>CM053769.1:695618599-695638663 GCA_028658325.1 Potorous gilbertii | reverse complement strand
AAATGGCAAAAGAGGTCCAAAAAGTCAATGAGGAGAAGAATGCTTTAAAAAGCAGAATTAGCCAAATGGAAAAGGAGGTTCAAAAGCTCACTGAAGAAAATAGTTCTTTAAAAATTAGAATGAAGCAGATGGAAGCCAATGACTTTATGAGAAACCAAGAAATTACAAAACAAAGCCAAAAGAATTAAAAAAACAGAAGACAATGTGAGATATCTCATTGGAAAAACAACTGACCTGGAAAATAGATCATTAGAGAAAATTTAAAAATTATGGGACTACCTGAAAGCCATAATCAAAAAAGAGTCTAGACATCATCTTTCATGAAATTATCAAGGAAAACTGCCCTGATATTCTAGAACCAGGGGGCAAAATAAATACTGAAAGAATCCACAGATCACCCCCTGAAAGAGATCCAAAAAAAGAAACTCCAGATTACTGTAGCCAAATTCCAGAGTTCCCAGGTCAAAGAGGAAAATATTGCAAGCAGCTAGAAAGAAACAATTTGAGTACTATTTTGGAAATAAAATATAACACACAAGAACTAGCAACTTCTACGTTAAGGGATCGAAGGGCTTGGAATATGACATTTCAGAAGTCAAAGAAGATAGAATTAAAACCAAGAGTTACCTACCCAGCAAAACTGAGTATAATACTTCGGGAGAAAAAAAATGGAATTTCCATGAAATAGAGGACTTTCAAGCATTCTTGTTGAAAAGCCCAGAGCTGAAGAGAAAATATGACCTTCACATACAAGAATCAAGAGAAACATGAGAAGGTAAACAGGAAAGAAAAATCTTAAAGAATTCATTAAAATTAAACTGTTTACATTCCTATATGGAAAGATGTTCACTTGTAATTTATGAGACCTTTTTCAGTATTAGGGAAGTGAGAGGGAGCATACATATACATATAGGTACATATGTGTAAGTATGTATAGTATATTTATGTGTACAACATATACATGTAGGTATGTATACGTACATGGGTGTATATGTGTATGTATATAGATACACAGATAGATAGATGGCACAGGGTGAGCTGAATATGAAGGGAGAATACCTAAAAAAACCAAAATTTACTATTGAATGGAATGTACTAGGAGTAAGAGAAAGGGAAAGTTCGAATGTAGCAAATCATCTCACATAAAAGAGGAAAGAAAGAGCTTTTACAATGAAAGGGAAGAGGGGGGAAATGAAAGGAAATAATTAGGCCTTACTCTGATGGAATCTGGCTTAGGGAGGTAATAACACACACTCCATCAGATATGGAAATCTATTTTACCCTGCAGGAAGGTAGAGGGTAAGGGAATAGGAGAGAGAAGATAACAGAAGGGACAGAAAACTGGGAAAAATGATAATCAGAAGCAAACATTATTGTGGGAGGACAGAGCGGGGAAGAGAATGGAGTAAATGAAGAGCAGGATAAGACCGAGGGAAATGTGGTTAGTCTTTTACAACATAACTATTATGGAAGTGATTTGCATTGTCACACATGCATGACCTATACTGAATTGCTTGTTTTCTCAATGAGGGTGGATGAAGAGGGAGGGAGAGAATATGGAACTCAAAGCTTTAAGAATGAATGTTAAAAATTGTTTTAGCATGCAACTGGAAATTAAGCTATACAGGCAATGGAGTATAGAAATCTATTCTGCCTTACAGGAAAATAGGGAGGAAGGGGGATGGAAGGAGGGTGGGTAATAGAAGGGAGCACAGACTGGAGGAAGGGGTGGATGGGGTGCATGCTGTCCTGGGGTGGGGAGTAGGGAGAGATGGAGAGAAAATTGTGAATTCAAATTTATGTGAAGTGAATGTTGAGAACTGAAAAATAAAGAAATCATATATTAAAAAAAGATTGTAAAAACAGCAAATATGCAAGACATGCTTGAGGGACAAGGATTCTGGGCAAAATGAAGAGATCTGTCCACAGGAAAGATTAATCTGACCCCTGCGTATAGGATAGATAAAAGAAAGGGGATTGGGGGGGAGGGGTGGATGTAGGAAGTCAACGTAAAAACTTAGAACCAAGGTAATAAGGGCACAAATTAGAGTGGTGGCAGTTGTGTGTGTGTGTGTGTGTGGGGGGGGTAAGAATAGAAAAGAGGATGGATAAGAAATGGATTAAGAGAAAATGTTTAAGAAAGATGAAAGAAAGGGAGACAGAAGTGTTTGGCTATGTGGCAGAAAAGGCTCCGTGACTATGAGCAAAGGTAATGAATAATGGTACAGAGAAAAAAGGAAATGGAATAGAGTAGGGTCAGAATTCACGTTCAGCACTTTTTTAAATAAAACTTTTAGTAATATTTGACTGTTTTTATTACAGAGAATTATTTCTTTCAGCCTCCAGAATCTACAGGAAGAGCTAATGTTGTATACAGAACAGCTTCTACCCAATTTTCTATCTCAAAGCCGAGGCTCTCATTTGCATTTATTTTATGCAGTCCTTCCAGAGGAAGGTTCATCCAAGACTACAAATGGAGTGTTCATGCCACAAACTGCAGCCATTACACAGAATCAAAATGACCCTAATCAAGGCTATGACAGAGGTGCCTTCTAATATGAACTTTTTTTTTCTGGAATCAATTAGTAACATTAAGGGGAAGGGGGGGAGGGAAGTACTATTTTAGTGAAATAAATGAAAACTGGTCATTTATATACGATGCGCACATTTATTGTCTGTTATCCAAAATAGTTTTTCAGCTAGAAGACTCTTACTGATGAAGTTAAAAAGATAATTATGTAATCTTTTAAAATTTAGCTTTACTTGGAAATATTTTAAAGAACTTAGCACAAAGATGAAATAATGATGTGTGAATTTGTTCTTACGTATCCTTAGTTTCAACTCCACCCCAAATTTTATTTAAAATGTAGCTCAACAGTATTTTAATTTTAGAAACTAAATTTTAAGAATGAAAAACAATATATGGTCTTTAATATTTTATATAAACTCATGCTAAAGATAATTTATCAAACATTTACATTGTCATTGTAGGAAGTTAATTTTTTCTGAGAGAAACCGGTCATTTACTTACCTGTTTAAGTCCAACAGTTAGTGCAATATTGCCTGCTGTCAGAGAAGGAATTTCTATATGCTGGTCAGCAAAAGGCATTAGTAAGCGGCTTATTCTCTCTCTGCAAATAAATGATTTGTGTTAGTGCTATACTTTTAAGGAAATTAGAAACTGTTTTAGAAAACAATCAGAGATTTTACTTACGTATAGTTTCCATTAATGTTATGGACCGCTGACTGGGGTTTCATTGTACCAGAATAAATGCGCATAAAAACTAGAGGCCCACGTTGTTTGTCATGGAGAACTTTAAATGCCAAGGCACACAAGTCATCTTTATACCACTGCCTATAAAATAGAGACAGTAAGTAGATCATATAATCCCAGACTTGAAACTTTCTGACAGATTTTACAAATATTCTCCAATTCACACTATTATCTCCCCTATTTTATTCATCACGGCAACCAAAGACTTCCTGTTTCATGTTACAAAGAGCACTCCTCACTGCTATTCTCCCTAGTATGTTCACAGATTCTTTGTCACTTATTTCCAAATATAAGACTCCTCCACTATTTACACAGGGTGGGATGGGATCCCAGAGGCATCGAGTCCAATTCCTTTATTTTCAGATGAGGAAATGGAGGGAGGCCAAGGTGGTGAAGCAGCTTGCCAAAGGTGACATGAGGAGTAAAATTTGAACACAGGTCCTTCTACTCCAGTTGGTGCTCCTTCCACTGAATTGCCCTGGAAGCATTTAGGTATTTCATGGGTAGCATCACATTTATTACTCCTATCCCTTACCAGCTCACTTCCTTATCAAATCATACATGTTCTAGAGAATGCCTAAAACAGGAGTGGGAAACCTGTGGTCTTGAGGCCACATTGAGGCCTAGCTCAAGTGCAGTCCTTTGGCTGAATCCAAATCTCACAGAACAAATCCCCTTAGTAAAAGGATTTGTTCTGTAAAACTTAGACTCAGTCAAAAGGCTGCACCCAAGGACCTCGAAGGCCAAACGTGGCCTCGAGGCCAGGTTCCCTATCCTTGGTTTAAAATAGTAAGCAATTATCTTTGATCCTGTACTACATGGCCTACTTCAGTCGGTCAGTAGCACTGATTAAGTGCCCACTATGTGCTAGGTACTGCCTTAAATGCTGGAGACTTACAATTTTCCTTCTTTGGGGTGAGAATAAGATAAAGGTGACTTGCACCACAGGTCATGGGAATGATTGCTACTAACATGTACCTTTATTATTAACATACAGTTTGAGAAACCCAGAACCCAATCCAGAAGTCCCAAGTCTTGAAGCAACTCTGCTCAGCTCTTAGCCAGCCTAGGCTGTAATTGCTAGCACCCCCACTCTGTCCTTCCCCTCTACCCAAAGTGGTGGCACACAGGAATTGCTGAAAGCCCACCTGGAAACCGCAGAGAGTAAAGAGATTCCAATGTTGATGCTGGCTTGGAGCTGGTGGGTAACCGATAAATATGCTTCATGCCCTGCTCCTCAACATCACCCTGCTTTTACTAATCTAACCTTTTTTTTTTTTAACCATGGGGAGAAAAAGGGACTTGAAAAATGCAGCACATGTTTAAAGACTGAATGTTACAAAAAAATGAAAATTAGCTAAAGACATGAAAGTTATTTTATGGTAAACTGTGTGTGGAAATATTATTGGTTGGTTAGAACAAAAGTCAAAAGTTAATACCAAGTTAGAAGAAAAAGTAAGGATGACAAGACATAGCTCCAACCCAATAAAATAAAAATTCTGAGAAGTTTAGAGTATGGAAGATAAGAGCTCCAAACAGCTTAGAAACTCTATGAATTAGCATTAATATCTGATCTAATTACTAAGTGGAGAAAAGCAGACAGCCAAGGATAATGCCAGTTTAAAGGAAGAGAATGGAAAATTACAAGCATTTGCTCCACAAAAAAGAAGATCAAATAAGTCAGCAGAAAGCCTGGTATGACACTGAACTAAGCCAAATGAGCCTGAGTGGAACTGGAAGGACAGATTTGTTGGTGTTCTTATAGAGCTCTATCATCATTTTGAATATATTTGTACTCTAACATCTCAGTACCTGATTTGGAAATGGAATTTAAGATGAAGGCTGGCATATATCAATATATACAGAAGAAATCTATGCTGAAAGTACTCTGTTAAAGGCAATCAGAAATCTATCTTCAAAATAAGCTTGAGGGTGTTTCACATTCCATGGACACCAGTGTCCATTCTGACTCTGCTCTCCCTTGCTCTGGCTACATGACTTGTCTACCTCTGTTCCCAACAGCAGCTTTCATGTTATTCCTTACAGTCAAACTGACATTGGTGATACACTGAGGACTCTCAGTCAATTGCACTTTGTATTCCTTGGGAATTATGGTGTTTCATGACTTGCAAAACATAACACATAACAGGATAATTTTATGTGTCAATGTCAGAAACACTTTCATTAGGTCAGGGAGCAGCACAGCATCACTGAAGGTTCTGTACAAGAATTACAAAGAACCCTAGAGAAAACTTGACTTTCAAATACAAGATTCAAGAGAAGCATGAAAAGGTAAACAGGAAAGAGAAATCATAAGAGACTTACTAAAGTTGAACTGTCTACATTCCTACATGGAAAGACAGTATTTGTATTTCTTGAGACTTTTCTCAGTATTTGGGTAGTTGGAGGGATTATATACATACAGACAGGACACAGGTTAAGTTGAATAGGAAGGGATGATATCTAAAAAATATAAAACTAAGGGATGAGAGAGGAATATTGGGAGGGGAAAGGGAGAAATGGAATGGGACAAATTATCTTTTGAGGCAAGAGAAGGCTTTTTCATTGGAGGGAAAAAGGGGGGAGATTAGAGGGAAAAAGTGAAGCTAACTCCAATCTCATTTAGCTTAAGGAGGGAATAACATGCACATTCAATTTGGTATGAAAATCTATCTTACACTACAGGAAAGTAGGGGAGAAGGGGACAAGTGGGAGGGAGGGCACATGGGAGGAGGGAGCAATTAGAAGTAAACATTCTTAGGAGGGACAAGGTCAAAAGAGAAAATAGAATAAATGAGGGCAGGATAGGATGGAGGGAAATATAATTAGTCTTCCACAACATGACTTTTGTGGAAGTCTTATGCATTACTACATATGTATAACCTATATTGAATTGCTTGCCTTCTCAGTGCAGATGGGTGGGGAGGGGAGGAAGGGAGAGAAGTTGGAACTCGAAGTTTTAAAAACGAATGTCAAAAATTGTTTTGACATGCAACTGGGAAATAAGATATACAGGCAATGGGGAAGAGAAATCTATCTTGTCCTCCAAGAAAATAGAAGGGATTAGAGATAAGAGAAGGGAGGGGTACAAAAGTAGGGAGGAAAGATTGGGGGAAGGGGTAATCGGAATGCACGCTGTCTTGGGGCTGGTGGAGGGGAGAGATGGGGAGAAAATTTGGAACTCAAAATCTTGTGGAAATGAATGTTGAAAACTAAAAATAAATAAATTAGAATTAAAAAAAAAATTACAAAGAACATGTCTGGCCCCAAAGAAAAGAAATGAGAAGATATCTCCCTCAACTCCTTTGCAGAAGTGAAAGGCCCATGGATGTAAAACAGATGTTTTTCAATACTGATCAGCTACACTGATTTTTTCCTCTTCTGTTTCTCATTAAAAAAAAAATCCTCGTTAAGTGAGATGACACTCCATGACAGGGGAGGAAGAAGGTCATAGGGAAAGTAAAGCTATATAAAAACATGAAGTTATGCAAAAAGATATCAAGAAAAATTTATTTTTAAAAAGCTGATAATTTCCCAAATTTGATTCAGCCCACACTTTAAACTTAATTCTAGACTCAGTTCCCTGTGCATCTATAACAACTATGCCATACATACCAATGAGCTGGCTTGTCAGCATCATCTTCACCAACTCTGAGACTTCAACCAATAACTGAGGACTTCGCCTCATACTTCACCCTCCAAACATAAGGGGACTCCCCAAAAGCTTTCTCTTCTTTCCTCATCCCTCCAACATCAACCTCTACCATCTCCTCCATTCTGATCTCTGAGGATAAAGTAATCCTTCCTGCTGGCAATATTACTCCTTTACATGTTTCCTGGATCTCATCCCCTCCCATCTGCTCCAACAATCCTTCTCTTAGTTTCCTCATCTTTGAAATGTAAAGGCTGGATGAGATGATTCTAAAGTTAAAAAATAAACTATCATTTTTCATTTCTGTTTACAAGTTAAACAATTAAAACATACTTCCACTTTCTTTCACTTACAGAAATTCATTGTTGCGCTCCTCAGGAGAAGGCAGGTACATAGTAATGGCATCTAATAAGGGCTGGACCCCTTTATTCTTCAGGGCACTTCCACAGAGCACAGGGACAGCACTCTGAGCCATAGTTACTCTACGTATTGCAGGGTATAACTACAAAGAATACACACAAAAAACCTGTTTGCACTTAAAAAATATTAAAACCTTAGTTTGGATGTATTCATACACTTATCAAAACGAACCATTTCCAGACAAGTGCATACAAATACAAATTTGTCTCGCTTGATTTTGTCACAAGGGTGAGTTTTCACTTGCTGTAGTTGGAGGACAGAGATACAGCAGCTTAGTGAGAAGGATAGAAAAAAATGCAAGAAAGAAGAAAAGAGAATCAATGAAAAAACTTTAAATGCCCAAAGGCAACCAGAGGGATACAGGCAAACTGGGAAATACTGGTCCAATATGTTAAATTTAATGTATATTATTAAAAGGAACAAGTTGTATGCAGAGGATTCCTATTTCAATGTGCAATCCCCATTTTCTGACCTCCTTTGGGCATGGAAATGGTCATGTTTGTTCATGATTCTCTATTTCACAATGAAGAATGAAATGCAACAAATTCCTCTCTCAAAATAAAGTACAAAGTAAGTGGACAGAACAAGGAACTCTACTTCCCCTAACCTAAGTAACTACTCCTCTCTTTTATCTTTTGCAAACATACCATGTTCTTAAGAAAAAGGCAACAAACCCAAAATCAAAAGAAAAAATGTAACTCACATTATGAACTTCAAAATTACAAGAAATAAAATCACCACAGATGACATTTAGAAAAATTTCATGTAATCAAAACTAAAGATCCTTTCCCATCTGGAGACCTCGAATCAATCCATGAATTACAAATGAACTAGGTCAGTGGTGCCAAGTAGAAATGAGAGCTGGTAAACCACATGTAACAATCTCTGCAGACTGCGTATC
This sequence comes from Potorous gilbertii, assembly GCA_028658325.1. Classification (NCBI taxonomy): domain Eukaryota; kingdom Metazoa; phylum Chordata; class Mammalia; order Diprotodontia; family Potoroidae; genus Potorous; species Potorous gilbertii. The sequence goes on along the minus strand of CM053769.1, from coordinate 695,630,416 downwards.
AATTTAGAAAACCACATATTAACGTTCTTTAAGTTTTACTGTACTTTTATCTCTTGTTAAATATTTCCCCGGACATTTTAATTTGGTTCAGCCAGGCTCAGGAGTACTGTGGGCTGCATGGCTGACAGCTCTGGACTAGGTGACCTCCACTGTCCCTTATAGCTCTAAATCAATGACTCTAATAGGGTTCATCTTGATTCCTCATTTTACATGTTATCATTTCAAAAACAGCACTTGATAACTTTTGGTTTCAGGAAACTAAGAGCAAGAAACACTAAGGTTGCCAAGCTCACATGGAAAGCACCTGGCAAATCAGAGTAAAAAGGAAGTTAATGAAATCTCTTAATATTACAGCTGACTGAAACCAGCAGCACGACTTCCTGTCCTCTTGTTCAGCTAACTTAAAACAACAAATATATAAAACAGCAACAAATCTAGATTTTAAAATCCTCAGAATAACCATTAAATGAATCATTTTAACATTAGCCTGAAAACCTAGTAATTAATTTGCTGAGATAAATTTAAGTTTTGAGATGTTTTTTCCCCTAAAATCTTTTAAAACTAAGCAATTTGAAAGACAAAAGGCTGCAAAAGTTGTGTAAAGTATCTGACGAATGAAACTTGTATTTTCAAAGTTGCAGGTTTATAAAGTGTTTCTCTCACCACAGGGTGGGCAGTACAAGTATTATCACCTTGAATACACAGATGAAGAAAATGGGCTCATGGTTAGTCAAGTCTTTCCAATTAGGGCGAGGATTAAAACCCAGGGATCTTGATTCCAGGTCTAGTATTCTTTTTCACTATACAAACATTTATTTAGCATTTACTATTACAATAACCCATGCAGGTGTTTTACAAAAGATAAATACAAATAAGACATTCTCCCTTCCCTCAGAACTCACATGGTCCCAAAAGCTCAATTTCTAATATCCAAAGATTCAGCCTATAAAGTACAGTAGATGATCATCACCATCATCATCCTTTAAGTTTATAAGCAGTAAATTTATTTTGAATCTGGTTCTTAACCATTTGTTGATAGTATGCAAAGCATAAGAAATTAGCACACAAATAAATAACGCTAAGTCTAATCAATCACAGTAGTTAAATGATCTACTTTACCTTTTCAGCTGGTAACAAATCAAAATTTTCAATAAACTCTCCTAAAACTAGGTCAGCAAACTCATCATCCACATCTGCAATCTGCAACAGACATGAATCAGTACATTTCCATCAAGTAGTTACTTACACCTAAATATAATAAAAATGTAATATTACTGAGAAAACAATCTTTTGTCAAGACAAATAGATGTTTTAATGCAATAAAAGTAAAATTGTAAACAGCCACCTGTTAGATATTTAACAGGATTATAAACTTTTAGTGCATTAATTCTGTCACAGAATCAACTCAGGCTAGAAAGGGCTGCTAGATAGTGCAGAGGATAGGAGCACCATGTCAGGAAGATTTGAGTTCAAATTCAGTCCCAGACATTTAGTATAGTGTGACCCTGTGCAAGTCATTTAACCCCTATTTACCTCAGTTACTCATCTATAAAATGGGAAGGCAATGGAGAAGGAAACAGTAAAACCACTCCAGGACCTTTGCCAAAAAATCCCCATGGACAACAGGATCACAAAGAACAGGACACAAGTGACCAAGAACAGTAAGAGAAGGGACCATGGGAGTCAACTTGTCTCACAGCTTCATTTTGTATGTGAGTAAACTGAAAAATATCGGGTCAGTTACTTGGAAGGCCAAATATCCATGACTCAGACTCATCTGATTCCAAATTAGAGTTCCTGCCCCACATTCACACTGCAAAATGTCACTTCTACTACCTGATGTCTTCACTTTACTAGTATTTTACTGGTGAATGGAAATGTATCTTCATATCAAAAATGGCTAAGAGAAAGGATAAGAAATCAGAAAAACAATTAAAGAGAGTTAAAATTAGGAGATACATTATCGATTTCCTGTGCTCATGGTTAGTCAAATCCCAGTAGCTAATGTCTATTCACAGCATCCCAGAAAATAATAAAAGGTACTACACACAGTAACTTTAATGTTAACAGTCGAGTGAACTATTGAAGGGTTTTTTCTGTAAAGCTATAATGGTGGATTGTTTTTATTTTAGTAAGTTTTTATATGTAGTCTAAAATATTCTGAATGTCTTCTAGATTCCCAAGGTAATCAAAAAAGCACATTATACTGCATTAAAAAACAACTAAAAAAATCCACCACCTACTCTCACTATGATTCTAAATTTTAGAGAACATTTAAAAGATATGAATGTTCAGCAAATTGTGGCTGATGAATAATATACAAACATGAAAATTAACAAGTTCATCTTATAACTGTTAATTTCCACTTCAGCTAACGATGAAACTGATGTTCAAAGGGTCAACATAAAAATTCTTTATCCAATAGTTGGAAGCGAGGAGGGAACATAAGTCAGCACTGGTACCAATGACAAAAACTAATATGCATTTCTGTACCCACTGCTAGTGTCAGTCTGGCATTTAGTTCACCTTACCCTAATCTTTTCCTCCTCGAACATTTGTTTTCTGCAGCACACAATGAGCATCTTATCCTATTTGCTCAACCATTATTTCATGTTTCACCTTGCCTTCCCCATAAGCTTCTTGGAGACCAAGATTATATATTAAACACAATAAATATGTATACAGTTTTTCATTTCTCTGCACATTGCAATAAAAACATTACTTGATAGACAACAAGTAAAAATTTTAAATTTACTCTTCAAATGTTTAAAGGAAGAGTCTTGATTACTATTAAATTCTCTGAAAATGACAAATTTTGCCAACAGCTGTAAAGTTGACCACAAAGTACAATTTATGAAAAATAAGTTCTCTGTATAGATTTTGATCTAATTCTCCTGCTGGAAAGTTGAAATTGCAGGTTCTTAAACAGTCTTATGAGATATGTAACTAGACTTCTTTACTTGAGTAGTACAATATTTTGTTCTCTGCAGACTGACACTACAAATACCAGCAATCCTACTTATAAAAATTCTACAAATGAAGAACAATCCAGACTGCATTTCTTCTCCCCCATAATTATGAAAAAAAAAGGTTTTTAAATGCTCCTGAGTACTCCATATAATTTAGGTATCAAGTATATTTACTTTACTTGTTCAATTAAGGCATTTCTTGTTTCCTTGGCCTCCTTCAGCAATTCAGGATCGTTCAGTTCTGTAAGGGGCTCTCTCATAAACTGCTTCCCATCATCAGAATTAGATACAGGGTTCCAAATAACTTTTTCCATAGTCACAACATCAACCAGTCCTTTGAAAGCTTTTGCTTCACCAATTGGCAACTGTAAGCAAGAAATTAACATTATTAGATGAGCACTCAACTAGGATTGCAGTGGTGCACAATCCAGGCCCTCCACAGAAATGTGCCCCAAATGTTATTTTAATAATCTGTTGCTATTAAATCAACCAACTTACCTGCAAAAGCAAAGGTTTTGTCTTCAACTTCTCTCTGATGCTATCAACAGTATAGTTAAAACTGTAGGAGGTAAAACAGTAACAAAGAGAAAAGTTACATAATCTGTAAACTCAGCTCAAACTGACTTTTAAAAATTTTAGTACGATTTTAGTAACACATAATTTTAGTAATTATTTTTAGTAATACATAATTTTCCTCTCACCTTCCAGGTTCCCAAACATCCTCTAAGAACCATACTGTCTGTTTCCAGTTTCTAACCTGCGTCAGAGCCTGCCCTTCTTCATGTAGCCTGGGGGCTCCCTCCTTCATAGCCAGATGTAATGCTGGCACTCGATCAGCTAGAGCCTGACTGCAGCTCTGAACTGCAGAGCTCACACCACCTACTAACCTCAGCCTTCCAGTAACAGAGGGTACAGGCAAGTGCTACAACACACCCAGCCCTGACTTCCTTTGATCAATTTTCTGAAGGATGTCCTTGTGGTTAACTTCACACATCTGGACACCCCCATTTAGGTTCACAGATTTAGAACATTTAGGAGGTCATGTACTCAAATCCTCCTTTACAGATGAGGAAACAGGCTCATGAAGGTTGTTACTTGCCTAGCATCATACAAGCAGTAGAGCCAGGTGAGTCATCACTCAAAAAATGAGGGAAGAAGGCAATTTCAGGAGTGAATAGTATGTAAAAGCATAAGATGTGAATAAAAATATAGTAAAATACAAAATTTTAAAAAGCAATAGCGTCACATCCAGCTCTTTTAACTCCAGAACCACCCCTTTTCACTACATAATGCTGACCCTTCAAGATGAGCCTTCAGGATTTTCTTACAGAATCTCCTCATCAGTCTTCCCCGCTCCACACTTTACTTCACTAGTGAATTAATCTTCCTTATTCACACAAAACTGATGCTAATACTTCTCTATTCAAAACCCATCAATGGCTCCTGACTGCACAAAGCCTGGCATTCGAAGCCCTCTCCCGTCTACTACAGCCTACCTTCCAGCCTCATCTTTGTTCCACATACAAACAAAAGGAGTGTTTTTTTGTTGCCTGCACATACGTTCCTGTCTTCATGTCTTTGCTCTAACTACTTCTGATGCCTCAAATGTCCTCATTCCCCACACTCCCCTGCTGAAGTCCTAGGTCCTCCAAGCATCAACTTAAAGGTCACTTCTTGCATGACACCTGCCCAGATGTCCTCTAGTCTATGATGATGACAGAGACACCTGACAAAGCACTGTCTGTTCTTTTACAAATTTCCTGTTCTAGTTCTAAGGCCCAGTGATTTTTAACAAGGAGATACAATAAATGTCAAAGAGGGGAGAGTAGTCTCCACTTTCAAGAACAAGGCAACATCTATCACTTCGTGTGTCTTAATTTCTTACACTTTTGATTATAAACCAGGCCAGGTCAAACACAACCTTCACATGGTTAAGAGGCTGACACTCAATGGCATACGGACACATTGGCGCTCAGATCCATCTTTAGACCATCCTCCCATTCCCCATTCCACTTCCTACTTGGCTGTAGACATTTGGTCTGCCCATCCTGGGAGTGGGGCTTAGTATGAACAACACTTCAGGATGTCAGAAAGGCCATGATTTTAGTGTAACAACTTTTTAAAATATTCCTGTATGATTAACATGATTATAAATAGAGACAAAAATCATTTAAGAATGTATCAATTCTAGTAGAAGTTATGCAGAAATACAACACATACAATACAATGAAACAAACCAGCTGTGGCTTGGCCATAACATATTCTCCAACTATATTCACAGAAGTGCAAGGACTCCAGCAGGTATTCTTCTATGTTGTAAATATCTTTAAGTTCCTTTAATACAAAGTTTTACACACACCACTCCTAATCAACCTCTCCTTATTCACATCAATTATTTCCTGAGGTTGTCTGCATAAGACGGTTTGCTAGATAGCTTTGCTGCTGTTTAAGTTGTGCCACTATCTGGGGAGACAAGGCTTCCCCGTCTTCCATCTGTACCCCTAAGATTTTTGCCCTTCCTCCTCCCCAACTATGTCTTCTGCACAGAGAGTATAAAGTATGAGTGTCTATGCTTTAGGGTGCAAACTACATTCAGAGGGGTCTAGGTTTGGTATTTACTTTGGCTCCTTTTGGCCACTAAGGGAATAAAGTCCTTTCTGCCTAAGCTCGGATTTTCTCCTTGATTCACAGTGGGATTAGCTTTCCTTACCTATCTTGATTCCCATTCAGAAATTTCCCTTTCCCTTAAGTCTGCCCACATAATTTCCTTAAACTAGATTCCCTTTTTTGGATCCATAGCCTTAAAGTCAAATCCCCTAAGCTACTATTGCTTTCCAGTCTTTGGCCTTTACCCTCTAAAACAGGGTTGGGGAACCTGCAGCCTTGAAGTCACATTTAGCCTTCTAGATCCTCAAGTGAGACACTGAATCCAAACCTCACAGAACAAATCCCCTTAATTAAAAAGATTTGCTCTGTAAAACTAGGACTCAATCAAAAGGCCACCCCCAGGTACCTAGGAGGCCACATGAGGCCCCACCCCTCCAAAACCCTATTCTAAAATGTTCTCTTTTCCTGAATGAGGAGGAGAAAGTGAGGCTGGTGACCTGCACAGCCCTCCCTCACTCAAAACAAAGTCAAGTGCAAGTCCTGTCATCATTTCTCTGATGGCATGGTCTTCAAAAATGAAGGACGAACACAACCACCTTTCCTGAATCCAGTGTTTCTCAAAGATTAAGGTTTTCGAAGATTTATCCTCTCTCTTATCCCTCTAGACCAGTGGTTGTCCCAAGATGGCACTATTTTCACTACCACTCTACTGCTGTGTCCTATTGAGTTTCTATGTGCATTTCTTGACAACATTCTCATTTTCTCTTTTTTCATACCAACCCGTCAGGAGCTAAAGAGAGCAGGAGACGTGGCAGAAGTAGCTTATCTCACAGATAATCCTGGTGGCAGAAAAGGTAACAGTATTTTACTCTCTCTGCCTCCAGAATCAAAGCTGGCCAAAGTCCCTTCAATTAGTCTACAGAGACCATATGTTTACATCAAAAATAAAAAGCCAGCAAGTCTACTATCTACTATGGCAAGAAACCCCTCCTCAAGCACAGCTGAGTCTGTCTGACCCACTTCACTACCAGTAGGGACTCCCACCAGCAGGTCTATTGAGGTACTTGCTTACTAAAAATTGTTATTTACAATACTACTTATAAAACAAGATAAAAAAATTATCAGAAGATACACAGATGATGATTCCCCAGAACAGTTACATAGCTCAGATTGTAAATTTCAAATTCTACTTTATTACAGGCCCAAATAATTTTTTTATTTTAACAAACCAAAGACAAATGTTTTCAATACCTCGCTCCAGTTTTGTCCATCTTATTTAAAAAACAGATTCGAGGCACACGGTGTTTATCAGCTTGTCTCCATACTGTCAGAGTCTGTGCCTAAGACAAAGATAATAGAAAATAGAAACTTACTTGACAACAATAAACATTTATTACCAGGTATGGAATAATTATGTCATAATCATATATTCATTTAATTTTCACACAGAATTAGGTTTCTTCTAACACTGATCAGATGTGGAATCCCTACATTTTGCTACCTATACCGTCAAAGCCATGGGGTAAAATACTATCATCATACATATGACTATTCAATTCAGTAAACATTTACCAAGCATTTAAAAAATAGCAAAGTTCAAAATTAATGCCACCTCAAGTTTCTATTGCATTGATTACTACTGTGTTGTTCTAGAATGTAACTGATTTTATGTTGTATTAATTTTATAATTGAGTCTACATCTGCCTAAAGTCACCTTTTTATGTCCTTGAGTTGAGCTTTAAATTAACTTGAAGTTAGTGTAAAAGAAGTACTGACATTTCTCATACCATACCCCCTGGGACATTTCCTGGATACATCTGTTAAGTCCAACAAATTAACTTGTTACCATTCCCAAAAGATATGCCCTTGCTTGTCTTTGTGTAATTAGTAGAGTTTAAAGGAGACAGCAAGTCTGGCAGTTTTGATACTCTAGGAAAAATTGCAAGATGTGGATGGTCTCTTATAACAACAAAAAATTCTTTATTGTTGGAGAGGAGTGGTTACTAGCCCCATCTAGGAACTAGCCCCTTGATATAATCAATCATGTTGTCCCAACCCCATGAAGTTATCTACCCTGCAACCAATCCCACTGTCACCCCCACCTTCCCAACTCTGTACTTCCCACATCTATACAAGGGCTAATAAGCCCCATCTGAGGCTGCTGGTTATTGAGAGAACACAGATTCAATTTAACGGTTACTGTTAGTCTAACTAATAAATTGATCACCATCATGCTTGGACCACTGTCTCTCAGTTTAACTTAATTTTCAAATGTTTAATAAGACATATTAGTCCTAAAAAGGTAAAGTGATAAATCATTTGGGGAAGAATCTGTTCTTCCAAGGCATTCAAATACTACATTTGCAAAATCAAGTCTTTTCCCAAGAGTTCTATTACCTGCATAAGATGACTAATTTATGCTCTAATTTCTGATGACCTGATATATAGGTAGAATTAAGCTTACTCTGCGTATTTAGGAATGGACTGTTACTTGAATACTAGACTATTCTATCTAATTAGATATATTATAAACTTCTAAGTTTAATCATATGCTCTGTGGCCAGCCCATGCTTGGTATATGAAGGCAAAGTATACTCATACTGCCTGACAGAAAAATCTTATAGGACCTGGAGTGTCATATGGAATCATAACAGAATGACGGATTAGAGATTATATTTTCACAAGACAGTCAATGGTATGGGAAAAGACAGCCAGCCTCTTAGTGGGAAAGATCTGGGTTCATGTCTCAGAACGAATACATTATTTAACTTTTCAGTACTTTAGCAATTCTCTAAGGTTCCAAGGTATATTAAAATAGGAGCTCTGGTTTACAGAGGAAGTTTTTCACTGATGGAGCAATATTGTAAGAAAAAAATGTAATTCTAAATTCTAAAAAAAAAAATCTTATTTTCACAGCAAGTTAATTGGCAAAGTTTGTGTGTATGTGCGTGTGTGTTTTAAAGAAAATATGCAACACAAAGATAATTATATAACAAATATCACTACTTACGTTTTTCTCCTCTTTTAGTGTGAGCACTAAATTACACTCTTAAAAATTACTCAGTATGGGGTTATCATAAAGTTCTATGGCTATAGAGACCATAAACCATCACTGTCTATTAAGGCTTGAAGATGTACATACACTACATTTGGTGATAAAATCATAGTTGTTGTTATTCAGAAGTTTTCAGTTATCTTTGACTCTTTGCTGACAACATTTGGGGTTTTCTTGGCAAAGATACTGAAGTGGTTTGCCATTTCATTCTCCAGCTCATTTTACAGATGAGGAAACTGAGGCAAGCAGGGTAAGTGACTTGCTCAGGGTCCCACGGCTAGTGTCTGAGGCCAGATCTGAACTCAGGAAGATGAGTCCTTCTGACTTCAGGCCCAGCACTCCATCCACTGTGCCACCTAGCTACCCCCAAAGCATAAAAGGTCCACCTAAAAGGAAGACTTGTACAATTTACTTCTATAGCAATACTAGCAAAAACAAAAACGTATACAGAAAATACTCAAGAACAAATTAACTAAATGAATCCAAAGAACGTATCCCCTGCTATTTGCCTTAAAGCACTTAATGCATCATAAATCTGGAAACCGGTTACTCACGCACACCATAAAATCAAGGTAAAGACTATGCAGGCAATAAAATGTGTCTCTTAATAAGAAACTATCTGTACCAAATTAGAAATACTGAAAACCAAAGGAGAGATTAATAAAATGGAAATTAAGAAAATTACTGAATTAATAGATAAAACTAATAGTTGGTTTTATGAAAAAACTAGTAAAACTGATAAACCTTTGGCCAATTTGATTAAAAAAAGAAGAAAATCAAATTACTAATAGCAAAAATGAAAGAGGTGACCTCATCCCCAATGAGGAGGAAATTAAAACAATAATTAGAAATTACTTTGCCCAACTTTATGCCCACAAATTCGACAATCTAAATGAGATAGGTGAGTATTTTAAAAAATACAAATTGCCCAGATTAACAGAAGAGGAAGTTGATTACTTAAACAACCCCATCTCAGAAAATGAAATTGAACAAGCCATCAATGAACTCCCTAAGAAAAAATCTCCAGGGTCAGATGATTTAGAAGTGAATTCTATCAAACATTTAAACAACAGTTAATTCCAATACTATATAGACTATTTTTGAAAATTGGGGAGGAAGGAGTCCTCCCAAATTCTTTCTACAATACAAATATGGTTCTGATACCTAAACCAGGAAGAGACAAAACAGAAAATTATAGGCCAATTTCTCTAAAGAACATAGATGCAAAAATTTTAAATAAGATTTTAGTAAAACGAATACAGCATCTTATCAAGAGAATAATATATTATGATCAGGTAGGATTCATACCAGGAATGTAGGGCTGGTTCAATATTAGGAAAACTATCAGTATTACAGATCATATCAACAACAAAACTAAAACCACATGATTATCTCAATAGATGCAGAAAAAGCTTTCAACAAAATACAACACCCATTCCTACTAAAAACACTTGATAACATAGAAATCAAAGGAACTTTCCATAAAATAATAAGCAGTATCTACCTAAAACCTTCAACAAGCATTAAATGCAATGGAGATAAGCTAGATGCATTTCCAATAAGATCAGGGGTGTGAAACAAGGATGTCCATTATCACCACTATTATTCAATATGGTACTAGAAATGTTAGCTGTAGCAATTAGACAAGATAAAGAAACTGAAGGAATAAGAATAGGCAAAGAAGAAACTAAGTTATCACTCTTTGCAGATGATATGATGATATACTTAGAGAATCCCAGAGACTCAAGTAAAAAGCTACTTGAAATAATGAACAACTTTAGCAAAGTTGCAGGGTAGACTTGGGAGTTTACCTGCCAAAACAAATCCAGGGGCTATATGAACACAATTACAAGACACTTTTTGCACAAATAAAGCCAGATTTAAGTAAGTGGAAAAACATCAGTTGCTTATGGGTAGGTCAAGCTAATATACTAAAAATGACAATTCTACCTAAATTAATTTACTTATTTAGTGCCATACCAATTAAACTATCAGATAATTATAGCTGGATAAAAGAGTATCAAAATTCATCTGGAAGAACAAAAGGTGCAGAATATCAAAGGGACTAATGAAAAGAAATGCTTGGGAAGGTGGCCTACCGCTACCAGACCTCAAAGTGCATTATAAAGCAGTAGTTGTCAAAATCACTTGGTACTGGCTAAGAAACAGAAGGATAGACAAGTGGAATAGGCTAGGTACTCAAGACATGGTAGGCAATGAATATAGCAATCTACTGTTTGATCAACTCAGGGACCCCAGCTTCTGGGATAAGAACTCACTGTTCAACAAAACTGCTGGGAAAACTGGATAACAGTGTGGCGGAAACTAGGCAGAGACCCATGCCTGACACCGTACACAAGAGTAAAATTCAAATGAGTACACGATCTAGGTATAAATACTGATACATGGACAAACTGAAGGAGCAAGAAATAGTGTATTTATCAGATTTATGGAGAAAGGAAGAATTTTTGACTAAAGAAGAGAAAGAAAGCATTATGAGGTGCAAGATGGATACTTTTGATTACATTAAATGGAAAAGTTTTTGCATAACCAAACCCAATGCAACCAAAATTCGAAGGGATGTAATATATTGGGAAAGAATTTTTACAGCTAATCTTGGGGATAAAGGCCTCATTTCTAGAACATATAGAGAACTTAGTCAAATGTACAACTATACAAGTCATTCCCCAATTGATAAATGGTCAAAGGATATGAACAAGTAATTTTCAGAGGAAGAAATTAAAGATATCTATAATCATATGAAAAAATGCTCTAAATCACTTTTGATTAGAGAGATGCAAATCAAAACAACTCTGAGGTACCAAATCACACCTATCAGATTGGCTAACATGACAGAACAGGAAAATGAAAAACGATGGAGAGGATGTGGGAGAGCTGGAACACTAATTCACTGCTGGTAGAGCTGTGAGCTGATCCAACCATTTTGGAGAGCAATTTGGAACTATGCCCAAAGGGCCACAAAAATGTGCATACCCTTTGACCCAGCAATATTTGCTTCTTGGACTGTATCTCTAAGAGATCATAGAAATGGGAAAGGGTTCATGTACAAAAATAGTTATAGCAGCTCTCTTTGTGGTGGCCAAAAACTGGAAATCAAGGGGATGCCCTTCAACTGGGGAATGGCTGAATAAACTTTGGTAAATGAATGTAATAGAATACTATTGC
>CM053769.1:695544533-695610589 GCA_028658325.1 Potorous gilbertii | reverse complement strand
CCCCTGGGCTCCGCCTGCCCCCCGGGCCTGGCCTGATCCGCCTCCGGGCTGGTCCGGGCCTCAGCCGCCTCCGGGCCCGGGAGGAGCGCTTTACCGAAGCCTGGGCCGGACCGCGGGACCGCCTCCGAGCCCCGGACCGTTCGGCTTGAGCCTCTGTTTTAGCCGCTCCCGTGTCTGCACCGCCCACCTCCCAGCGATTGCCAGCTCTCGGATCCAGCCGCACGGAACCAGACGTGAAAGCCCGACATCACAAATGGGCTCCCGACATCGCCCCTCGCGGGCGCCCTCTCCCCTCATTTACCGTCTCAACCCCCTCCGACACTTTCCCCCAACGCTGGGGTAAGACACAACTTGGATGAAATGGGCCTCGTTCAGCAAAGCACGTTCCCACCGTTACCAGGGCTGTAAATGTGTCTCATCTTTTGTCTTGCCCATCACCCCGTGACGGGAGGGATTTGTGCTTGGTCATAGCCCTAACGTGCTCCACGGTTATGTACCCCTGTATGTGGGTATGTGGGTCATTATATGAATTGTTTCCCTAGTTCTCACTGCACTCTGATCAGTTCGTAGATCAGTTTCCTCTGAAACAATTCATTTTATAATGACTCAATAATATTCCATTACATTCATAAACCACAATTTATTTAGCCATTCCCTAATTGGAAGGCCCCTCTTAATTTCCAGTTTGGAGTTAGGTCCAAAAAAACCCCTGCTATTCATCTTTTTGTATGTATATGTCCTTTCCTGTTTCATTTCTTTGGAATAGAGCCCTAGTAGTGACAGAGCTGGTTCAAAGGGTATGAACGCTTTAGTGGCTTTTGTAAATACAGTCAGTTCTGCTATAATTTGATATAGAAGTTCCTAAAAATCAATGCTATGTAAAATTGTGTAGTAAAACTCATAAACTTTATGAGGAAAATGGGATTAGGGGCACACGACTCAAAAATTTTGCCAGTGACATAAAAAAAAAAGAGGAACCTAATAAAAACAGTAAACATAGTTTTATACATGTTAAATGGTTAAGAATTACATTAAGTACCACAATAAATAGTAGCAGTGTCCCCAGCTACTGCTCTGGGTCCTGTTCCCCAGTGGGATGAATTGCTAGGGTCCAAACACATAGGCAAGAAGGCAGCTTTGTCGATTTGATGGAACTCTGGGTTTGGGATACTTCAGCTTGGTTGGAGGGTGGGGTCGAAAGGAATGATATACTTTCATTATATTTCTTCTCTCAGGTTTCTTGATTTTCCCATATGAAAACAGCTTCTTTATACAAAAAATCGTTTAAACAACATACACCTTCCCAGAGTTATATACCTGTAACTCATAAGTCTCATTCCAGCAAGCATCAGTGAAGTCAAATCTGCCTCCATCCCTTAGGCTCTTTAGTTAACCCTATTTTTATTCATACTTCATTTCTAAATAGCCTAGTGAAACCATAGGTTTTTATTGCTTGCTGTCTTCTTGGATATTATTTTCTGTGAATTACCGGTTCATTCTTCTCTTTTTCCTACGTTGTGCCTGCTATTTTCTATGATATCAGATTCAGCAGAAGCAGTTAATTCTATTTTCACTTATTTGTTTCCAAGACTCAAAACAATTTTTTTTCCTTCAGATCTTTATTAGGTGCATCCCATCTTGATCCAAGAGCCGACAATTTCTCTAATTTAAACCATGTTCAAAAAATCCAATTCTATTCTCAAACACTGTCTTCTTATCCAGTTTCTTATTCCCCAGAGTTGCCTCTCTTCCAAATCTTCTGTCTTCAACTGGCAGTGCAGTTGACTTAAAGATCTTCAATTTCTTTTTTTGAACTTCATTATCCTCAGCAATACTTTCCGAGTTCTTTCTCACCCTCCAAACTTTTTAAAAAACTATGAACTGACAAATATCAAGAAACATGAAAATTTCCATTTACAAAGAAAAAGAAAATAGTATGTGAATCCATAAATCTTTATTATATGTAGATTTTTCTTTAAGTTTAACAGTGTAGCAACATAATTCTGCTTATCTATTTCCCCTTCCAAACTTACTTCTGCTCTTTTCTATGTATTTGAAAATGTTTACTGATACTTTTTCTCTTTTTTTGCATTTCTATCACCATCCCTATACTCCCTCCAACCTCCCTTTCCTTGACTTAATTTTTTCCAATAATGAAAATTCACTTCTCTATGTCCTACCTCCTCTCCCACTGCCCCCTGGAAAAAGAAAGAAAAATAAACTCCTTGTAACAAATGGGCAGAGTCAAGCAAAACAAAAAAAATTGTCTCAGTCTGCCCTCTCTGCCAGAAGGTGGGTAGCATGTTTCATTATGAGTCTCATAAAATTATGTTCCCATATGACAAGCACAAATTCACACATTGATTGTATATGAGGATGTATGTCTAATTCTGTATCTATATTCCATAACTTCTCCACTAGGAGATATAGGAAGTATGTATCATCAATCTTCTGGAGTCATGACAGCATGGATCTGACTTCTTAAGATAGATTTCTTCTCATAGTATCGTTTGTCCCAACATGAATCACCTAGAATTAGGTTGTGAAGATCAGATCTGCCACGTCTCAAGCACATTCAACCCTTTCATTTCTCTAGGATAGAGACTAACACACTCACTAGCACTCTATAACAATCAGTGTTAGCATCCACATTCCTCCTTTCCTCATTTCTGGTCAGTTTCCAATTACTCTGTATCCAATACCAGCACCAAGGTTACTTTCAGATCTGCTTAAGTAGGTATGACCCATAAATGGTAGCTGCTGCAGCTTTAGATGCATAGCTGTTTTTCCTTCCTTATTATCCTCCACCTCTGACAAGTTCACTTGTCCTAGGGAGGATCAAATAATTTAAAAAGATGGCTAATTTTAAAAATCATCCATATTTGGCTTTCAAATGCATTTCTGAACATACCAGCATCAGATATGGAAATTTACAATATTTAACAAAAAATAATGAGACCATATTGGAAGGCTCTAACCTCGAATGAGTGAAAAAAACCCACATTTTCTATTCTATCTATGCTCTCAGATCAGCTTTCCCCTTTTCACCCTTCTATGATGAATATGTCTGGTACCACACTGCATACTAATAGAAAGCACCAGTCCTAGCATCACCATTTTTCTCTAAGTTTGGCATGGTTTTGGTTCCAAATTTGGGGAAAATTATTCCATGTTCTTTTTTGCACTCTTCTTTCTTGGTTACAAGGGAAAGGAAGAAGTAGCATAGTGTAAAGGGAAAAGAGCAGACTTGGAACCAGGAAGTGTGGATTCTGGACCTAGAGCTGACTCTTCCACTAACCAGGAATATGGCTTGAATATTTTCACTTAGCCTTGTGAGGTCTCAGTCACCTCATCTATAACATCTATGACAGGATTGGTTCAGATGATTAATAAAATTGCAGTTCCAACATTCTATGATTTAGGACAAAGCTACAGTGGTATCAACAAAGTTCTTCATTAAGCAGAAGAGCTGTTACTTATTAATTAAAATATTCAATCAAGATGTATTAGAATAAGCCATCATGGGGATAGTAAAATCTGCTCTTTCTAGTGCTTCCACAAAGAGATAGACATGGGGGGCATTTAATTAACAGCAGACTACAGGCCTGATTCAGGGGTCATTAATTATTTCAGTAAGGATGGCACTGTTGTTTGCTCTGAGATTGTATTTTTTATTACTATTTTTCTGATGTTGCTGTTCAGCTGTTCAGTCCTGTCTAATTCCTTGTGACTCAGTGGACCACAGTATCCATGGGTTTTCTTAGCAGAGATACTGGAGTGGTATGCCATTTTCTTTGCCAGTGGATGAAGACAAACAGGTTAAGTGCCTTGCCAAGGTCACACAGGTAGTTAGTATCTGAGTCTGGATTTGAATTCAGGTGTTCCTGACTCCAGGTCCAGTGCTGTATTCCCTGAGCCTCCTTTTTCTGAGGTACCTTCTTATAAAATAAAAGATTATTCCCCTCTGTCTTATTTTTTAAAATGCAAACAAGCACTGAAACTGAAATGCTATTTCTCTGGTGATAAAAGTTGTAGAAAGTATGTTATATACTGAAGATGACAGATGGGAGGTATCATACCATTTGATAAGGGTGTTAGTTGGAATGGCAGCAGCAAATAGACTGTCCAGGAAGTATGACTTACACATTTTGCTATAAAGGAAGTGACTATAACCTACTACTGCTATAAATCCACCCTTCCAAATATGTTATTAAAATGATACCATGCAGTCCAAACCACACAAAGAGACATACTATTAAATGCTTTTGCTTTGAACCCAAGTCTAAGCTCTGGCTGACAAGTAAAACTAAACATATAGGTGGGGGCTTATGAATGGTTTAGAAAGGATTCTGATCCATAAAATGCTAAGAATCCTAGGAAGGTGAATATGGAAAAAAGAGTGTACATGGCGATATGATGGTAGGCAGGGGTGGGAAACTTTTAGCCTTGAGGTCACATGGGGCCTTCTAGGCCCTCAAGAGCAGCTTTCTGACAGAATGGAAACTTCATAGTACAATTCTCCTTAATAAATAGGATTTGTTCTGTAAAACTTGGACTCAGTCAAAAAACTGCACTTGAGGACCTAGAGATGCCAGATGAAAGATTCATCTGGTGAGTTTATGAAAGTGTTTGGAGGAATGGCACCCTTTGGGAGGTCCAGGTAGGGATCTGTGGTTCTGTGTCTTTCTTTCCACTATACATGGCTTGGATTATGATAGTTTAACACCATGCGTGATACTTTTGGGGGAGACACACAGATTACAAAATTATACCTTAGAAATCCAAGGGATAGAGAAGTAGAGATGGTAGCTGATTTGATAGTTAGCTTACACAGACTATACCATTTTCTAGGATTGACCTTCAAATTCTGGAGTCACTAAAAGAAGCAAGACCCTGGCCTTGCCAACTCACTGCTAGGAGCATATGGAAGAAATGATCCTTCCGGGGTTTTTGTCTAGACTACTCTTGGGAAGGATTGTTTAGGCTATGTGTATTGATATCAATTTGCTTCAGTCTATTTCTAATATTCTAATTAAGGTTTTATATGACATTTTGTGATAGCTAACAGAAACACAGTGAGTAAAAGAGGAAGGGAGGAGTTTTTTTCAGAGCATGGGCGCTGTTATGATCTGTTTAAATGATCCATGTCAATTCCTAGACCAATACAAGAATCTGGAATGCCATTCATAAAGGGATAAAGCCAAGAAGAAGACGGAGGCTTTCAGACTCTAGAGCCTGAAAGAGGCATAAGAAGCTGGACTGATGTCTGATATTGCATGTTACATATTACAGATGAAATGCATATCCCCTGGACCTTACTACTGTTATCCCTTCTACATCGTGGCTTTCTCCATCATGCTTTTGATATATTGTGGATCGGCATAAGAAATTAAATGGGAATTTTGAGGGAGTTTTGGGGAAGCTACAGGTGACACATGAAGGTCAGCAGATCCTATGACAAAATACTTAACCCAAATTTACAATAAGGTGCTGTAAACACCCCATAAAAGAAAAAGAAAAAGAAAAAATTCAGTCTTCTTTGGTAAGAAGGGAGGGTCAAAACGCTTTACGTGGATTTCCCAGATTGAGGGGGCACTGGGGCCCTGACTTCCGAGAGGTGGAAGGGATGATTGTGCTTTAGAAGATCAGGTATTTGGTTACGGAGCTTCCTAGTGTCAGCGTGCTTTTCTCCAGCTCTATGGTAACTCTCCCCCATTTCTTGCCATCAAACTCCTACACTTCCTCCTTTATGAAACACTCTATGACTGCCTAGGTTGGATGTCATCTCCACCTACCTAACCAGCCTTGTTTGCACTTCTCCCCATCAAGAGGCCAAACTCCCCTTCTTATCTTGATCTCTTCTTTAGGCCCACAGCAGATTCTTTATCCTCAATCATTTTCTTGTTCGAGTCATTCTTTGTTTTAGGCTTAACTCGGACTGGCCTCCTTTATGAAGACTTTCCTGACCATATTTCCCATACCCAGGTCTCACTTTGAAATGAAAACAAGCTGTCTCCTCAAGCTGCTCATCCACAGCTTTGCCTAAATCCCTACTTTGCACTTACCTCACTGTCTATTATTTGTATACTTTTTTTTTGAGAAGGGAAAGCTATGCAGTTGGGGTTAAGTGACTTGCCCAAGGTCCCATAGCTAATAAATGTCAAGTGTCTGAGACTGGATTTGAACTCAGGTCCTTCTGACTCCAGGACCGGTGCTTTATTCGCTGCACCACCCAGTTGCCCCATTTGTGTACTTCTTTTAGCTTACAAACTCTTTGAGCCCAAGTCTATTTTTGTATCCCCAGGTCCTAGTACAGTGTCTTGTGCATAGCAAAATACATGTTTGTTGGATTAAGCCCTTTTAAACTCCCTTAGCCCCTACTCTGTACTAGGCGCAAAACATTTATTTTATACTTTCTAATATTATCACATTTGAAGAGGCAACATGGTGGTGTAGATAGAGAACCAGCCTTAAAGTCAGGAACCAGGGTACCAGTATGGTCTCTTACATAGATCAACTGTGTGACCCTGGGCAAGTTATTTCATCTCTCATTGCTCTAAGCCATTTTGATCATGAGTTGCTGAGATGGTGAATGGAATTTACCTGGAGTTCCCTGTACCAATAAAATTATATATTCAGTCCTTCCTATTGCTAGTATTTCCTTTATTTGTAAACATGTCTTGCCTCCTTCACTAGACTGTAAGTAGACTAAGCTCCATGAAGGTAGAGAGTATGTTTGTTTTTGAATTCCTATCAATGCCTGATACAGCTTCATTGCGTATATGTGTATATAGGTATCAGAGTACACATATACACAGGTATGTAAAATGTGTGTGTATGTGTTTGTATGTATGTGTGTGTACACATATTTGCTCAATGAATAAATGCACCATCTGGGAAGTCACAGTATTATGACAAGATGAACACAGAGATGAGCTTTGAGCTAGTTCTATAAATATATACAGTCTATTTAGCTATATACACTCAGTACTGCTGGCACAGGGATTCTCTCAGGTCCAGGTAGAGTCTCAGTTCTAGAAAGGCAGGACTATATTATTGAGGCAAGAGACAAAAAGGAGAATGCCAGAACATGTTGGTGGAAAACATACGCCTCCTATAATGACAGCAGTGGTCTTTTCAGCCGAATGGCTTTTCTCTGTTTTAGATAAACATGTGACTTCATTTGAAGGCACTTCATGACTGGACATTGCATGCACAGACATTTCAAACCCAAGTTTCACGTGTTCTATTGGTCTTCAGCTGTCTGCAAAGTATTTTTCTGACTTCAGTTTCTTTACGACTGTGTTTTAAATGACAAAACAAACACTCAGGCTAGGGCTTCCTTTAATGATTATATTATGAAACATTGTGGATTCTCGTTTGTCAATTCACTCTGCATTGACCACAGTTTTTTATTATATCATATGGGCTTGCCAGAGTTTTGTTATTATTGCTGGGAAGGTTTATCTCATAGCTCAAACCCTTGTAAGGACAGGGGTATTGGAGAGTGAAGGTGGGGAAGGTAAGGAAAAAGAAAGGGTGTCCAAACCTACTCTGAGAGATGCTTCTACAGAGGACTGAACCACGGCTTAATTCACCAAAATGTGAGTTAAAAATACTAATTGGGTAATGACTTTGTTTCCAAGGATCATACCGCATGCACCAAGAAGAAAAGAATTGTCCAGAAATTCACCTCCATATAACGTCACAGATACTATCAAAAGATTTGATTTTCTCAGAATCTTAGTACTGTAGATTTGTCAACTTGTACTGAACAGAGTTAAAATGGGGTGGGGGGAAGGCAGGGCGGGGGGAAGGCAGGGCTGGGAAGTGGAGCAAAAGCTCTGGGGTCTTAATACCTCTGCAATTAACATTGCCAGCTTGGCATCAATCACATGTAGCCTCTCTCTGGCAAACAATTTACTTGGGAGCTGCTGACACCTAATTTAGTTGTTTGATGGGAGGGGGAGCTGACAAGCAGTAAGATTCATTTTAATTAGTGCCTGTGCTCCAGCAGCCAGAAGGGTTCCCTTATGCTAATGAGCTGGGGGCTCTGATGGCTGGCAGGTGTGGCTCATGTTGCCACACTTATTATCTGGAAGAGCTCATTGTCTGGCCCCCACACTTGCCAGCTTCCCTTGGAACCTGAAGCTGACATCTTTAAGTGGACAAAATTCCCTCTGGTTGAAGCAAGATTTCATTTTTCACTAGATAATAGGATGCAATCCCCTAAGCATCTGAACTCATGAGCTGACCTGTGCCATTGTCAATGACACCACCAACTTGACCTGCTGTTATGAAAATGATTCCAATTACTTCTCCCTCTATTTGCATGTGAAATAGCAACTAAGTGCATGCTTTAAGAGGCAATTTTTTCCAGTGAAGTCTGGCATTAACTTAAATTGACTGCTTTATTCTCTCTCTCTCTCTCTCTCTCTTTGTATGTATGCATTTGTATCTGAGTGAGGCATTAGACCTCACCAAACAGGGGTTTGGGACATGTCGTAAATTATACATCCCACAAATACTTCCTATGACTTTCAGCCTTGCTCCTTGAAAGAAGTGGGCTTCAATCACTAGTTTCAACAATACTCCTGTCTACAAGTAATAAAACATCTGGGAAATTAGACTAAATGGATAAAACAGGTTTCTGTAATAAGTATCTGGCATCCATACAGCCTCTGTATAATGCAATTTTTTATGAACCAGATGTGGTACTTTGGTGTTATGAAGAACAGAGAGGCATGTTCAGTCATGCTTTTTATTGCATTTAGAATGCAAGGTATATTTTCATAGTCCCCCAGGGAAATGATATCCCATTGATTGGGAACTGTCAATGTGTCCATTTACAAACTTGAAAAGTCCTGAGTCTCTTAGAAAATTACAGATATAATTTAAGCTGCTGTTAAACTTGCCACATCAGGAAGTGGCTGAAGAGAGAGAGAGCCCAGTCAATAAATCTTCACTTACTTTCACAATGAATTTGATCCACAGACTCTTTGATCTTACACTGGTCGATGCTTTCCTTATCTGTCTTCTGTAATAGTTACAGTTTTATGAAACAATGATTTTTTCAAGCGTGCTCTTCATTCCTTCACATTTTCTCATTAAGAAAGCTTAGTCTGGAACCCACCTGTACAATCTCGAATTTTATAGTCCTTCGTGGGGTTTCAGGAGGATGTATTTACCATATGTGTGCTGGGAGGGTCAGGAGGGGAGCTGTCCTCACACACTGTCCACTCAGCTCCTATTTCACAAGCTCACTTTTAACAGTTACGAGTGGAGGATGCATTCCTTCCCCACAGAGGCCTTAAAAATTGGTTTTTTCTAAGACAACTCATTGCTGTTGGATTTTTTCCCTCAGCTCTGAGGTAGAGAGCTAACCCATCACTTTTACCTGAGAATATCCAATCCCAGATTTGAGCCTCAGTTCAGTAATTACGATATTATCCTGGATCATGAATCTCAGAGTCCTCAGGTACGAGACCACAGTTTGATCCTGGTGTTTCTTACAGCATTGGTTGTGATTTAATCAGGTTCAGTCTCGTTCCCAGCAGAATATAATTATATGTCATATAGTCTTCGTCAATTCTTATAACTCTAAGACGACAGGAAGCATGTGCTTGAAAATAGACTGTCTTTCCAGTTCCATGACTCAAACTCGTTCTGAATTTGAATGTGAGATAGAGTCAGAGAGAAAGATCGAGACAGATTGACAGAGACAAACAGACTCTGGGAAAGTCATTAACTTTTCAGTGCCTTAAAAAATTTTTTAGGACTAAACTAAGCCAGCCCATTTGTTTTACACCAGAAGAAACTGAAGTTCAGATAGATTAAGTAACATGGCCAAGGTCATAAAGCAGTAATCCTACTAGCGACAGTATTTGAACTGACATCCACGGACTCAAGGTTAGTACTCTTTCCCTGTTACCACCCTACCTAATGGTGGCTCAGGCTTGTACTTCAGCTGCTCAAAAGGAAGTCATATAAATGTTGTTAAATATTATTATTAGAATTTACTTGATTGATGTGCCCTTGGAAATTTCTGTTTAAATCCAATGCTATTTAAAATGCTCTGGGGAGGCGCTGCATTAAAATAAATAAATAATTTAGCATGCTGTCATGGAAAGCACTATTCTTGGCTTCAGGAAGATGTTCTAAGGCCACCTCTGACATTTACTAGCTGAGTGACCATGGGCAGGCCACTTAACCTCTCTAAGTCTCAGTCTTTGAACCTGTGAAATGGAAATTAAAAAGAACCTGCCTCACAGGGGTGTTGTGAAAATCAAATTAGATAATGTCAGCAAAGTGCTTTGCAAACCTTTACAAACTATACGGTTTTTAGCTAGTATTAGTTTTGCAAAGAATAAAATCACATTATAATATGATTTGTCTGTATTCTAAAATTGGATGTTCAGATTTCAGGTTCCCTTACAGCGAGATTTCCTTACATACTTAGATGGATCTAAGAACTCACTGAAGAGGGTACTCCTTCCACCAGTGCAAATTGCAATCCAGTTCCATCTTTTCATCCTATGTGATTTGTTTCATATAATGGAGAGAAAAGGAGAAAACGGCTTTTCATGAAAACCAGAGAGAGGAATATGGAAGTCACTTGGTTTGGATACTTCGACTAGTTTGTAAAATTTGTTTATGTGATATAAGGAATTTTCTAATCTTTCTAATGTGGAGTTTTTGTGTCTGTCTGCCTAATACTCTCACTTTTATATATAGTGTAATTCATTGGTCAGGAACTGTGTTGGAGGTTTTATGCAGATTTCAGAACACTGGGAGAGTCTAATTCGTGCCATTTATAGATGTAGTTTGTTATTATGAGTTTATTGTATGCTGAAGTTCCATACCATTCATTTATTGGAAGCATCATGGTGATTACACTCTGGTTAGTAATTCAAGAAGCATTTATTAAGTGCCTGCTATGAATGAGGCACTATGCAGGGCGCTGGGAATACAATATGAAAAGTAAATAGTCTGTGCTGTCCCTCAAAGCAATCATAATCTATTGGAGACCCACGATACATAAATAATTAGACACTCTCATTAAAGGCTTACACAAATAGGACAGAAGCAAAGGAGGAATCTAGACAAAGTGCTGTGAGAAATGAGGGTGACTTGGGAGAGAAAGGAGTCAAGAAAGGCTTCACGCAGAGCCGGACCTTAAAATAGAGCACTTGGGATTCCAACTCTTGTGTAGACCTCCAGAAATAATTCTGCATATGAGACATCCTCTGAGAATCTGAACTCAAAACCAGAGCTCATGAGGGTCAGCTTTTCTTAACCAGCCAGAGAACACATTAGCTCGAAACAAAAAACCATTAATTCAATAAATAAATAAAATGAAGTTATTTTCAATAAAAATAAATAAAAACCATTTAATTCAATAGCATAATAAATAAACCAACAAAAAGAGATTCCCCTCCCCTAAATGCACATGGAGTGCACTCTCTCACAAATTTCTACATTTACACACGGGGAATATATGTGACCAGGGAACAAATACAGAGGTCACATAGATGGGGATATATGTGGCACAATGTAGTGCCTCTCTCTGTGTTAATGCTCTAATTTGAAGTTGAATATTGGATTCTCAAAGAGATAATTAGCCGGGTTCAAGGTATTTAGTAGGTCTTATCCTCCTAAAACTATAACTCATGAGTCCCCATTAGCACATTTCCTTCAGTAGCTAGCTAGTGACGAAATTAACCCAAAGCAAAGGCTTTCACTGAAATGACTCTAGGATGATATTCCTCATCATTCCCCTATGTAATCTGTTATGTGACAGGTGGCCCCCACTCTTCTGCTTCCTTTGTTAAATTTATGTTGTCCATTTTAGAGCACTGGAGAGTCACCTGGAGGCACTGAGAGGTTATGTGTTTGCTTAGGATTGAACAGCCAGGGTTTTTGAGGGGCAATACTTGAACCCAGGACTAATTGATTTTGTGGCTAACTCTCTATCCATTATGCCATGTTGCCTCAAATTCCTTAATTGCTTCCTCAAAACCAGTGTTAACTTCTTCAGTCTGTTGACTGGTAGTAAAATGTGCTCTCTCAGTCCTCTATGAGACCACCTTCTTCAGCAAAAGATTCTCTCATCTCCCTTCCGTTACATGTATAGTCTGTCTTGGCATGTATAGGACGTTCTCCTACCCCTTCAGAGCTCAGGATACAAAAGAAGTACATTTTGCAACTCTAGGGATGCTCTTGAATTTCATAAGGACATTTTAATTTCCCCAAATTCCCCAAAGTTCTAGGGTTTCCACTTCATGTATTCTCATCAAGATGCAATTTCCTGGGTTGAATTTGAGCAAGTACTGGTTCTTACCAGAGGATTCTTGATCAAGTAGTTTAAAAGTAAGATAGGCATGTATTATAAAGCTCCCTTACAAAAATGGAAAGATCTGAGATGAAAAATTTTCCCTAAATATGAATAGTGTTGGGTTGGTTTTTCACTTTCTGTTTTCTTCCTCTGAATGGAAGTGCCTTCCATTGCACTCATCTCTCCGTGCTTATTTCTCAGTGCCCTTTTTCCTCCTTCAGTCTTTTCTTCTTTTGTTTTTCTTGCCATCTTATGGAAGATCATGTAATTTCAAAAGTTTTCTCTCTCAGGAAATTTATATATGTGTATGTGTTTTAATAAATAAAAATACATATCTGCTAAGAGAAATTTTATATGTTATGTGTGTGTGTGTGTGTGTGTGTTCTTCCCCCTCCCAGTGGCAGATAATTGATCTCTCTCTCCTCCATTCTGTTCTCCCATGGGCTCAGTGCCTCATTTCCTTCTATATTCGTTATATGACCCTGGGCAAGTCAGAGTCTCTGTGCTGGGGACATCTCTCTAAGACCATTAACTGCAGAACAGTTTCTGGTCTGCTTTGGTAGGGAGAATTACCTCTCACAATTGCCAATCCACATTGGCACCCCTTTGAAGGCTCCTTCCTTTGTTTCCTCTGAAAGGCATCCCACTACTTTTTGAATCATTTTGCTGCAATGGTTCATTAGCTTGACAGCCCGAGGAATCATGAATTCTGGGATCTACTTTAGTTTTGTTAATGAAGGCTGTGAAACTTTCGGAAAATCACTGGACCCTTCTCTGCTCAGACATCTTCTTCTAAACTGGGGTTTTTCATGTGATTTATGTTATGGACCTCTCTGGAGATCCAATAAAGCCTATGGACCCCTTCTCGAAATAATATTTTTAAAAGCACAAAATAAAACACATGGAATTACAAAGGAAACCAATATATTCAAATATAGTTATAAAAATGTATTTTAAAAAACAATTCATAGACCGCCAAGTTAAGAACTTCTGCACAAGATGATAGGTACTCTACTTTTATACCTATTTTTAAAATTTATTTATTTTTAATTTATGGAATAAAACAAGTTTTTCTGTAACATAGTATAATAAAAAAGATGATTGTACACAAAACCGCAAATTTATTATGTACAACTTGTTATTCTTTTAAAATATATAATAAAGTTATGTAATTTTTTCCTTTTATTCTCTCTCCCCACACCCTGTCCTAGAAATGGCTATCATTAGATACAAATAGGTATACGCACACACACACATGCAGTTGGGGTGGAAGGCTAGTAATGTTGAAAACTTACTCTTATCTGGATTGAACAGAAAACATCTTATACATCTGGAAGGGTATAGAAGTCTTCTAAACTTGTCGAGAGGTTAAAAAACTAGGGGACAAGGTCAGGAAGGGACATTTGGAAGGGTATTAGGCAACAGGGATAGGGTAAAAAGAGAAGCTGAGAAGGAAAATAGTTGCAAAAATAAGGAGGAAAATTCACAAATAGTATTTACAACTTTGAAAGTGAATGGTATGAAATTGTATTTGATAAGTGTAAAGACAAGATTTTGTGAAAAGAATTCATCATTAGGTCAAAATTGTTGGGAAAACTGGAAAGCAGTATGGCAGAAATTGGGCATAGATTGATATCTTACATCATTTACCAAGATAAGGTCAAAATGAATATGTTATTCATTTTGTAAATATTTTACTATATTGTGATAGTGAACATTTCTAGAGTGCTATGGAAGTTAAGATGAAAATATTAGTTAAATGTTATTAGAGTAACAAGTTGTTTAACACTGTATATGGAAACATCTTTGAAGAACTTAAGAAAGATAGGTAAAATAAAAAAAAACTCACTATATTATTTGGAGTAGGGGGTCCCCAACTTCTCTGTGTCAAGGAACTACCTTGCTCCTCGTCGGAAGCTTTTTTACCTATAGGAATGAGGAGGGAGATGTTCATCAAGAAATGGGAGTGCTTGAGTGATGCAAATGGGAAGTATCGGGGTGCTAACAGGTCAAGACAGTCATCAAGCTATAAAAATGTCTCAGGAAGCAGTACTCTCCCTCCTGCCCTTCCCCTCTTAGGAAAGTGTGCAAAAAGTCAAGAATGACTGGTTGAGTAGTAATCAAATTTAGAAGGAAAACTACTTCATGTCTAGTTAAGATCATAGCCTTCTCTCATCCCCTGAAGGCATGAGAGTTATGATCCCACTAAGGACAGCATGGCTTTCCCCCATTCTGTAGGGATTAAAGTATTGATTAGAGAGAGAATATCCCTTCGATTACTTCAAGTCACCTATGACTAGATAAGAGAGAGCCCTTGAAGTGAGTGGCTGAAGATGAATGGAGTGGTTTTAAGAAGAGTGATTCTCCAGGAGTGTTCCTGAAAGATTAAAAGTGCTTATTGAGTTGTTACATGAAGTAGAATGTTAAGCCAAATTGTGCTTTATCATATTGTGTGATTTTCTTTGTTCAAGATTCCCATAAATGTTATTTCAAAAAGTCATGGGCTAGAGATAATGTCTGGGGACACAAGGGGACTCTGCTGGTTTGGACATTTCTCACTCTAAGTTAGAAATGCTTGGATTTAGAATATCAAATTAATAAAAAAATGTTTTTGGAAGATGCACCAAAAATTCAGAGGGAGGTATTAATATTTTTTCTTTGAAAAGTCCAAACTAGAGAAAAGACAGGAAAAAAGATCTCTATAAAAAAGTGAAATGAAGCGTATATGTGTATATACATATATATATGTATTTTTTTAAATCTTAAAATCAAGTAATGAAACACTGTAGAACTCAATTTTAAAAAAACAATAAAAGGAACCAAGGAAACAGAAATTAATATTCTATCACAAAAAGAACTAAAAAAGATAAATTATTCTTTAATAATTAAGAATTCTAATATGATAAAGTCATCACTAGTAAAATTATATTCTGGTTATAATTTACAAAAATAGTTATAAATCAAATATTTAAACATTATTCTTATTGAGTTTTAATAATTAGCAGTGACTTTTTAAAAAAACTGCCATTTTATTGAATTCCTGGTGTGTCTCTTCCAATCTAGGTGTATTCTCTGCGTTTTATAGCCCCAGATCGTTGCCTGGGGCCACCTCAAAAAACATGGCCTGAGTTGTACTTAAGTCTTACGGTCTCTGCCGGCAGCTCTCTGTCCACTAATCTTTGCTTATTTGAAGGATCCAAACTGGAAATAATTTATTTTGACCCTGTGATTCTGATACTTCATCCTTTTAAGTCCTGCCACTCTCAAGATTTCAGATGAAAGTGAAGAATACTTCTAGTATACTGGATAGTCATTTGACCAAGGGGAATGTTGCTCAGATACTGGGCTGCCTTTTCTGTATCCTTTCCATCCTGTTTCTCCAGAGCCTGAAATATATGCTCAGATCTCTGCTGTGTTTCAGAGAAGCGGATACTAAAATCAATTTTCCATGCTACATTTAACAACAACAAAAATGAGCTCGACAAAAAGTTCTTTAAAATTACAACAGAAGGGAGGCTTTATGACTCAGGATGAGAATGATCACTTTTAAAACAAAACCGAGTAAGTGTCTATGCAACGTGTTCTAGTGACCTTCATTGTAAAGTAGCCCAGTAAAAATGTTACACGAAACAATGTGAATAAATACTAACATAAAATTGACTTTTTCTAGAAAAAGGAGATTTATCTGGGTGTGGAGGGGAGGAGGGAGTGTGTTCTTTTAAAATAATAAACTTTGATTTTTTGATTGCTTAAAGTCATTTGCATTTAATAATGGTGCAGTACCTAATTGTGTGACTTAACATAAAGGCCCAACACAAAAGACTGATTGCCCACGGGGTGGTAATTGGGCTTTGCTATTTAGCAATGAATGTAGAATTTTATAGGCTACCCAGAGATGAAAGATGACTGTGATAAAAACTAATTCAAACTCAAGTACCTATAAACCTTTATGTGCTCATGCCCCCATTCTTTGTCTTAGAAGAGCAGATTAGATTTATTCTACTTGGCTCCAAATGGTGCAACTAAGGAGGAAAAATGGCTAGAGGCTTCTAATGAGGGAGAGTCAAGCAGAGCTGTTCAAAAATGGAACTAGCTGCCTGGAAGGTGGGGAGTCGCTTGTCGCTGTACTTGCCTGAGCTTATCCCTTTTCTCTCTGACTTCAGGAGGCTTTGGGACTGTTATATTCTTTTCCTCTGTTTCCATGCACTGCCTCTAAGTCTTACTAACTCTACCCTATTTTTCTCTCTCACTTTGTTTCCTTTTCCTTTTATTTTTTCTTCCCAACTTTCTTGTCTCTGCGGCTTCTATGGAATGTGCTTCTTTTGCTCCTTCAATGAATGAATGAATGATTTTTTAACTAGACTGGCAAACTGGCACTGAGGTGGTGGGGTTTGATGTTCCAGGCAGAGGATGGACTAGATGACCTTTAGATTCCCTCCTTTTTTCTTGTTTTCTAGGATCTAGCATTCTAAAATACTGAATTGTGTCCTAAATAGTAATTCTTAAGATTTTGCATTGACTCCTAGTAAGTATACACTTGAAAGTTCAATTCGATTTAATTCAAGGAACATTTACCTTAAAAAATTAATTACTTGACATATGTCAGCCAGGGATTTTATTGAAAAATGCTTTGTTTCTAACCAGCCCTGGTGATAATGAATATATTATCCTGCTAAAGGAGATACATATCCTTAGTGCTTATAGTGGGGAAAGCCAATTTTACAGTGAGAAATATGCTTGAACCTGACCAAAGGCAAAGAAGGCCCTGTGAAATATGGGACAAGTCATTGGCCCATCTGGGCCTCAGTTTCCATGGTTATAAAATGAGAGTCCTGGACAAGATAATCTGCCTCCCAACTCTAATATTCTGTAAGTCTAGAGACAGTTAAATGAAAAGTGGAATGACCCAATGGCTAGACAGCTAGCCTTGGAGTCAGAAAGATCTGGGTTCAGGTTCTGTAACTGATACACATGAGATGTGAGACTATCAGGAAGTCATGTAATTTCTCAGCATCTCAGGAAATTCTCTAAAATGTCTAAGTTAAAGAGGAGTCACTAATCTGCCTTGATAGAATGAGTTTTCATACAAGGAATGCCACACATCAATGAAACTACGTGTGAGTGGGTATACACACACACACAGTCAGCAGAAAATCATTAATAGACTGTCATTAATATCACAGCCATTCTTAGTGTATGGCAGAAAATCACCACAACATTTTATATCCTCATCTGCAGAGAATTACTTGATCCTGGAACTGGAGGGATAACTACATAAGAATCCAAAGAAATTTTATTCTTTAATGATTTTATTTTTATTGTTTGTTTATGCAACTTTAATTTCCTAATATGACTTACTTCCCTTGCTGTGCTTGAGTCGTTTCAGTGCTATCTGATTCTTTATGACCCCATTAGGGGTTTTCTTGGCAAAGATACTGGAGTGGTTTGCTGTTTTCCTTCTTCAGCTCATTTTGCAGATGAGAAAACCAAGGCTGATGGGGTTAATTGACTTGCCCAGAGTCACACAGTTGGTCATGTCTAAGGCCAGATTTGAGCTCAGGAAGATGGTCTCCCTGATGCCAAGCCCAGTGCTCTATCCACTGAGCCATCTAGTTGCCCTTAGTTAGTAAGCGAATCATTGTAAAATACAATTTAAAAAATAAAAGAAAAAAAATCAATCAACAAATCAGCCAAAATATCAACATTACTGACAATATATAAGATATTATATGCCCATAATCCCCATCTCTGCAAATAAAAGAGGAGAATACATTTTCTTAATTCTTCTCTGGAACGAAATTTGATGGTTATTGTTATACAGCATTCAGGTTTTAAAAAATTTTTCTGTTCTTTCCATTCACATTATTTTAGTCATTATGTACATTGTTTTCCTAAGTCTGCCTACTTCATTTTGTAACAATTCATATACATCTTCTCATGCTTTTCTGAATTCTTCATGTTCCTCATTTCTTATGTCGCTGTCATATTCCGTTATGTTAATTCACATCTTACTTAGGCTTTCTCCTATTGATGGGCACTGATTTTGTTTCTGATCCTTTGTGACCCCCTTCTCCCAAGTGTTGCTATGAGTATTTCAGTGTATATCAGGCCTTTCTATCTGCTCTTAACGTCCTTGAGCTACATAAGCAATAGCATAGTGGTGTCAAAGGATATGGACATTTTAGTCATTTTTGAAACATAATTCCAAATTGCCCTCCAGAATGATTGGTCCAATTCAGAGTTCCACCAGTAGTGTATTAATGTACATCACTTCTTGCAGCTCCTCCAACATTTGTCGTCTTCCAAAGAATTTTTACCAAAGTGTGTCCAATTTTTAACTAATTAACTTAAACTATGTCTGTAAGCTATATTTTTTCTTCCCATTACAGTATTTTTTTTTATTATTGTATGTATTATAGTAGTAGGTTATCCTACCAATTTTAAATGAACGAAGCTAGCCAACCAGAGTTTATAAATATAACTTTTGGTCAAAATTACAACCACCACTACCACTCCTGAAACCTTGAGGAAAACCTACTCAAAAAACTAAATAAGTTCAAATGCAAGTAGAGAGAACTTCCCTAGGAAGCTAGGTGATACAGTGGAAATAATATTGAACTTGGAAGACCTGAGTTCAAATTCAGTCTCAGACATGTATTAGCTATGTAACTCTGGGCAAAGCACTTAACCTCTCTTTGCCTCAGTTTCCTCATCTACAAAATAGAATAAAATAAAAATAGCACCTGCCTCTCAGAGTAGTCAGGAGATGAAAATGAGATAATATTTGCAAAATGCTCTGCAAATCTTAAAGTGCTACAGAAATGTTCCTTTTTCTATTACTACTATTTTATTCTAAGTAGGGGTTTTTAATCTGGAATCCATGAATTTTTTTTACTTTTTAAAAATATTTTGATAATTATATTTCAATATAATGTCTCATTTGTCATCCTATGTATTTTATGTATTAAAGACATTATTTTGGGTCAGAATCCATAGGCTTCAGCAATCTGCCAAAGAGGTACATGACAAAAGGGGGAAAAGCCCTAAAATCTAAGCAAATATTAATATTTTTTCCAAGAGAATATAAACTCCTTGAGATCATAGACTTGTCATTTTTGTCTTTGTATCCTGCATAAGAGGGTAGCTAACAAATGTGTGCTGAACTGGATGAAAAAATATAGTGCCAACCCCATGATATCTGAAGAAAGCACAAACAAGTGTCAGCCCTTGTTCAAAACATGAGTAAGATAATACAATGTGACATAGGGCAAATTTGTTTCCCCCAAAGCATCACTCCAATGAATCATTGTGGGGTTGAGGTGACCCTCGCTATGTCAGTGGGACACGAACACTGGCTGATTTTTCAATATAGGGAAATAATAGCTAACATTTATATAGTCCACAATGTATCAGACACTGTAATTTACAAATATTATCTCAGTTGTTCCTCACAACCACCCTGGGAGTTGGCGCTATCATTCTCATCATTTTACAATTGAGGAAACTGAGACAGACAGCATTTAAGTCACTTCCTCAGGGTCATCGGGTAGTAAGTGTTTAAGGTAGGATTTAAACTCAGGTCTTCCTGACTGCAGACCCAGTTCTCTGTTCCATTGATTCGTTCTATTATGTTCCAAGTGGTCATCAGAGCATTAGTTTGAATTTGGAGAGGCTCATCACCTGAAAGCTGGTCAACAGATTTCTTTTGTTTTGTCAGCTCATACAAACCAACTACTATGTCATGTAGGGATTGTGAACAAGCATGTACAAGGGAATGTCTGTTAAATCACAGATCTTTGAAAGCAGTGAAATACAGAGTACATAACAGATAGTAACTGATAACTGCAGCAATTTATACTTAGAACTTTTAGGTGAGCAAATAACAGATACTAGAGATGTCCTCTGAAGGAAAGGATCATGTTGGGCTGGAGTGCTCAGGAAACAGCAAAGGTTTTACCAAAGAGGTCTGACCAGCCCAGCTTAGACAGCTGTGGAGGCTTTAACTAAGTAGAGAGAGAGGGAAGGCATTTATGGCAGGGGAATTGGTGTGGATAGATGGAGGTGGATTTATGCATGATTGGTTGGTGCAAGGAGAAAAACTCACAAAATTAGAGACGTAAACTGGGAGCTTTTGTAAAGCTCCTTGAATGCCAGATTAAGGAGTCTAGACCAGGGGTGGGGAAACTTCAGCCTCATGGCCATGTGTGGCCTGCCACAAGTTTTCCATCCTTGATCTGGACTTTACTCTCTGAGCAATGGGGCACCACTGGAGGTTTTTGAAAACTGTAACAATATTGACAAAGCAGTGTTTTGGGGATATTTATCTGTTTGGTCATTTGGAATAGAATGAGACTAAAAACAGCCAGGCCAATTAAGAGACTAATATAATAGTCTAGATGGTAAAGGACTAGACTAGAAGAGAAGCAGGGGAAATGTAAAGGAAGAGGTAGATTTGAGAGTAAAGACAAGGTACAAATAAATAAACACCATCTGTCAATATGAAACAAAGTGGTGGATTAGGAAGACTGGAGATTGGAAAGTAATGGAGAAAGGTAGCAACTTCTTGGTAGGTTCAAGAACCCTGACTAAGATGAGATGGTGCGTTGTGTGTGTGTGTTTTTACTATGGTTCTGTGAATTTGTCAGTGTAAAAATATTTGAAATCTTTGTCCAACAATTTAAATGCCTGACTCTTTTTTTAAAAAAATCATCTGTGTCTTTTTAGCTAGGAATCTTTTGTATCTTAACACTTGAAGCATTGACTTAATCTTTGCCTAAACTCATGTTAGAGATAAGTACTATGCAAAGTCAAAAAACAAACAAGCAAAAAAACCCAACCAACCACCACCAACAAAAACATCCATCATAAATAAATTTAAAAACCCCATAATTTTTAGTTTTTTTGACATACTATCATGCCTGTTCCATTAAAAGTTGATGGTTGAGCAAGTCTATTGATCTTAGCCCCAATCTGAAAAGTATGTGGTGGTATATAACAGTGAATGATCACACTGCAAGTGTCCTGAGATGTTCTGACTTGGAAAATAAATGTATTCAAGTTTTCTATTACTTAATTTAATTATTGTCAGTTCACCCTCTTTCCAGTGGCAGAGAATACAGAACTATAATCACAAGGAAATGGAAATGAATGACATGGATGAGTAATGGAGCCTTTTTGTCCATTTCTATTACTTGTCTCTAGAGTAGGAAAAGCAGAGTGAACTTTGTTTCATGGATGTAGTGTTCCCCAAAGTTTTTTTCTCACAATGGGCTCATAAAATTTAAGTCGGAAAGGACCTGAGAGGTCATCTAGTCTACTCCTACTCCCTCCTTTTACAGTTGAGGAAACTGAGGCTTGGGGAAGGAAAGTTAATTGTTGACTTTAGTTCAACAGCCATTTAATAACAACTCATATTCATATGGTGATTTAAACTTTGCAAAGCTTTTGGCATACATCACCACGTTGTATCCCCCTCAAGCTCCCATGACAGTTAGGCAGTTGATACCATTATTTCCATTTTACAGGGGCTTTGGACAATTACATAGCTCATCTGTGTCTGAATCAGGCTTTGAACCCAGTTCTCCTTGACTAAAAGTCCAGCACTTTACCCTCTATGCCCACTGTCTCTGAATACCTACCTTGTGAAAACGGCAAAAAACTGCCTTCAAAATTTTTTTATTGTCCTGGAGGTGAGGAAGTGGGAGGAAAACATTTATACTGGTCAGTAAATCAGAGGTAATTGGCGAATGAGAGAGCGCTGACAGCCTAGGAGAGCAGCAAGAGTTTGGAGCAGTACAATATGAGATGCCCATGAATGGAGGCTGAGCACTCTTAAGTGGGAATGAGAAAGCTGGTCCAGTGTTGGTGAAAGGACAAGAGCAGGAGATGGAAAACTAGACGCAGAGACCAGAACACTGGCAGGCCTTCTCTGTGGTCCTAGAGATAGAGCTGGAAAGGAATTCAGAGATTAGCCAATCCGACTCCTCTCATGTCATAGATTGGTCCAGATATCATGGTCATCTTCTAGAGCAAAGAGCAAACACAGCCTGTGAATACTTGGAACTGCCTGA
Source organism: Potorous gilbertii (assembly GCA_028658325.1). NCBI lineage: Eukaryota > Metazoa > Chordata > Mammalia > Diprotodontia > Potoroidae > Potorous > Potorous gilbertii. The sequence continues at coordinate 695,588,185 of CM053769.1, read as the reverse complement.
ATGGGGACTCAGTTGCCCACTTCCAGTTGGGCAACTCATCGTGCTCTCTTCCCCTCTTCTCCCCTCTCCTCCCCACCCCTCCCCTCCTTTCTTTTTCCTTTCCCTTACCTGATGATGTTCTGCTCAAAGGAAGGTAAGTTTGATGACTGAAAGTTACCTAGTTAAGTTGGAGTTTACTGACTACATTTCTTTTTCAAAGACCAAGCTTTAAACCCAATTCACTCTGGAGTTCAGCGATTGGACAACCATAGGTCCCTGCCCAAGCTCCACTTAATGGCTATATTTTGGACCCTCCTGGCTCAGAATGAATGTCAATAGTAACCTTTTCTCTTTCTGCCTACAACCCTGAGGGTCTCCCCTGACAAATTTGATCTTTCTTTCTTTAATAAAGGGGGCATCCCTTGACTCATTTCTTAAAGAGGCTTATTACTAGACCCAGATGGCTCTGGAGGAGAAAGTGAGGTTGGTGACTGCACAGTCCTTCCCGCCTCAAATCAAAGTCAAGTGCAAGTCATGTCATCATCTCCCTGATGTTTTGGTCCTCTTTGAGATTGAAGGACATATCACGAGTTGGGCCCACACAAAGTCAAAAGGGTTTATCCTGGGTCACACCCCAAACTAGTGTCAGTGACTGATTCAAATCTGTCCTGATTTTCCAAGATATTTTTATAAAGTCTCCATTAGGCAAGTCTGAAGAGGTATAAAGAGAAAGGAATTAATCTCTTAATCTAAATTAATCTAACTGGATCTGTCGTCAGGCCAGGACAGACCCTAAAGGCAGCCTTTCAGCAAGTGTACCTGAGGAGGGTGTGGTGGTGTATGTGGTACATCTATGATCCCTAGTCTGTAATCAGGTTACCAGGAAGCCTGAGGCCAGGACATCACTTGAGCTCAGAAGTTCTGAGCTGCCAGTAGAGTTAAAGCTGACGAAGTATCTCTGGTGGGCCTGGTAGCTGGTAGGATACGGGGATGGTGGGGCGCCAGTCCAGGTCAGAGATGGATCAGGTCAAAGTTTCTTTTGCTGATTAACGGTGGGATCTGGACTAGAGTAGCTCATGAATTTCCAGCCTGCTAAAGATGGGGAAATCCAGTCTTTTTTTTTTTTAAGTCCCCAGGATGGATTTGTTTACTTGTGATTTGCCCATTTTTCCTGAGAAACAGCAGGCTAACTCCTTGTTTCTGCTTAGTTGGATCCCAGTCCACTGAGGTTTTACCCTATTTTGATTTTTTAGGAATTGCAATCCCTTAACATGCTTTTTTGGGCTCTCTGCCCACTCACCACAAACCTCTTCTTGACATGCTTGTATTTTAGGAAATGGTTCTAATGTATACTGAGGGCTAACTTTAGAATTGTCTACATTTCAGGTACTATAATATAATACCACCCATAATCTAAACGCTTCCTCTGATTCCCACTGTTTCTGTTAGGATCTTCTGTAAGACCTCCCACAATGTATAACAGCAGATACTCAAGGTACTTGGGTTACACATACCCAAGTACCCACAGGATATTAATGTGGGCAGATCAGGTTTGCTCATGGCTGAGGAGTCAGTGAACCATTACTTACTAACTTAGGTAACTTGGATACTAACATGACTATCATTATTTAATTAAAGGAACAGTGTCTAAGTTAAATACAAATAACAATTATGTTGGGGAATTCCAGGGGATAGAGTTTATCTCTAGTGAGTATAATTTGCTGCTGTGAGAAAAGCTGCCAAGGTAGATGACCAGCTCTAGCTAAAAGATAGTGGGTCCATAAAATGAAATACGGATAGTGCTCAAACTGCATTTTAGCAAATTGTCTAAATCTCCCCTGAAAACACTGTGTACTAGAACTGGAGACATAGGGTAAAATGGGTTGTTGCATATAATCAGATGCTAATTTATGTGCAAAATGTAAGGGTTGGACTATAGCCATAAGATCACAGAAACTAGAACTCGAATGCTCTCAGAGGCTTAGTTCAACCCCTTTATTTTACAGATGAAGAAAAGGTTTAGTGACTTGTCTAAGGTCACACGTAAGTGGAATTGAAATCCAAGTCCTTTGATTACAAGGTCCCTTCCAGCTCTGAATGCTATTACCCTATGACCCATGACCTATTCCTGGCTTCCATCTTCAAGGATCTGTGATTTCATAGGATGGGGTATACCCCAGCCTTCTTTTTATGCATAGCCATGGGTACAGGCATGGGGTACATTGGAAAAAGTGCTGAAGCTGCTGGAATTGAAAGATTTGGACATTTGGATCCTGTTTCCTTCTCTCCTTATCTGTGTGGACCAAGGTGTTAAACTTCACCACTATTTATAATCTGTATTTAGTAAAAATGAGAGGCTTGGACTCTGTGACCTTTCACTTTGGTTCTTTCTGACCAGCCATCTCCAGTTGTCCTGATCTATATCTGGCCACTGGACCCAGATGGCTCCAGGGAAGAGAGTGAGGCTGGTGACTGCACAACCCTCCCTCACTTAAATCTGATTGACTTGTGAGTCATGGTATCACCTTCCTGATGTCGTGGTCCTTTTTGAGAATGAAGGGACAAACAACTACAAAAAACCCTAAATCCATGAGCCTAGTTCCTCCTCTAATACAAACAGTAACCCTCCCATACCTTCCATTTTTTTTTACCTTCGAGGTATGGGGGTTATGTGACTTGCATAGGGTCACACAGCTAGTGAATGTCTGAGGCTGGATTTGAATTCAGGTCCTCTTAATTCCAGGACCTGTATCACTTAGTCATGCCACTTAGCTGCCTCCCCACTGCCCCCATACCTTCCTAATAGGTGACACTTTTCATTAGTTGCTTTGGCTAAAAACATTCATCATTTGATGGTCAACCACTTAATGAAGTTCTCCACTTTTAGTTCCCACTTTGAAGAGACAGTTAAGCATTGGGCCTAGCTTTTTCCATTTAGCAGGACTTGCTTGTTTAGGCTTCATCTTAGGACATCAGGGAAGGCTGGCTTTCATAATTCTAAGAACAAGTCACCCCCAACGGACTTCCAGGAAGACCAGCCACAGGAACTTCCCTCTCAACTGCCACTACTTAGAGTTATTCTACCCTCCCCCTTTGATATGGCTCTGCTTCACACTAGTGTTTCCTAGGGGACAGCAGGACAGGGTATTTTTCCAAGGCTACCCACTCCTCTTTCCTCCCATGGATTCTCCCCAACTCCCACAAGTGCAGCAGGAGTGATATTCTTAGCCCTCTCCCAGTATCCCAGACCTGCAGACCTGCTCTCTGCAGTGACAGGGAAGTCACTCTGGAAAAAGGAGGGAATCCCTCTAGCTCTTTCTCCTCCTTTCCCCCCACAATTCCCACCACAGAGTCTCCATCTCTGTTCTAGCCCCTCTCAGTACTGCTGGAGCTCTTGCTCTAGACCACAGTCTCCAACAGTGACTTTGTAATGTTAATGGTGAAGAACAACAACTCAGATTTTCATCTGATACTTTCCTCAATAACCCTGTGATCTAGTCGTGTGACTATAATTCTCATTTCACAGATGAAGAAACTGAGGTTCAGAGAAGTCAGATGACTTGCTCAGTTCACACACACTGCTCATACACATTAGAACTAGATATAGAGTTGGAAAAGACTGTGCTTTGCCCTGGTGGACTCTGCCCAGGAAGGGAGGAAAGTTGCTCTGACACTCTAAGCTGGAACTCGGAGTTCCCTTTCTAAAGAAACAATATCATTCTTGGTGGTTAGGTTACCAGGACTGACCCCCAAATCCTAATTAACCCATGACCCCTTTACTTCAGTAGCTCTAGAATCTATAATTTTCTCTTTCTCCACAATGTAGCTCATAACCTTTAGTAAACAGTTAGTTGCTGTGGCTGAAAATGACCATGACTAGTATCCAACATTTTCGTAATGAACCTGTCTGATCTCAACAACAAAAATGCTCATAGTCAGGTTGAACTTGAAGACTTTTGAAATTTCTGGGACCTCTCAGAGATTGCCCTGCACTGGCCTTTAACAGCTCAGAGTCACCTTCATAACACAAGGAGGCACATCAGAAATGGACCACTAGCAGAGGTGAAGTATTAGGCTGGTACATTATGGTTTAAACAGGCTTTGGGGGTTGAGTCTGGTATTTCAACCATGAGATTTTGAGCTGGAAGGAGGAATTAGATCACCTGGTCCAGTGCTATCAGATAAAGAAAGCAAAGACTGGGTCATTGACTTTCCCAGTGTCAGGCACTGTAAGTGGTATGGATTGGATTTGAACTCCTTCGATTCCAGATTCCAGGTTCTTTGCACCACGTCACAAAATCAAACCTTGTTTCTTTAGGCAAATTCATCAGGAGTCCCACCTGATTTGAAATGAACCTGTGAAGAGTTTATACATGTATCAAGAATACCTTTTCATTTTGGTTAATGGATTCAAAGAATTAAGCCTGAGCTCACACACTGTGTTCATTTTTATAATATTTTAAAAGAGAAACAATGTTTTTGAATTGGAGATAGCCTGTCATTTTATTTTATTCAGTGGAAACAATGTTCTTAGGTTGTGGACTGGCTGGTTTTAATTTCTTTTCTACTTCATGAACTTTATAGAGAAGTGATCACAGTATGGACCTCCTTTTACTTCTTCGGAGGTTAAATGGTCATTACCCAGTGACCTTCAGGGCAATCTGAACTTTTGGCACATTTTTTATAATAGACAAAAGAGAGCAGAAGTAGCTTGGATTCAAAGTTTTGTTTACCCTGGTTTGTGGAAATAACTAAGCTCTGGCAACCTCCATAGTAGGGCACTACACAGGGCAGCAATAGGCAAGTGACGGATTCCCTATAGTAGTAGTAGGGATAGCCTCTTTGAAGTCAGATAACTTGCGTATAACTTCTGGGGGGGAGGGGTGTGTGTTCAATTTCTCAATCTGTGAAATGAGAGGATTGGAGTGGATGACCTCTGAGGTCTTTCCCATCCAACTCTAGATTTCGGATCCTTTGGGGCACCAAGGTCTACACCACATTCACCTTTGCAGCACTTTGCAGTCTGGTGTTGAACTCCAATTTTCAATTTTCATCAAGACCTTAATATTGAGTTTTTAGTACAGCCAGAAGAGGACACTGTTGTCACATCCAAGTGTAGAAAGAGCTGCAAGGCTCAGCATGCAGAGAAACTCAGAACCTTCTTGGAGCGCTGTTTTGTTCCTTTGTTTTGGGGAACAGCTTTCTTTTCCTAATCGATCAACCAGGGGGTGGGGAGAAGTATTGTCCTCAGAGCAAAAGGGGCTGAGACACAAACATAGAGAGATTTTTCACCAACTTTCTTGCTTTTTTTTCTCTGAAACAATAAAAAATTAAGTGGGAACACAGGCACACACGCAGAAAAAGAGGACTCCTGAAATGCATTCAGATAAAGAAAACAATATCCTGCTTGGCAAATGCTTATGGGAAAAATGAGATTAGAACTTAGGCTCCCATGGCACAGTGTTCCAGTCTGAAGAAATCCAAAATGATTTGCTGCACAGCCCAAGGCAGCCTGGAGTTGTTTCATTCCTCCCTTTGTGTCTTGAACCTTAGAAAGCCCTTTAAGTCATAAAACCAGAGCCTGGCTTTTAAGTCAGACTGCAGCCCCCACTGTGTCTCACCATCTATTCCCTGTGTGATCATTTCATGCTAAAGTCACTCACATTTTTGCGTCTGAATTTCCTATTCCTTAACAAGGAGATAATGAGCTTGGGTGAAAAGTGGCAATTAAAAAGACACAATTTCAAAAGCAAGTATGCCTCCTGCCTCTAGATGCTTTCCCAGGCTTACCAGTGAATGATGTCAGAACTGGAGCACTTTTTCAACCTGTGTTAACGAGCTGTACATATATTCATCTACATTTATTTTTCTATTGACTTGTCCCCAAAATTGCTCTTTTTCAGGGCTTCAGAGTATGGCCTTTTACATTTGTCAGACAGTGTATGTATCCTTGAGTTAAATGCTACTAGGAGCATACATGATTTTGTAAAGTGTCTTTGTGGGGGAAGTTGGCAAACCAAGCATCTAATGAATTCAGGCGGTGTAGACAGACAGTCTGGCTCATTCTTGTCACAGTCTTCTATATTCTGGCTAATTTTTCCAAAAGCAGAACACAAAGTTTCCAGAAAATTAGATATAAAGGGAAGTGGTTTATTTCTATATGAGCTTATATTATTTCACCAAGAAAGCTGGACACTTTTTCCTTAATTTTTTTAATTGCCCAGAATCCTTAGTTCTTCTGGGATTAAATCTATTTATATTCAGAGGTACAGTCTAATTGCAAAGATGAAAATGCATACAAGACGAAGAACACTTTGACATGGTGAATTATTATTCAGAATCACAATGGAAACAGTTTGGGGCAGTTTTCCCTTTTAAAAAAATCGAACCCTTCTATTTTCCTTACGTCTCTTCTGCGTTCATTCTGGTAAGGCTGTTTAGAGGTTCCTTGCCCAGTATCAGATTCCTGCCTGAGCTGAACTGTATATAGAACTAAGTGAGGCCTGTGTTTCAGAAGTGCCATAAAATCTGCAATACTTACTCAAACACATGAGCTTTTGGGCCACAAAGGTCCCTTCTTCTGGTCCCGTCTTCATGCCCAGACATGCTTGGGAGTTTTGGCAACAGGCCTAGGAAGCAAAGTCCAAATAAAAACTTCATTTTCACTGCTGTGAACAACAGTCAATTCTTTAATGTAATTACCTGGAACACATTAAAAGTTAAGATCCAGGAGCCCTGGAGCATGCAGAAGATTATAGAAAATGGGGGAAATGGTCCAAGGACACCTGCCTTTGTAAGGAAGGAGTTACGCTACAGAGCCCTGGGAGATGGCATAATTCTATTTATTTGGCTCAATAATGGAGGTAATTAATGTTTTACAAAGGTGTACAAGGCATATACTGAGACAAATGCTGATTACTGCTTAGTCTTAAATTCTAGACTCACTATCTTATTGAAGAAATTAGTGACCAGTGTATCTAGATATAATCTCTCTTCCATGTTGCTGGCCCTGTTCCTTTCTGAGGTTAATTACTTCTGCTTTTTAAATTTGTGACTTCTCATTTTCCTCCCTCCAGGTACCGTAATTATTTCAGGAGAGAGGAAAGAGGTGGTTCATCATCACGGATGACCTCATATGCTGTAGCTATTACAACCCAGAAAGTGACCAGTCTATAGGTGGCAAGGTCAAATGCTGTGTATTTTTCCTTTTTTGGCTCCTTCCTCAAGTGACAAGGCAGAGTCCAATTCAGCCTTCCTGTGTTCACAAAGAAGAATGAGGGTTCCAATACACACTTCAGGAGAGTGTGTAAACTCAGTTAAGAAAAGCAAATGGTATCTATCTAAATCAACTCATCAAGCAGAGGTGGAAACAGCGGCAAGATCAGGATGCTTTAGGAAAACTCCTCAGAAGTTATCTACAGGAAGTGTGCTTACTCCGGAGTCTACTATTTTCTACCTGTGTGACCTTGGACAAACCATTTAACTCCACCGGCCCTCAGTTTCCCCATCTGTAAAGTGAAGGGATTGGACTAGACACTCTCTAAATTCTACTGCAGTTCTAAATTCTACACACCTATGGCCACCAGAATAGAATTCTTGTTAATAGTTAGACATTATATAAATACACATAATATAGTTACAATGTTTATACAAATGTGTGTAATATATTTATAATATTTATATGATATATAGACATTAAAAACTGTAACCTGCAATGAACAGTACATTTCAATAATACATTGACAGGTTCTAGAAGAAAAATAACATAACCAACTTATGTCATCTTATTCATTGGTGAACAAGTTTCACAAAGTACCAGTAACACCACTTGATTCCCTGAGGTTCTCCAATTCAGTGACACTGGTTTTCTTCCTTCCCATGAACAAGATACTCTTATCTCTGCTTCAGGATTTTTGTCTGGCTGTCCCTCATGCCTGGGATATTGTCCCTCTGCATCTCCTCCTCCAAGCTTGCCTGCCTTTCTTCAAGTCTCAACTCAAATCCCACCACTACAAGAAGCCTGTTCCCAGCCCCTCTTAATTCTAATGTCTTCTCTCTTTTAATTTCTATTTAAATATTCTTACCTATACCTCCAATTGGGGCAGGTAAGTGGCACACCTGAATTCAAATTGGCCTCAGACACTTATTAGTTGTATGACTCCAGGCAAATCACTTAACCTGGGTGCCTCAGATTTCTCATCTGTAAATGGGGATAGTAACAGCACCTACCTCCCAGGGTTGTTGTGAGAATTGGAGATAATATTTGTAAAGTGCTAAGTGCAGTGACTGCTACAGAGTAGGCACTATACAAATGTTACCTATTGTTATTAATATTTTACAGCTTGGTTGTATATCTTTGTTTCCTTGTTGTCGCCTGATTAGATTGTGGACTCCTTGAGGGTAGAGACTGTCTTTTGCCCGACAGTACTCCCCAGAGCTTAGCACATCACAATAGGCATTTCATAAATACTTATTGACTGATTGGCTGATTTATTTGTACTTTCTTGGAGCACTAAAGTAAAAAAAAAAAATTGTTGGAGGTGGGGAGATGTGACAGAGGGAGAGAGAGAGTATATGAGCACACACACACATAATGTATATGTATGTACATTAGGGGTAGGGACAGAAATTGGATGGGTTGTTTTCCTTAAAACTCCTTTATTTCAGATAACAGAATTCCAAAGTCCTTTTGAGACTCCCAGTCTGTTCTGCTTTTCCTTCTTGTTTATTTGTTATTGCCTTTTAAAGGCCAGTCTCAGGTTTGCTTAAGAAAAAGTAAATGCAGACCAGAAAGAAGACCTTCATTGTCCCTGCCGTTGTCTTTTTCTGGGAGATATGGCTTTGTAGTTTTAATGCTCAGAGAGAGATAAAGAGAAATGGCTTCTGAAAAATCTATCTTTCAGAGTGGAATCGTGAACCTGATTATTTTTTCAAAATCACTTGTGGGTGAAAATGCAGAGAATATCCTGGTGCTTTGAGAGTAAATATTAGCTTGGCAAGTCCACCCATGATGGCGTCTTTGCTGATGGGCTTTCCTTATGGTCGTCTTATTCTCTCGGTTACATTCTGGCATTATCCAAGATTTCTGATTTAGTTGTGAACAAGTAGAATTGTGTCATGTGTGCTGATCGCACCATTTTTCTACTAGTTTTTGAACCCCTGAAATGAGAGAATTGCTCAGAGTACTGCCACAGTATCCACTAATTAACAACAGCTATGGCAACCAATTTCCTACCCTAGATTATTAAAACAAGCTATTTCCATAAAACTTGGAGTGATAGTTTTAAGCAAAATAGAATTTTGAAATGTGGATCAAAAACGTTAAGGGAAAAATAAAATAGAAACTTGTGCCCCCAAGAATCCTTGATTGTATGGATGAATTTCAGCATTTAGTCAATCAACAACCATTTTAATGGACCTACTTTGTTTCTGGCACTGTACCAAGCACAAAGACAAAAATGAAATCGTCCCTATCCTCAAGAACCTTGCCATCCTGATAACCAATGGAAGCAGTACCAGTCTGGTTCACTCTCTGAAATGGGGAGCTGAATTGTCTTTCTAACTACATGCAGTCCATTTATTCCAACTCACTTAGAAATGATATGTAAAATTGTTGACATCTTCCTTCCTGAGCAAATGTTCAACATCCAAACAACTAAAAAACCCCAAACAAAACCCAAACCTTTGGAATGGAGCCAGGAAACTCTGTGCCACATGAACCAAATGAAATTAGGACCACAGTGTTCCAGTAGCAAGTGAAAGAAGCTTCCATGCTTCAAGTAACAAGGAAGGAAAAACACAGGTGTGCCCCCAAGATAGACCACTGCGTCGAATCCCCTTGAGCTGTCCTTTCCCTGGTACCACCATGGCACAGTGTTAATTAGATCATTCTAATTAATTCAGCCAGAGTATAAATTAGGAAAGAATGAAGATAAATTAGGTTTGACGGCAGCTAATACATAACCCCATGCTGTTTATTTTGCAGTCTAACAAAATAATGTTGTTAGGAGAGCCTAACGAGGCAAAAGCCAAGGCGCAGCTGCTTAATAACATTAAAACCGAAGCCTTAGTTGGGTGTCCTGAGTTAGAGTGTAAATCGAGCTTTCCCAGGCCCAAGATATGTTGCACCCAAACACTTGAGCGGAGATGGTGAATGTTGAAGACATGGTCAAAGTTGATGCACAATTCAGACAAAAGCTGCTTCCCTGGAGCTGTTTGCTACTCATGTTCAGATAGTAGCTCTCTAGCTTGCCTTCAGTTATGCAATATGGTTAAAGGCCTACCTGGCACTTGCTTGGGTGTGTGTGTGTGTGTGTGTGTGTGTGTGTGTAAAGACACAAAGATTTGCTCACTCCCTCTTCCAGGGAATGAGGTGATAAGCAACCACCTCATTCGCACTTTACCAAAGTGTATTTTGCCTTTAAAATTGAAGAATGAGGATGCTGGTTGTGGGAAGAATGCAATTTGAGAAACCATAATTATACCCATATTAACCTGCAAAACTTTTTAGGCATGTAGTAAACGTTAGAAAACGGTCTAAAAGACCTGAAAATCTTTTACATCTGCTGAAGCAGATGAACAAGGAATTTGTAGGAGGCTGCTGGTAGCGCACATATTTTACAAATATAAGGTCTTCCAGGGCCATTTACTAGTGTAAGTTTTTCAGTTTTTATAGTTTATATAACTTCCTTCTCCCTCCTACTCCCCTCACCTCAGTTAAAAGTTGCTTATCTCCTTGGGACAGATGTAGTATAACAGGGATGGGGACTGAATACATTTCAATATCATATTTTCTTTAAAGCTTGGAAGTGGCACTGAGGATACAAAACAGAGTGAAAGAGTGGATGAAGTAGTGGGAAGCAGGGTAGGCAGAATGGACCTTTACTTCCTGGTCCCAGATATCAAGTAAGTTAGACTATACTACTCCTTCCTTGGCCAACCATTGTATCAGTCAGTGCAAGTATAAAGAAATCCATTACCTGGATCCTTTCTTTCCAATTTCTGATCTAACATAAATTGGAAAGTTTAAATAAATAGCTACAAACATACTTCCAGTTTGTTTTTAATGGATAGAAAACCTTTCCATCTGTCTGGAGTCTCCTTATACGTGTTATCTCTATTAGAATTTGAAGTTCTTGGGAACAGAGATCATCTCCTGTTTCTATTTCTCTCCTTCATGCTTAGGACAGTGCTTGGTACACAGTAAGTACTTAATACATGCTCTTCCTTCCCTCTCTCCCTTCCTTCCTTCTTTCCATCTCCTTCCTTCCTTCCTTCTCTCCTTCCTTGGACTTCTTCCTCTTTCTCTTCCTCTTCTCCTTCTGCTCCTCTTTTTCATCTTCCTTCTCCTCCTCCTCCTTTTTCCACTCTCACCCCCAATTTTGGTGTTGATTTAGGTGGAAAGAAGAGCGAAAAGAAAGGCCTCTCTTGTTCAGGAGCTAAGAAGTCTACCATTTCATAGCAAGTTATGTTGATATAGTATTGTACAACTTGCAAAAGATGTTCATATATACTCTTGGGTTTGGTGCTCACAAAACCTTATGAGATAAGTGAATATAATTATATTCATTTTCAGAAGAGGAAATTCAAGCGTAGACAGGTTAACTGACTTGCTAGAAAGTGGCTGAGATGCAATAATGATGGGAATTGACACAAACTGCTTTATATATTTATTTATATCAATAATATGAATAAATATCAATTTATTTGAGCCATATAACAAGTCTTTGATGTAGGTATTCCAATCCCTGGATTACTTACACAACAGGAAACTGAGGCTCAGGCAAGGGGACCTGCCAAAGTTCACACAGCTAGCAAGAAGAAGGATTAGAATTCAGTTCTTCCAAGGTCCTGGTCTATCCCTCTCTCCATTACAGAAAATAGCCTTACTACCAAAAAATTTCTTCAAGTGGAAGACAGCATTTGGCTTTCAAACTGCAGCAAATTTTTCGATGGAAGAAAGCATTTCCAAAATTCATAAATCTTGACCATTTCCTCAAAAAATTGATAAAGACTGGAAAAACATGCTTTGTAAATGGGCACTTGTGTGATATCCACAAATTTCTATATTTCACAGTTTCAGCATTCATTTATACCCTGTTTTGCACTGTTTTGTTTTATGATACATTTTTTTCTGTGCAGGAACACGGCATGACAATCTATTCTCGGCATCTGTCTTCCTGCTGCCCCTTAAGTTTCTACTGCTGTGTTCCTGTTGTGAATTCATCACTCACGTACTTGTCTTTTGAAGCAGTCTGGGTAGCAGGACACACAAAAATTAAATTATGAAAAAGCTTTGTAAGGAGTAAGCAGAAGGCTTCACAGATTTAATGCTAACTAAGGACTTCAGAGGGCACTGTCCTTCTTTGTATGCAAAGAATGAAATTCCTAAATCCAGTACCAGGGATGAATGAGAGCAAAGCCACCTGGGATTAGATCATAAAGTGAAATAAATGGTGTCTCAAGGTCTGAAAGCAAAGCAATTATCAATCTGTGGACCACAGGAAGTACTGGATGAAGCTGCTTAGTAGCCTTGAATTATTTTCCAGCCACATAGTTTGGTGGAGCTATTCCAGTGGAAAGACTGGAGCTTAAGAGGATCCTACCCTCTCCCTCTGACCGTTTTTTGGTCACGGTTCTGCCACTTGATCCCTGCGGGACTCAGTTTCTTCATCTGTAAAATGAAGTAGTTGGCTGTCCTCGAAATTGAAGAGCCTTGGCTATTTAATTTTAAATCGACACTTTATTTCCCTAATAGAAACGCAAAGCTTTATTTTTAATCTCGAAGCTGAGACTAGCAAGGGCTGAGGAAATAGGTTACTGAAAATTTAACGTCTTTTAAACAGCTTTCCTTTTTAAATGTTTCCTTTCTCTTGGCATGCCTGAGAAACAAAAGCCGTTGGCGCGGCGGCATCATTTCTACTGCCCCCCAAAGGCATAAGCCCGGGGGCGGGCACCAGCGATCCGAAGGGGCGATCACGGCAGGTTTTTATCAGGGCGGCTCCTCGCTGGAGGATGCTTTGAATCTCGCAGCGAAGCACGTGGTGTGCGCCGCAGCCCGGACCCCAAACTCGAGGCTGCGGCTCCGCGCGGGCTTTGGGGGCAGCGCTGGCTCGGGCAGCGGGGCTCCCTGCGGGGAGATGTCAGGAGCCCCTGGCTGCACGGCCCGCGGCTTTGCCAAGCCCCGGACCCACATTCCTAGCTGGCCTAGGACTCGGCTTCTCCGCGTACCCCCTCCGCACCTCCCCTTCTTCCCACACAGGGCTCCCGGCGCCAGGATGCCCCAGTCCTAGTGTTCTCCGTGCCCTTTCCAAGTACCCTTTCTAAGCTCCTCTGAACCTTCCAGGGACCGTTTACACAGAGGAGTGGGCACACGTTTGACTGACTCGCGCCTGCCCCTCACCCTGCTTTCACTCCTTCCCAATGGGGAGACCCCATGCCCACACATGGGGTGGTCCGGGAAAGAGAGAGGACCGCTTGGGTTTCCCTCCCAGCCTGGCACGGGGAGGATCTGTTAGAACAACTGCCTCGGCGCATCCCCTGCCGGGCCGTTCACTTGGCACATGCCTTCGCTGCCATCGAGTACCCCGGCTGGGGGAGAGCAGCCATAATACTCTCCTAATCGGGTCAATTGAGTTTATCAGTGACCTTGGGGCATCTCCTTCCCGTAGGGCTCTCGGGGCACCGGGGGTGGGGGCGGAGGTGCCCCTCTTGTCCCTTCTTCGCCACCCCCCTGCCAGCTTCCATCCTTTCTCTTCCCCCTCCTCGTCAATGCCATGTAACTCCTAAGACAAAGTCCTTCCCCGTATCCTCCTCCTCCTCCCTCCCCCCCCCCCGGCTAATTCGCTTCCTCGGCTTCCCGCCCCCTCCCTAGCTGCCTCCCTCTCGGGAGTGTCACTCTCTTTGCATAAGGGGCCCCGGCCCCCCCTCCTGGGCTGCGCAGCGCCTCTTATACCTTCCAGCCCGCGCGGGCCGGGCCCAGACTGCCGGAGCAGCCGGAGGAGGCGGAGGCGGAGGCAGCGGCGGCCGCAGCCGAGGAGCCAGGGAGGCGGCGGCAGGCAGGCGGAGCAGCCGGCAGGGTGCACCGGCGCCGCGGCGCTGCTCGGACGCTTTCCTCTGTGCTGCCTCCCCCAGCCCCGGCCCCAGCCCCAGCCCCAGCCCCGGCCCCGGCCCCAGCCCCAGCCCCAGCCCCGGCCCCGGCCCCGGCCCCGGCCCCAGCCCCAGCCCCAGCCCACAGACCGCCTCCTCCGGCGGCAGCCGCGCTCCAGCGCCCGCCGCGGAGACCGTCCCTTCCTCCGCAGGCTCTGCTTCTCCGGGCCGGCTCGGGCAGAGCCGCCTGGGGACCGGCCGAGGGCTCGGAGAGCGGAGCGCAGGGAGCGATCGCAGAGACGCAGGCGGCGAGCCGGAGCCGAGCCCGAGCCGAGCCCGAGCCGAGCCCGAGCCTCTGTCTGCCCCGCCTCTGGCCCCGGAGCCTCCCCGGCTGCCTGCGCCCAACTCCTGGCCTGAGCGGAGCCGGCAGCCCGCCCGGCGTGCCTGTGTGCGAGTGCGGCTGGAGGCCAGCCCTGCCCGGCGATCGGCCCTGCCCTGCGGTCCAGAAGCAGCCCCGGCTGTAAGTTTCTTCCCATGCCCCCCGACCTGTTGCGGAGCTTGGATGGGTTTTGCAGGGGGTACCCAGGCTGGACAGAAAGGCAGAATGGAGTGTGTGTGTGTGTGTGTGTGTGTGTGTGTGTGTGTGCGCGTGTGTATGTGTGTGTGTGCTCGCACACGTGTGTCTGGAGCTATGTGAAGGAGCTGGGAGCTCCCAGCCAGGGGCAGAGCCGCCGCCCCCTTTCGAATGCTAGCCGAATGCATGCTTCCCTTCACCTGGCCACAGGAAGCAGGAGCTCGGGCTCCCGTCTCCGAGAGGTAGTGGCATCCCCAGAGGAACCTCATGTCCCCTTAAGTTAGAAATGCCGGCTGGGGCTGTGCAGCAAAGGGAGGATGGTGCGGAGGGGAGAGCAGCGCCGTCTCGGTGGTCTTGCTAACTGGGTCCCTGCCCCCTAAGACTCTCCTAACTGTGGAGTTGATGTCAGCCAGCTCTCACGAGCTTCCTGCCGCAGCGAGCATCCTTCCTCCTGAGAGAGGGAAACATAGCCAATTGTTTGTTTCTGGGATTGTATTCTGCCTCCCTCCGGAGAACGTTAAGGCTGCCGAGATAGATAGTCTTCATTCCCTGTGAATGTCCTTGAAAAACTGTTTCCCCCCAGTGCAGGTATTTGGCTTTCTGTCTTAGGCTGTTAATTTCAAAGCAGGAAGGCGGGCAGAAGGAATGCAACAGAGAAATTGTCAGCAAATTGGAATTTACTTTTCTTGCCGCGACTAAAATAGTTATATCCTTGAGTGGGTCTGTGATCTCATGCATGTGAGCACTTCCTCCAAGGTGCAGATCACAACCTCATTAGTCAAATACTAATGCAGGCGTATTTCTGGGCTTGGCAAAGAGTATTTAAAAAAAATTGTGTTCTCATGGTATTATTACAGATATTAGGGTATTGTAATTAAAAGCTGTTACTCATATCAAGGGCTGTCTTGTTGTCCTCTGAATATAATTAATGGGCAAATCCCTGAGAAAAAATGTTTAATTTTGATTTGACTGAATTGAGATCTCGATTTAGAACCAGATTTAAAATCCAAAAGAGACCAGATTCCTTTTACAGTGCTGAATAGTATTACAGAGCAATGGAGTAACTGAGTTAAGTCTGTTGAGTTGAAGTTTACTATGACAGCCACCTTTTGAAAAGTTATTGAAAAGTTAATAGGAGGTAATGGAATGGTTCCTCAGCATTCTTTGGAAATGCAAGATTCGGTTTGTGTGCATTCGCCTGATTGCATATTTTGCATGTAAATGCTATTTTTCTTGGGATTAAAAAAAAGGGCCGTAAGGAATTTGACCAATTTTGTTGTTAAAGATAAGCTTATTGACTATAGATTTCTTCTGCTGATGTTTGTGTAATTGAAAGCAAGAAACTGGAAATCAGGGAATTGGCAGTTTTATTTGATCTTTAAGTTTCTGCTTTGGGCCAAATGACACCAGCAGAATTTAAACTCAGATTACTTAGAGAACAATTGGATTTTTGTACATGTATGTGTTAACTGTAGTATGTTTGGACAGCTTGATAAAGTAGCCAAGGAAACTGAGTTAGCTTAGCTCCCTTTTTGTGTGTAAATCTGGAAAGTGCCACAGAATTGGCAAAGAATGTGGGAAAATAGGCATGTTTTATTAAGTGTTCTCATATTTTGAAGTCTTTTGAAGAGGTATGTGAATGAAAATTCTAAGAGTCCCAAGTAGGATTTACATAGCTATTGAGAGGTAGTGTGGTATCCTGGGAACCAAGAAGACCTGTGTTCAAATCCTGCCTTGGATCCATCTTGGCCAGGTGACCCTGGGCAAGTTCCTTCAATTCCCTATTCTCTGGGGAACTGCCTAAGACTATACATTTCAGAGAAGGTGCCCCATCTCTGGAGTTTCCTATATTAATGTAATAGGAAGATCTAGTTCCTCTTAGTTAAACCTTGCTGTTTAAAAAAAAAAAGACATTTCTGGCTTCTTGTGGAATTCTAGAGTAGTCTGCATTTTGTCCAGCTCGGAACTTGCTGTTGTTTTGGTAAATGAGGTCTCACAGTTTGCGCATCTGTCTGTAGCAGGTTCTTGTTCACCAGAGATATGCACATTTTCTGTAGACTGCTTTGTGGGTGTGGGTGTAATAAGCTTTCTTAAAGCATGGTTTATCATTTCAGGATTACAAGTCTAAGTTTTTAAATTTGTAATCATTTGCTGATTAAAACCTTTTACCCTTAACTTCAAATCCTCCCCCAAAGTGCTTAAAATTTAGTCCTCCCATGAAAATAACTTAAATGTTTAAATCACCAGTAGAGCGAAATCATGAAAATAGGCAGATTCGTTTCCTTTAGTGCTGGACACTGACAAAATGATGGAATTAGATGACTTCCAAAGCTCTTTCCCAGATTTTATCATCCAATTGTGGATGCACAATCAGCCCATTCCGGTGTTTTCCATAGCAATCCTTTTATCACCACATAGACTAAAGCTGTGGGTCTGTTCTTGATTTCTATTAAGGGATGTTTATTCACAACAAGAAGTTGCATTCCAAAATAAAGAAAAACAGGTTGCATAACCGTATGTTTTGTTGCTTATTATGTTGAAGACATTCCATGCACCTGTCTTGTTTCGGCTTATGACATACTGCTAATTCTTGGGGGAGTGCAAATTTGGTGCTCTGGTCTTTAAGTGTGCATGAAATACACTTTTGAACCCCTGAACAGAAATGAAATATGTACTTGGGGAAATATTAGCTACAAAGCCATTTTAAGAACAGGGGGGAAAAGTTTCTGTACTCCCTCAGCTCAGAAGCTGATGTCCTGAGGTTGTGATAAAGATACTGTTTCCATGTTGTTTATCTCCTGGCTTCAAGTATCCACAAACCATAGTGCTTCTTCAAACACATTCTTGAGTTGTTTATTGACTTGGGAGATTTCAGAGAGCTATTGATTCAGAGATGGTTGCAATTTCCCTTCTGAAGGAATAGAAATAGAAAGACAGCATTAGATTATGAATGTTTAAAACATACATTAGCATAGGAAATTCCATTCAATACATAAATTCTACAGATGGCCTCATTTCTGTGCATAATAAAATCATACTTGAATATTCTGCATCTTATTTGAGCAGGTTCATAGATCTGTACTGCTCCTTAGTGATGCTGGGGAGGAGAGTTTGGACTTTTTTTTTAATCTGGCTTTCTCGGAGTTGATATAAAGCAGGAAGATTACAGAATCTCAAAGGGTTAGAAGCTGGAGGGGAAAACCCTTAGAGATCATGTATTTCCTCCTGCTCCTTAACCCCTACTTCCTGGGCAATTCACAGATGTGAAACTTCAGGACCAGAAAGAAAAAGCAAATGATATCTGTAACTGTCAAAGCAATATATAAATGTGTAATTGTTACTTTTTGAATGAAAAGTATTATTCCATAACTAGAATTTGGAAAGTTCACAAAGCAGTAGGCAGTGAGATGGATAAATTATGTAAAGAAAGTCAACAGACTTGAGTTCAATTCCTGGTTTGACTGCTTAACTGCATGACCTTGGGTACCTGAGTGACCTTGGACAAATCACTTGAAGTTCTTTAGATCCTATTTTCCTCATCTGTAAAATGAGAGTTGAAGTAAGTCCTGAATGCCCTTATAATCTACCCCGATTTGGGTCAGGTTCTAGTCTACCTTTTTGTACTGTTTTTATTGAACCATGCTTAATCATGACATATTGGATATTCTTGGAGTTGTTCCAGGTTCAAAGGTCCTCCACCATCAGCTAATCTTATCTTTTGCACTTGGTGCAGGAAAATCTAGTCTTACTAAAGGAATACTTGATGGACTTAATTAGTAGGTGTTTGTTTCATGTAGAGTTTTATGTTGCAAAAGGTATTAGGCTAATACTTTGTCCTAGCATTATTAAAAGAAAAAGTCTATGTACAGTGAATCAGCTGGACTAGGACAGGGAGGTGTGAGAATGAGGTCTCTCCCTCCCATTTTCTTTTTGCTGACTTCCATTGGCAAAACACTTTAATATCATGAAAGTGGGAGATCAGGTTTTCCAAGATGAACCTGCTCTTGAGCAATGATTTTAACAGCCTATCGCTCAAGCAACTCACCAGAGAAAAAACTATGGAAATGAATGGCTTTCTTCACAGCTAATTGTCTCTGTCTTGATACCGAGCTGGCTCTATACTACTCAGAACATTAGTCAGCAGAGTAAACAGAAGAAGGTTTCTATTTTCATTGTCTGGAAAGATATCGCTCTGTTCGACTACCACCTTAACTTTATTTCATATTTCTTTGTTTTTTAGGAGGAAAGAAAAATGTCAGTCAGCATGCATGAAAATCGTAAATCTCGGGCCAGCACCGGCTCAATCAATATCTATTTGTTTCACAAGTCTTCATATGCTGACAGTGTCCTCACACATCTGAATCTTTTGCGCCAGCAGCGACTTTTTACAGATGTCCTTCTACATGCAGGAAACAGAACTTTCCCTTGCCATAGAGCTGTCTTGGCTGCATGTAGTCGCTATTTTGAAGCCATGTTTAGCGGTGGTCTCAAAGAGAGCCAGTCCAGTGAAGTCAACTTTGACAATTCTATCCACCCAGAAGTCTTAGAGCTACTGCTGGATTATGCTTATTCATCCCGAGTTATTATCAATGAAGAAAACGCAGAATCCCTTCTGGAAGCTGGAGACATGTTAGAATTCCAGGACATTCGAGACGCTTGTGCAGAGTTCCTTGAAAAGAACCTCCATCCTACCAACTGTCTTGGCATGCTGCTGCTGTCCGATGCACACCAGTGTACCAAACTTTATGAACTCTCTTGGAGGATGTGCCTCAGCAACTTCCAAACCATCAGTAAAAACGAAGATTTCCTTCAGCTGCCCCAGGACATGGTAGTACAGCTCCTGTCCAGTGAAGAATTGGAGACTGAAGATGAAAGGCTGGTGTACGAGTCTGCTATTAACTGGATTAGCTACGACCTGAGCAAGCGCCACTGCTACCTTCCTGAGCTGTTGCAGACCGTGAGACTGGCCCTCTTGCCAGCCATATATCTCATGGAGAATGTAGCCATGGAAGAACTCATCACCAAACAGAGGAAAAGCAAAGAGATCGTGGAAGAGGCAATAAGATGCAAATTGAAAATCTTGCAGAACGATGGGGTAGTCACCAGCCTTTGTGCTCGGCCTCGCAAAACCGGCCATGCCCTTTTCCTTCTGGGAGGACAGACCTTCATGTGTGACAAGCTGTATCTTGTAGACCAAAAAGCAAAGGAAATCATTCCCAAGGCAGACATTCCCAGCCCAAGGAAGGAGTTCAGCGCCTGTGCAATCGGGTGCAAAGTATATATCACTGGTGGGCGGGGGTCGGAGAATGGGGTCTCCAAAGATGTTTGGGTCTATGACACTCTTCATGAGGAGTGGTCGAAGGCTGCCCCCATGCTGGTGGCCAGGTTTGGTCATGGTTCTGCTGAACTCAAACACTGTCTGTATGTGGTAGGTGGACATACAGCAGCAACTGGTTGCCTGCCTGCTTCCCCGTCTGTGTCATTAAAGCAAGTAGAGCAGTATGATCCTGTCACTAACAAGTGGACAATGGTTGCTCCACTCCGAGAAGGCGTGAGCAATGCAGCGGTAGTGAGTGCCAAACTGAAGTTATTTGCTTTTGGTGGCACCAGTGTTAGCCACGATAAGCTACCAAAAGTTCAGTGTTATGATCAGTGTGAGAACAGGTGGACAGTACCAGCCACTTGCCCGCAGCCCTGGCGATACACCGCAGCAGCTGTTCTGGGCAACCAGATATTTATTATGGGTGGAGATACCGAATTCTCTGCATGCTCAGCTTATAAATTCAACAGTGAGACGTACCAGTGGACCAAGGTGGGAGATGTGACAGCCAAGCGTATGAGTTGCCACGCCGTAGCATCTGGAAACAAACTATATGTAGTTGGTGGCTACTTCGGTATTCAAAGATGCAAAACCTTGGACTGCTATGATCCGACCTTAGACGTGTGGAACAGCATCACCACAGTCCCCTACTCTCTCATCCCCACAGCATTCGTCAGTACTTGGAAACATCTTCCCTCTTAAGGCTTGTTAGAAGATGATTATCAGGTAAGTAGATAGGATTACCCTGGTTTTATAAAGTTTAAAGGGAAGGATGGAAAAGCTCTTTTTTTTATTTCACTAACTAAAGTCCCTTAGTATACCAAGGTGCTTTTCAGAAAGGTTTTTAAAAGGTTCTTCCACCCTCAATCCTGACATAGATAAGATCTTACATATAACTCCAGAAGGACTGAAGGAAGGAAGAAAACAAGCATTTATTAAGTGCCTTCTGTGTGCAGCTCCTGTGCTAAGCACCTTACAAATATCTCATTTGATGCTCACAACAACCTTAGGAGGTAGATGTTACCATTAGCCCCATTTTCCAGTTGAACAAACTGAGGCCAAAAGAAAGGTAAACACCAGATCACACAACCAGTGAACATTTGCATTGAGGTCTTCCTGGCTCCAGGCCAGCACTCTGTCCATTACACCATCTAGCTGCCTGTAAGGGAACTTAGCATTCAGCTCTTCAAACCTCTGCCCATTTATATAGGTGAGGAAACTGAGGTCCTGAAAACTCAAATGGCTTGCTCAGAGTCACATGGATAGCGCACACAGCTGAGGCAAGATTCAAGCTTGGGGCCTCAAGGACTTCAAACCCATTACCCTTTCTGCTGCACCAAGCTGTTGACTACAGCAGGACTAAGCTGTGGCTCCCAAATATTTAGGGAGATCATTGGTGCAGCCTCCTGAACTTCTGTGAAGCATTTTGTTAAACCTCCTATCTGGCATCAATATTCTTTTAGAATGTATAGTCTGTGTCATTGACGGGCAAGGGATGGCCCTCTTTCAAGGTCATAGCTGGATTCTAGCAGTCTGTATAATGTACACTGATACACTTAGCATATTTTGGCCACCCAAAGCCACTACTAGTTTTCAGAGTTGATCGATCAGGTTGACCCTATTGTCTAGGCTAACAAAAGTTTTGTTCCTCTGTCACCTCTCTGAGGATGTCATGTTGGTCTTGGGTATGTAAGAGTACAGAATGCTTCTTGACTCAGGTAGTCCAAAGGCCTAGAGTTCGGGGCTCCAAACCCAGCAGATCCCACTTGGTAGCAGTTCTGCAGTTTGTTGGGAAGCATGCTCACGTTTTGCATCAGGAATCATTAGAGCATGTGTAACAGCTGTAGCACAGAGCCCAGAATGTGTTAAATTGTTTGGGTGATTCATGGCCTTAGTACTAAGAAGAAGGGGGAGAAAAAGGGCTTCCTCCTCTGGAGGATCCACGATAAAGACCTGCCCACTTGTTAGAGGTTTTTGGCTCTGTTTTCCCAACCTGTCTCACTCTAACAGCACGTGGAGAAGACTTCAAAGGAAAACATTAATGTGTGCAGTGGAGGGAACTAAGCAGAAAGGTCCTTCCCTGATTGAGCTCCAGGATCAAGTTTTCTTGTTTTTGTTTTTTCCTCCCCAACACACTGGAATATACACCATTCTAGAAATGGTCTCCAGCTTACTGTCTTTCTAAAACTGTCATCTCTTGAAACAAGTCCATGAGGGTTTGCAAAACCATAGTTTTTCTGTACCCCTCAATCAAACCTCCTCCAGGGCAGCTGGACAGGAGGGAGCAACCAGGAACTTTTTTTTCTCTGGAGAGGCAAGGGGAACAGAGTTACGAACCAAACTGGTTTTTGCAGCTTTGATGGCATCTCAGTAATCCCAAATAAACAAATGCTCTGAAAGTGGTAATTTCATTGGTGATGTCAATGCATGATTCAACTGTGAAGCAGGTTATGAAGGAAAATCCAGGCAAAGGCATCAATTAGCAAAGCACCAAATTGTGTGTTAGTCCTGAGTATGCAACTGCATAGGGATCAATAAGCCCCACCAGATTCCTTATATATAGCTCATGGTCTCTTCCATTGATTTAATATCTTAAACTCATGAACTGTATGGGGCTGAAAGGAATTTGAGAATAGCTAAACAAATAGCTAACCTTTGTATAGTGCCTACTGTGTGCCAAGGGCTTTTACAAATAGTATTCCAGTTGATTCTCACAACAACACTGTTTTGCAGATGAGGAAACTGAGGCAAACACCTTGAAGTGATTTGCCCATTGGGGTTACTCTCTTACTGGTAGGCAGTAGACCAAAATGAGTTATCAGTTGCTACTTGGAGCAAACAGTGTAACAGGTAGACTTTATTACCTTGGAGAAGATAGTAAAAGACCGGAGGCCAGGATTCAGGAACCCTGGGTTCTAGGGCCAGATTTACCACCAACTAGCTATCATCTTACTTCCCTGGGTCTAAGTTTCTTCATCAGATAGAGTGAAAGAAAGGAAAGAGACCAGTGTGGTGTAATGGAAAGTATGTTGCATGATGAGTCAGTACATGGATGATTTTCGATGAGCCCTTTTGCTTCCCTGGGCCTCAGTTTCCTCATCTGTTAAATGAAGTGGGTGTATTTGATGATCTTCAGGGCCCCTTCCAGCTATAGATCTGTGACACTGTGATTCTAAATTAGTTGATTTGCCCTGAAGTTTTCGTTTCTAACATTGATTTTGTGACTGTTGCAGTCCTGCAGCAACGCTGACATTGACCACCATCAAGTCTGAGACTCTGCCTTTTTAAAAGCATCTGGTACTTCATTGACTCCAGTTTTACTTCCACTAAACCACTGGCAAACATTTGAGTTGACATGACAGATGTTGGATATTTGAAACTAATCATGCATTTCCTGATGCTTTAAAAAGTAGGGCAAATAAGGTATTAGGTGAGGTGTGAGGCAGCTACCAACAGGAGATCTAAGCATCTCTCTGAAGGCCAAGGTTTGACAGTTTGGTACTTCAGCCAGGCTCCCTGTAACTAGAGGCCATTGTAGGGTATGATCAAAGTGGGCCTTTTCAGAATTCTGCCAGGAAAAATGTTGATTGAGCCTTCTCAAAGTTTATAGAACATAAGAGAGTGTTAGAACATTCAAACTCAATGGAGTGTTATTTAAAAGTATCTCTGTGTGGTCTACCTCAGCCTTAAATATTTCCCCTTAATTGCAGAACTCTCCCAGAGACCATTATTTGAGTTTCCCAAATGTGTAAGATAGCCGAATTAATATAGTGTTAACAAGAAGTTTTCCTAGGTCTACGAGCTCATCCGCCAAGGGGATTTCTGCTGTCTCCTGCTGTTCTGTCAGTGGGTGGGAGGGACAAAAAGGAAATTGCTTGTGATTAGCCTCTGTTTTCATGATGTTATGTGGCCCCAGTCTGACAGCGGCTCTCAGAAGGATTTTAGTGGGCCTTGGTTCTCCTCTCCAACTTGGGATTTTTAGTGCTGGGTTTTTTCCCCTGCTTGAGTAGACAATTTTTTCAAACTTCATACTAGTATGAGAAACATTCTTTTGACTTAGTATTGATATGTACATTACTAGGAGATAGGGAGGATGCCAAAGTATCCTAAAGAATGTCTTGAGTGTTTGTCACCCATTATGAAACAGCCACTCCCCCCCACCTCCCCAAGCCCATCCAACCCTGAGGAAACTAACTAGACTTTGAAACTCACAAAGCAAAAATTCAGAAGTATAGAAGGACAATTCTGAGTTTACCTTTTTTTTTTTTAAAACATTTGGAGTCCAGCTTTCCAATGGACCCTTCTTCTTTCCACCCAACACACATACACAAGAAAAAAGGACAAAGTATTTAACAGGTAGAAACCACCATGCAGATTAATCTACAAGACTGGCAACAGAAAGTCAAAAACTGTCCATGTGCCTGGAGGAATCAAAGTTGCCTAGGAGGTAGCACAGACTCATGATCTCCATGCCCTGAAAGGGCTGGTAACTTCTGGGAAAATGAAAAGGCTCCATGGTCTTAACTTTTCTTTCATACTGGCTCCTTGATGTTTCCACATATGGCTATATAGATCAGAGTGTTGGCATCCTAGAGCTGTCTTCTTCCGAAAACTGAATAATTTACTTGGAGAACAAACTCCATCAAGCCCTGGGTTGTGGAGACTGTACATTTTTCCGGGAAGAGAAATAGAGACAAAATTCTACCATATCTCTGAGTAACAGAGATGCTTTAAGTAAGGGGATTGATGTCTACTTTTCTATAAGGTGAATAAATTTTTCTCTATGGTGAGTAGCCCAGGGGTCCCTAGTAAGGGAAAACTCCCCTTTTCTGACCTCTCCCCTTTGCCACATTGAATCCACTTGATCTGTGAAGCTGGATTGTTCATTACAATTTGATGTCAGAGAAACATAAAACCTTAGAAATGAATGAATTTAATCATAACTAAAAAGGCAAAATTCAGACTTCAGGATTTTGTGCTATTTTAAGGAAATGAATAAAGAGAAGGCCAGGACCAAGGATGTTGTTCTTCTGTTTTAGTGACAGTTGCATGCTAGTCATTGAAACGTTGTTTGACAGCAGGGTGTTTTCTTCCAATTTTAATACATTTATTATGTCTACTTATAATTTAATTGTTATAGAGGAGCACAGTAGTAGTGTCAGCCAACGCAAATAGGGCTTCCTTTTGAGATTCCTAATGTAAACGTTCTGTTGTATGGTTTTAACCGTGTCTTTTTATGTGCTCCCCTCCCCCCTTACCCCTCCCCACCATTGTAGATTATTCCGTGGCTTGGTGAAACAACTGTGGGTCCTTGACTTTGGAGAAGCCGAATTTAATGAAGAAGAAAAAAGTTGTTCTGGACTCGAATAAATTACACTGCACCTTGTAAATGATCTATCCTGGTCATGAAGGAAAAGGGAGGGGGGAGGGGGGAGGTAAAGTTTTTCAGTGCAAGTAGCACATGGTTTAAATAGGAATGAATGAACCTGTGATCTAGTCCTTGTCTCGTAATTGTGGATTAGTGTCAGCATTAATCAGCCCTTCAGAGGGAGAAGAAAGCCTGGTCTTTTCCCTAACTGTGCCATGTTCAGCTCCTGATTTCCATGGACTCCACCATTTATGTGTCAAATTTGAAATGGTTGTCACCTCTCTCCGAGGAGCCAGTCTGAAGACTCAGCACCAGCTGTGGTGGAGGCCGGCTGGATTCCGAACAGTGTCCTAGCATTCAAACAAAAAAGGATGGCTGGCTGTGTAAAACTGGCTAGAGAACTCCACCAAGAGGACTCTGTGTGTCAACGATAATAAGCAGTGTTTGGAGCGTCAGTTACGTAGATTTTGGTGTCATGCTGCCCTGTGTGTGGGGAATGTTTCTGTAAGGGAAAAGGGTAGGGGGGTGGGGGGAGTGGGGTGGGGGAGTATGTAGGGGAAGTGACAGAATTCACAGAGATGGGTTTTTGAGTAGTGGGAATGTTGAGAAATCTTCCCCCAGTGGTTTGTGAACTTCCTTTTTCTATTTATAAGTGACTTAAAAAACTCTTCCTGTCACTGTTGTTATTTGTTGTAGATTTAGCTATTTATTGTTCAGTGCCTGCATGCTGAAACAGTGTCTGTGGTTGTCTTCACGTGTTGGGACTTGCGTGGATGTCTGTATGTTTTGCACATTTGTGGTTTTGGCTGTGCTTGGCTGCACAAAAAGGAAAACTTTTGAGTAACAGTTTGGGATTTATCTAAAGGGTGGGATGGGCAGGGGATGCTGGTTTGTTCATTTGTTTTAACCCAGCAGAAATAGATGGATTACAAGACGTAACTGAAAACTGTACTTTAAAAAGAAGCCCTGGCAGTCACTGTCATTCAGTGGGATTCTGTCTTTGCATGTATGTGTATGTCTTTTTTTTTTTTTTTAAGAGATTTGATCCCCATATTTCATTAACCTGATTAGGTCTCTATCGCTGTAATTTGGAAAAAGTTCAATGATTTTTACAGCTTTCTTTTTTCATAGTGTTCTGATCACCTAGAAAATAATATGGAATAGCTCTTAGGTTCCGGAGCATAGACAGGTAAAGTCATTGTCCAAAGTATATTTATTTATTTATTTGTTTGTTACCCTGTTGGAATGTTTTGCCATATCTACATTGACTGGAAGGATCGAAGTCTTAAAGACTTAAAAATGATTTGCAATAATTCATTTCCCAGTCCATCTTGGAAATGACCTGCTGAAAGTGGGGTTTCCTCTACATCCAGCGTTCTAAGAATCATCTTTAACTTTGAGTATTACAGAATTTTGTTCTCATACACAAAGACCCTGAAAAAATCCCTTTGGTGTACATAAGGTCCTATCTGACCCACAGACACTAAAGAATTTGCAGTAGTTTTGGTTTTGTCTTTGTCAGTTTCAAACACATTCCTGGATAGTTTGGAATGCTTGCTTACTGAAACAAGATGCGCTGTGGTGGTTTTTGGTGCTGTTATGCCACACTAACCCCATGGTTGTCCAAAGGTCTCTGAAGAGATCAAAAACTTGAATTAGCCACTACTACACTTATTCTTTCTCACATTGCAGTTATTTCAGAAAGTGGATTCTTAATTATAACATTTGCAATGCCAGTTTTAGTGAGTGTGTTTGCATTGTCCAGTGGGGGTCAGATGCTTACTGGATTTTCCCCTGCCTAAAAACCTCATAGTGGTTGGATGAAAAATCATACTCCGCATTCATGTCTAAAATACATTCTATTTGGACCAAAATATTGATCTGTTGAAATAAAAAAAAAAATGAGACATTTTCAGCATTCATTCACCCTTTCTTCGCTGTCTCCTTAGCAATGCAAATGTCCCTTTCTTCACCTCCCTCTCCAGCTCAGCCTCATGACTTGCCGAACGTTCCCCATTTTTACATTGCTGCATTGATAGCTGTGTAGCTTACGATGCAAAGCTGGCTGATGTGTCTTGTGTCACTGCACAGCTTCAGAAAGCAGGATGAATTTGCTGCAGCTGTTTCAAAGTTGTGGTCTGTCCTTGGACCCCCTATTAATACTCTGTGGAGGCTGAAGGAAGCCACTGTGAGGGTGGGCCTCCGGCCCTGCGGGGGAACCGTTCTCAGCTCCTGCTCTTTGAATTAATGTGGGAATTCTGGCTTGCTACTTGACCATTCCAGCCCTGTGAAACATCCCACACTTTGAAGCAAATGCAATTCACAGCACAGTGCACACAAAAACCTTGGCATAAGCCGGGGAAGGTTCTTTTTATTATTTTGTGGACGGGTTGCTGTGGAAACAGATAACAAAGGGCAGCCTTCCACTTCTGGTATAATTGTGCAGGCCCTTTTCTCTGGGTCTGACACCTGTCTGAATAAGAGTGATTAGAGCTGAATAACATCCCTCCCTTGACTATTGAATATGTGGTTCTTGTGCAAAAACTTGGATAAGTCGAAGTAAAGTGTCCACGTTAGGTCTGCCTGTTTACCACTTCATTCTGAGGTTTGTAAAACTGCATTTTTTTTTCACAATGTGAAACAACGTCAATAAATTATTAGAGATTTTCTCTCAGTGATTTTGTTTTCATTTTTATGCAGGGGATCTGCAAACATCAATAACTTATATCCTTTTAGCATCACTTAGTAGACCTGGAGAATCAATTTTGCAAATTTGATTTATTTGTAAACTTGTTAGTTTTTGGGGATGGGTTCCGTTAGATCAATTAAAGAACTTAGCCATTTCGGAGTATATCAGAATCGCTTACATTCAGAGCAGAAGCATGGAGTTTGTGTGTCTGGGGCAGATGTGAATATTGTAGCCTTTTCCTCGCCTGCCAGTATCACTTGGGGTTTTTGACTCTACTGTAACATGTGGCTTATCGTAAAATAAATGCTCTCCGTCATGGATAGTAAGATTTCTGGTATTAAAATATGTATGTGTGTGCATGTATGTATATATGTATATATGCACACACACATACTCACAGATATTCACGCTACTCCCCAGCTGCTAGTTAGTTTGGGCAACTTCTACAACCTGGATCTTTTCCATTCACAATTCCTCATGCATGTGTCTACCAAAGTTGATGTACTCAGACATATTTTAAGATTCAAACATCTAAGTTAGAAAAGAATTGCCTTTGTATTGTCCAAGTTGCCCATATTGTGGTCGGAAGCAGTTAAGAGTGGGCCAAATTCCCACTTCTCTCCATCTCACTGATCTCTGCATGTTAAAATTCCTTTAAAGTCAGGGAGTATGCTGTAAATGTATTATTTGCCTGGAGCAGTGCAGAAAGATAGGAATCTGACCCCTTCAAGTTAACACTAACATAGCTTCTTCGATACAATATTTATAAAGGACCTTGTGCATCTAACAAACTGTACCTCTCACCCCCTGGAGCTTGCTGCTTCTTTGCACGGGATGCCACTTCCACCATTTATGATGGACTCCTGATTGTTTTAATGTCTACTTCAGTGCTGGACATGAATTTTTTGGATAGAAAGTAAGTACTCCCTAATTAGAGCTACTGGGGATCTCTAAGTAGGCAGAAGGTAATTGCTGTCTTTGGAATTTGACCAAGATGCCAAAGCAGATGCCTCATTCCTTATGAAAGTATGTTTTAGTGCCATGCTGGGCTGGGCTGGGTTGTAGCCAATTCCCAGCAGTCTCTTGAACTAGTGGCATTGCTTCCTTGCAATATCTAAGCCTTCCCTGAGAGTTAATGATTGGCACACATAAGCCTTACTTTGCCAGGGAAGGTTGCTGAAGACAGATTGCTACGTGTGACTGGTGAATGTGAAAGTTAGGTGGCAAGAGTCAACACAGGGTTTGGGCTTCTATAAGAAGTCTTGCTGGGAAGGGGGCAGAAAATAAGTTTTACACAGTGCCTGATATGTCATGGTACAATATATTTTTTTAAAAATAAATGTTCTCATTTGACACAACAGCTCTGCCAAGGTAGGTACTATAACTGAGGCAAACAGGCTAAGTGACTTGCCCAAGATCCCACAGGTAGTTTCTGAAGATGAATTTGAATTCGGATCTTTCTGACTCCAGACTCAGTACTCTATACACTGACTTACTTAGCTGCCTCTCCTGATATGAATTACCAAGTCAGATGGAAGGCAGCTGTCAAGGGTAACATTTATGAATGTTAACATTTTCTGAGATGCTCCCTCCCCTTGTTAATTATATATCATCATCCCAAGCCAATGGTTGAAAGACAGGTAGGATAGAAAGGGATACCATCATCTTCACTTATCCATGATTTTAGAAGCAGTAGCACAGGTAATAAAATGTTTTAGATTAGAGGTTCTTTATATATATATATCAAGGTCCCTTGTGGCAGTCTGGTGAAATCCATCCAATGCATAAAAGACATAGGTTCAAAAAGGAAACCAATTATATTGAAATTCAAAATAGAATGGTTAGATCTCTTTAAAAACCTCAGAGAAGTCACATAAGCTTTGGGCTGCATTATGTGATGGGGGGAGGGGAAAAAATTTACCTATCTGGTTATATTTTATTTAGGCTAATAGGATATTACTTGTATTCCCCAAGTTTATGCCAACTGAGGATTTGAAGGCCTGTAGGTGGTAAGGGATAATGGTGATGATAGTGGTGATAAATAATTTATAGTGCTTCAATATTCCCAAAGACTTTTCCATAGATTCTCTTATTTGATCAAGACAGTTAATGGGTAATCTGCCATTAATGTGACTCTTTAGTCCTTTACCTTAGAGGACCTTTTTCCATGATGGGATAGTTGCAAAATGTCAAGAGAGTGCCTACTAGCTCCTGGCATAAAATATTAGATGTATTAAGGGAACAAAGGTATTGTGTTTCAGGGTTTCAGAAAATAGATAAGACTCACTCCATTCTTATTCAGAATCTTAAATGTTCTTTAACAGAGAATTGCCAAAAATGGATTTGGGGAGAACTAATGCTAAAAGTAGAAAAATAAAATCAGTCTCCGAGTGAGAAAGATGCTCTGGGGAATACTGTAGTATTAACAATAGGTTAATAATTACTGGTGGACAAGATTGTATATGAAGTAAGATGCAATTTATTCGAAACAGGCTTGAAGAAAGGACTTTGAATTAAGGGGGGGTCAAATTAGGACAGCTGGTTGTCTGAGGAATGGCGGTTGGTTTTGTTAGGAACTATTCTGAATAAACTCATGTATTAGATTAACAAGTTCCACAGTATTGTGCCGTGTAACATCCATGTGCCATTCAGTGCAAAACCTTTGCAGTTAATTCCTGGTCCTTGCCTGTTGTAAGTACATGAAGACTAACTACTTTCCCTGTCTGACACATACTCAGACAAGCCATCTGTCCTATATTTGATTTTAATCATGGTCAATGAATTTTAAATTACTTTTGTCAGACAGTACAGCAGCGAGGTGAAAGATCCAACTTTAAAGGAAGAAAACTACACAAGGCATGATTATGAATTAAAAGGAATTGAGTTAAATATACTTAAAGTTTTCCACAAGCACGCTTAGCTTCTGCTTTGGGTCAGCGTTTCTTTGTAAATCTGGGGGGAAACCAAATTAGATAAAGAATTCCACCCCCTCCCTGCTTTTGGTCCTGTTTCCTCAGCAACCATAATCTTTTATCTTTGAGATCGAGAAGTACAGACAAGGGAAAGCAGTTGGAATTTCAGCAGTCTCTTACTAATCCTTTCATATTATCAGATTATTTGTTTTTGAAGAAAAGTTATTTTACGCCCAGGGATTTTGGGGATGTCCCTAGCGATCTTGGAAAAGCTGGGTAGGTTTTTGCAGAAGATAAGCTAGAGTAAGCACATAGAAGGTGACATCTGGCTGGAAAATAAAAGAATTTTCTACACATAACTGTAAAATCAGGGGGGGAACCCCCCAAAATACAGACTTTCTGTCCTGAGTTTCCATAGATCCATGTTTAGAAATAGCCCCTTCCTGGAGGATGGAGGACCTGGACAGACAAAGTGGCTGTTCTCCTTTGCTATCCCTTTCTCCTCTTCCCTGCCTATGGATTCTCTGAAGTATACCTTCCTTCTAGCACCTAGTGAGAAACACTTTATCTACACTGAGGTCATGGAATTTTTATTTGGGGGAGGAGCAAGGAGGTAATTCTGAAGCCTCTAGGCTTTGAAGGTGGAGCAAGACTAGGTGAGACCAAAATGGAAGCCAAAAGCCACCTTCGGGCTCTTTGGAGACATGGGAAGGAAGGGAGACTTTAAGGGTTGGAAGATATATGGAGAAATGGAGATGGGAGAGTCCTAAACTTTGCCTCTTCATACTCTGCTCTTTGAGAGAAAGGGGAAAGAAATTCCCTTCTGTAAATCCATGGTACCCCTCTTGAGGACCCACAACTCAAGCTATTGTATGTAACTCTTTGTCTTAGAGATGTCAGTGACTTGGTAGGTTCAATGGGCTATGGGCTGTGAAGTTATCATCATGTATTACATTGCATCTATGAGAAAAGGGAGGACGAGTTCCAAACAACTGGCTTACCAACTTTTCAAACAGCCAGTTCATAAAATAGAGAATTTGCCTATAGTTTTATAAGCCAAGAACACACACACACACACACACACACACACACACACACACACATCCCATACACATGCATCCCTATGCTTATGTTATAAACCAGGCTCGTAAGTTTTCAGAATTTTAAAAAAATCTATATATTTCTGTTTCATCTGTCTACAAGTCTGTACTTTCTATTTTCCTAAAAAGTTTTTAATGAACAAATAGCAAGATTTGGCTACATTCCTGGGTGTAACTGGAAGCCCATTTATGTATTTGCTGGAAAACTAATTAAAATGTTCACTGAATAGACAATAGCTTTAAATGGAACCATAGAAATAAATAGAAAACAAACTATGTACAACGTAAACAAATTAGCCTCAGTTTTGTAGAGATAGCTCCCAGAGGAACAATGACTCCTTCAAAGAGAATTAAGAGACTTCTAAAGGTAGCCTATAGGAAGGAAGCAGGGTATTTTCCTCAGGATCCCAGTGTCTGACGCCAGATTTGAACCCAGGAAGATAAGCCCAGTGATCGATCCACTGCACCACCTACTTGCCATTCAAGTAATAGAGAGATTTTTTTTTTTGAGGGGAATGAGATTTATGACACCATCCATGTAGGGAAATCTCAGTGGCTAAATTCCCTTCACTGATGCAAATCAGCACTACTGTTGAGTCTTATAGTTGCCTGGAGCACTGAGAGACTAAGTTACTTGTTCAGACTCATCTGTCCAGGGGAACTGGAACTCAGGTCTTTCCCCACTCTACTCCACACATGGTAATAAGGCGAGTGTATGATAGAGGGGCAAAGTAACTCTGTGTGAGGTCCCAGGGAAGCATTCAAGGACAAGGTGGTATTAGAGGTAACCAGGTAAAAGGGACTCTTTAGCAGAATAATTAATGATCCTGAGCACATCCTTAATGATGATCCAGATGATTCCCTTTGCATTTCTCTAGTTCTATGTCAATCCCAGATTCAAAGGGAAAGGGAGGGATTCCATCTCAGAGCAGATGCCATCAGAGCAGGGCCTGCCTCAGGCAACAGTTCCTGGTAGCAAAACTGGAGAAAACTGGGCATGGGGAGGGAGGGAGCAGAAATAGTGCTAGAAAGGACCTCCCTGGGAGCATGGCTCTGGTACTGGTTCTGGGCAGAACCTGTCCTTTCTGCTACTCCACCCAGCCCCCAATGCACACCAACTGAGAGAGCAGGGAGAGGGAAGGGAGTGGTGGGCCATCCTGTCTTCACGGGGCCAAGCAAAACTCTGAGACCTTTACAGACCTATAGGCAGGTGAGGCAGGAATTGTCGCCACTTTGTAGGACCATTTTCTGGCTATACGAGTGAGTGTATGCAAGCTCAGGGTTTGCAATGGGAGGAAATATTTTTGTAACTGACATCTTAAAGGCTCACAAAATACTAGGGGAAGTACACAATGTACCACAATTAGCCACTTCACAAGATGCCGTGCACACAGTAAGTGCTCAAGGTATGTTTAACAAATGGACTGAATCATAACAATACCTAGAAAATTTATGTAGTGCTTTAAGGTTTGCAAAGTACTTTTCATATTTCATTAGATCCCCAAAACAACTTTCTGAGGTCGGTGCTTTTATTGCCTCCTCCATTTTACAGTTGAGGAAACTGCAGGTGAGAGATATTAAGTGACTTGCTATGTATGAGCATATAAAACTAGTTAAATGACTAAGGTGAAATTTGATTACATATTTTCCTGACCCTCTATCTACTGTGCCAATAGGTGCCTATATGTTTATATATATATATGTATATGTATATATATATATATATATATATATATATTTATATATACACACACATCATCCATCCATCTATATATGTATATCTTTGTCTCCATACATAGATATTCAGATATCTATCTATACATATATGAATGTTTATCGATGCACCCATACACACACACAAACCCACACCCCCTTATATAGACATACACTCACACACAAAGGTACACTTGCTATTCCAAAAGGACTAAACACATCTAAATTCCAAAGGGGAAAATGGATTGGTCTGATGTATTTCCAGTAGTTCTGAAGTCATAGGACCTAGGTTCAAGTTCTACCTCTGATGTTTACCACCTGCATGATCCTGGATAAATTATTTAACCTCCCTTGATTTCTTTCCTTCTTGATGAGATAGAATGGTAGATTAGAGGACCCCAGAGAGTTGTTCTAGTTCTATGTTCCTTTCCTTTCCTTTTTTTTTGAGTGTAAGGGGTAAAAAAGGTCAGGCAGATTTTTTTCCCAATACCAGACCCCAGAGTGGATTTTCAGGAAGTAGAGCATGGAAATGATGTAAAAAATGTAATCTGACCTCAGATACTTACTAGCTGTGTGACCCTGGGCAAATCACTTAACCCTGTTTACCTCAGTTTCCTTATCTATAAAATGAGCAGGAGAAAGAAATGACAAGCCACCCCAGTAACTTTGCCAAGGAAACCCCAAGTGGAGTCAGGGAGAATTGGACAGGACTGAGATGAATGAACAACAATGCTTTAGATTGAGCAGCTCACCTTCAAGACGTTCTCGTAGATCAACGATCCTCTGCATTCCAGTTTTCTCTCATAGGTTCTGCTATTTGCCAATTGAAGATTTGACTGAAATGTCTCTTCCTTTGAGAAAGTCTTAACTCATCTAAGGGAAACTCATCTAAGACAACTCTCCCGAATTTTATACCAAACCCTAGTGGATGGCAGTCAAAAACTGTACCCTAATCTCGGCCAGATTAACAATTGGTTTTAAGGGAAAAAATGTAGAGGGGACATTTTCATTTTAAGGTTTTTCCTTAAGGATTTTTCCCATCACTTTTTAAAGTCTACTCTAAATAACTAAGGAAACAACAAATCAAGCCCTGATCTGTAATGTTTGCTGATTTCCAAGGAATAAATGGTCACACTGAAAATTTTACAATCAACTCCAGTGAGCTGAGTCCAGCTGACTCCCAAATACCGTGCCAGTCCTTTCCTAAGGTCTGAGCGCTGTGGGGTTGAGGGGGTGGGAAGGAGGACGATAGAGAAACTAAAAAACTAGAACATCAACATATTAAACCTTCTCAATTAAACATCAAAAATAGAAATCCTGAAAACTAAAGAAGCAAATAAGAAAATTGAAAACAAAAAGCCCAGTGAATTAATAAATAAAATTATGAGCTGAATTTTTGGAAGAAAAAGTAGCTAAATAGACAAAACATTAGCTAATTCGATTTAAAAAAGAAAATCAAATTACCATTATCAATGAAGACTAAATAAAAGAAATTGTTAAAATATTTAACCCAATTATCAGTAAATTTAACCCAATAACTATTTAACCCAATTGTCAGTAAAACTATAAATCTAACATGCAAAGAATATTCACAAAAATATAAAATTATTTGTATATATAAATATATTCATAAATATATATTCATATAGATTAATAGAACAAATAATTGAGGACAACTCAATTTCAGAGGGAAAAAGCAAGCCATAACTGAGTTCTAAAAGAAAAAAAAGCAAGACAAGGCATATTTATAAATTAATTCTGTCAAATATTTTAAAAAATAATTCAAATATTACAAATGATGTTTGAAAAAAGCAAGAAAACATGTCCTACCAAATTCCTTCTTGAAATACATATGCTCTTAATATTTAAACCAAGCAGAGTAAAAATAGAGAGAAAAGTATAATTAATGAATATTTAATATCAAAGCAAAACTTTAAGTAAGGATTTAACATAGCACAGAAATTATATACAATGACCAATTTGATTTTATGTCTGAAATTCAGGACTAGTTCAATATTAGGAAAACTATAAGCCTAATTAGCCATGTTAATAACAAGAAAAAAATCAAAAGTTTATATCAACAGATGCAGAAAAAGCTTTCACAGGATGTAGCACTCATTCCTCTTAAACACACACACACACACACACACACACACAAGTATGGGAATGAACAAATCTTTTCTTCATGTGATAAGTATTATATTTCTAAAACCAATAGCCAGTGTCAATTGTAATAGGGATAAACTAGAGACTTAGTAAGATCAAGGGTAAAACAAAGATGTTCACCATCACCATTATTATTAAGTGCTAGAAATGGTCCTATAAATGCTAGCTATAAGCAATAAGGCTTAAAATAAATGAATCAATGAAGGAAGGAACAAATGAAATTGAGGGAATAACTATAGGCAAAGAAGAAACAAAATTATTGCTTTTCATAGATGATTTGATAACTTGTTTAGAAAACCCTAGGAAGCTGACCAAAAAGTTAATTCAGGGGAAGCTAATTGCTGTAGTAGATAGAATACCAGCCCTGGAGTCAGAAGGACCTGAGTTCAAATTTGTTCTCATACACTTAACAAGCTATTTGGTCCTGGGCAAGTCACTTAAACCTGATTACCTCAAAAAAGAAAAGAAAGAAAGAAACAATTAACTGCAGCAAAGTTGCAAGATAGAAAATAAACCTACACAAAACATCAGCATTTCTCTGTATTACTAAAAAGAAAAAAAATCCAGGAAGAAATGATAGAAAAAAGATTCAGTTATTTCTTAACTTCTCAGTGGGTACGGGAAGGACTGGAGGAAAGGAAAGAATTTGGAACTAAAAATTAAAAAAAAAACTACAGAAAATATAAAATGCTTGGGAGTTTACTTGCCAAGGCATACACAAAATTATATGACTATAACTAAAAAAATACTCTTTACACAAATAAAAACATCTAAATAACTGAAAAATATTATTTGTTAATGGAGAGGCAAGTCAATAAAATGAAAATTACAATCCTACTTAAATTAATTTACCTATCCAGTGCCATAGCTATCAAACTGCCAAAGAATCACTTTACAGAACTAGAAAAAGAACAGCAGAATTTATCTGGAGAAAAAAAAAAAGCAAAAATCTCAAGAGAAATAATGATAAAAAGTGAGAAATAAGGGGCTAGGTAGCGCCAGACTACCTCTAAGTATACTATTCTACTACTATGTACATATTATACTATTAACTATACTACTAATCAGGAATTATCAAAAGAATTTGGTACTGGTTAAGAAACAGAAGAATGATGAATGGAAAAAATTAGGCATAAAACATACAGAAGCAAATATGTATAGTAGCCTAATCTTTGGTAAGCTCAAAGATCTCAACTATTGGGATAAGAGCTCAAATTTGACAAAAAATATTTGGAAAAATGGAAAGTACTCTGGCAGAAACCAGGTCTAGTACAACATCTCACCCTGTATACCAAGTTTAGCTCCAAATGGATGCATGACTTAGACATGAAGCGTGACATCATAAACAAATTAGAGGAGAAAAAAAGAAATTACCTGTCAGATCTACGGTTAAGAGAGGAGTTGACCAAGTAAGAGATAGAGAGGATCACATATGGTAAAATGGATAATTCTGACTTTAAATAACTTAAAAATTTTTGAACAAACCAAAAAAATGCAACCAAAACTAGAACAGAGGCATGGAAATAGGGGAAAAATCTTTGCAACAAGTCTCTTTGATCAAGGTCTTATATCTAAGATACATGATTCAAATTTATAAGAATATATATCAATTGATATGTGGCTGAAGGATATGAATGGGTGCTTTCCAGAGGAAGATATCCAAGCTATCCATAATCATATGAAAAAAATTCCAAATCACCAATAATTAGAAAAATGTAGATCAAAATAACTCTGACGTTTCAGTTCATGCCCATCAGATTGGAAATGTGAACAAAAGGGGAAAATAACAAATATAGGAAGAACTACAAGAAAACTGGTACACTAATACATTGTAGGTGGAACTGTGAACTGATCTAGTGGTTCTAGAAAGCCATTTGGAACTAGGCCCTTAAAGTCATTAAACTGTACATTTTCTGGCTCAGTGATATCAACGATAGCACTGTAGTCCAGAGAGATAAAAGAAAGAGAAGGACCCATATACGCAGCTATTTTTATCAGTTCTTTTCTGTTGTGGCAAAGAATTGGAAACTGAGGGTTTCCCATTAATTGGGGAATGCCTGAACAAGTTGTGACGTGTGAATGTGTTGGAATACTATTGTGCCATAAAAAAATTATGGAGATAGATAGTTTTAGAGAAAATTGAGAAGGTAAGGAAAATGATTTTTACAGTAACATCAATATAATGTAAAACCAAATAACTTGGAAAGACTTTAGAACTCTGATCAAGGCGATGACCAACTACAATTCCAAAGGACCGGTCATGAGATCATGATATTCATCTCCTCATAGAGACTTGGTGGAGAGTATAGAGTTAGACATTTTTTTTTAAACCTCATCAGTGGAGAAGTTTTTTCCCTTGACTGTAGGTCTTTATAGCAGTTTTTTCCCTCTTTCTTTCTCAGTGGAGGGAGAGGAGATTGGGGAGTCGAGAGGGAGAGAAACGGATTTTCACTGGTTGAAAAAAATAAAAATTCAATATAAAAACACAAATTAAACTTAGTTGAAAAGACAAAAGAAACATGGTGGTGCCCTCCATAGATACAGGAAAGTTTGCAATAGAGATAATGATACCTTCCTTACTAATGATACCTTCTTATTTCACAGGATTGTTGTAAGACTCAAACGAGAGGACTTCAATAAAGCACTTTGTAAGCCATAAAATGTCATATAAATGTCAGCTTTTATTATGAACATTCATTACCCTGTATAAGAAGTCTTCATTTTTCATAGTTTTCAATCCATAGAGACATATAACTTTAGTCTTCTATGCCTGAAATAAATTTTAGATGAAGAAAATTAGACTGCTAGAAAAAAATCATATGATAACACTAGCTGGCATTAATATAGCACATTCATACACACAGCTTTATACAAATTAGATGATTTATTTCTGACAATTTCATAAGGATGAATATCATTATACCCATTATATAAATTAAAAAGCTGAGACTTAGAGAGTTTAATGACTTGTCTGTAATCACTTGCCGGTAAGTGTCAAAGACAGAATTCAAACTTCGTTGTTCCCGACTTCAAGTCTAATGCTCTCTGTATTACGCCATGCGTAAAAGGCCGTTCTTCGGTTTGGTTACATGATATTCATCTGATTGTACGATTAGAACAAATTGTTATTCACTTTAAATTTCTACTTCTTCATGTTTGGCAAAACAGCATGGAGTAAGTAGCAGAAAGAGTAAAAAAAGAAATCCAGGGACTAAGCATAAGCTGAGGAAACAAAACTGCCATTTTTGGCAGGTGATATGATAGATAACTTAGAATATCTTAGGAAGTTGACCAAAAAATTAATTGAAATAATTAACTTCAACAAAGTTGCAGGGCATAAAATAAATTCACACAAATCATTAGCATTTCTCTGTATTATAAAAAATAAAAAATCCATCAGGAAAAGATAGAGAGGTTCCATTTAAAATAACTACAGAAAGCATAAAATACTTGGGAATCTACTGTATTCAAGAATGATAAGAATACAACTACAAAACACTCTTCATGCAAATAAAGAGAGTTCTAAATAACTGAAGATAGATTGATGTTAGATTGGTAGCTGAAAAGGATAGAGCTTTAAAATCTAGTTCCATTTCTTGCCAGGCTGTGTGACCTTGGCCTGGTCATAGGACCCTAGAGGTAGAGCTGGAGGATCTCAGAGGCCGTGGAGTCCAAAGCCCTCATTTTATAGGAGAGGAAATCTGAAATTCATCGAGGTTAAATGACTTGCCCTGCATCATACCCGTACTAAGAAGCAAAGTTGGGATTTGAACCTAGGCCCTCCAAATTCAATTCCCCTTCTACTAGACCACAGCTGCCACCATCGGTGCGAGTGACCAGTGTCCTATTTCTTGGGGGAGGGATGTCTTTACTTTTCACTGTACCCAGACTCCTATGAACTGATTCAGAGTCAAGTAAGTAAAATGAGAACATTTTATGTAAAAGCTACA
Source organism: Potorous gilbertii (assembly GCA_028658325.1). Lineage (NCBI taxonomy): Eukaryota > Metazoa > Chordata > Mammalia > Diprotodontia > Potoroidae > Potorous > Potorous gilbertii. Next base: position 695,548,326 of record CM053769.1, on the reverse strand, counting down.
AAATCATAAAGACAAAAACATGAACTCTGATTGAAGCAATGACTAAACAGGATTCTAAAGGAGCAATTATGAAAATGTCATTCACCTCAAATTTCACTGTCCCATTTGGGAGTGACGTTGCCTTTCCTTCTCTTCTTTTTTTCCTTTCCCCCTCTCCTCATATTGTCAAAGCCTCTAAGGTTGGTGCTGTTGATGGAAGGGAGAAAGCCAGTCCAGCTTTCTCCCCAGTTCATTCTCTCTCTTTCCATACCAGTAGTAGAAACTTTCATGGGTGAGATGAAGAGCCCCCAGTAGCTGTTCTTTCCAAGACACTCAATTTTCCAGGAGGATATAAAGAGTACCAAGTGTTAGTGAGGTATTCCAGGTTATTGTAGGCAGACTGGCCAGTAATGTTTAAAGGGGTGCGTGTTTGAACTTTCATGAGGGAGGGTATCAGGTCTAATTTGAGATAGAGAGAGGAAAAGATATCTCAGGGTCCTCCTCATCTGAGGGGAAAGAATGCAAGTGGATCCGAGTCACTGAGGAGGAAAGGATACAACTAAGTCTTAGTTACTAGAAGGGCATCACTGAACCCTAGGGACAATGATCTTTAAGCCACAGAAAGGAACTCAGTGTGATGGCTCTGGTAAAGGATACCCTCAGGACCGGGCACATGTAAGTTATGCTAATCTCTCATCACTTCAATAGGGGGCTGCTTGGGTTCCATCCTTCACACCAGGGCAGCTGTTAGACAATCACCTAAGATAGGAAGATGAGTTCCAGATGTAAACAGAGTCTACTTTATCAGATCTGTAGATGACACAGAGCTGGTGGGAATCCCTTACATGGTGTTTCCCAAGTGAGGCCTGTGAACCCCTGAGGATCTCAAGATTGCTTTAGGTAGTCTTAAGGTCAACGCTAGTTTCAAAATTAAAATTATTAAAATATTCCTCTTTCCCCAAATACATATGTGGGTGAAGCCAGTCTTTTTTTTCCATTACATCTCAACCAAAACAACATACCACAAAAGTTTGGATAGCTAGGTGTCCTGATGGAGAGAGTGCCTGAACTAGAGTCAGAACAAACTGAGCCTAAGACTGGACTCCAGATGCTTCATGATTGTGTGACCCTGGACAAGTCACTTAACTTCTGCTGGCTTTGGCTTCCTCATCTGTAAAATAGGGCAATAATAGCATCTGTCTCTCACTGTTTGCTGTGAGGATCAAGTGAGACAACAATTACTAAACGCTCAGCTTTACAGTTAGTGACTGGTACACAGTAAGTGCTACGTAAATGTACGTTATTGAATGCAGAAGCCAATGAAAGAATCCAGATGTCTTCTATTAGCCCAACATTAAAAAGATTCACAAAAATATGTAAAATAATAACATTCTTCTCATTTTTTTGTCTCATAAAACAATTATTTTTAAATAAAATGTCATTTATATTACCATGTAAGTTTATTATTTTTTTTTAAAGTGAATCAATACCTATTTTAAATGTATCAGCTTTATTTCTAATATGTTAAATGTTGATAGACATAATCCATTTTGGAGTCCTCAAGCACTCTTTATGAGTGTAAAGGAGTCAGTCTTGAGAAAAGAAGCTTGAGAACTACTGTTCTGACGGCTATTGCAAGAGGCTCGGAGAAGATGGCAAACCCTAAAGTGATGTATCAAATCGAGTAACTGGAAATTTAATAGAGATAAATCTGAAATCTGGTGCTTGGGCTCAAATAGTAAACTTTACAAGCACAAGTTGGTGGTGGTGTTTCAGGGAGATAATGCCATGACATGAAAGTGAATTGGATCCTTTTAAGAGCAAGTACAAGGTGGGGAATAGCTGTCAGCCAGCAGTTCAAGTGAAAAAAATCTGGATGGGGGACGGGGTTAGTAGATTATAAACCTAAGATGAGTCAACAAGCCGAATGGCTGCCAAATAAGTCTTAAAATCTTAGATTCAGACAGCTGTGTGGCATGGTGGATAGAGTCCCTCTCATGGAGTCAGGAAGTCTCATTTCCCTTAGTTCAAATCTGGGCTCACACTTACTAGTTGTGTGACCCTGGGCAAGTCATTTAACTCTATTTGCCTCCGTTTCCTCATTTGGCAAATGAGCTGAAGAAGGAAATGGCAAACCACTCCAGTATCTTTGCCAATAAAATTTTAAATGGAGGCATGAAGAGTTGGACATGACTGAAAACATGACTGAACAAAATCATAGTTTCTAGTAAGAGAGGCAAAACAGCCAAGCCAGGGGAGGGGATGGGTCCATTTAACTTTTCCCAGGTTAGACCACAACTGGAGGACTATGTTCATTTCCATTGTGCCAGATTTTAGGAAGAACCCTAGAATGCTGTAGAGAATTCAAAGGAGACCATATTTCAACATCCAGTTAAAAAATTAAGGGTTTGGACTTGTTCATTTCTAAGGTCCCTCCACACTCTAAGTATATGGTATTTTATAATGATATGATATGATTGATGTGATATAGACAAGGCAAAATAAGACCACACACCAAAGGATTGTGGGCTCCTCCTTCTTTGCCTGTTTGTTTTCTCATCTGCTCATGTGTGACTCCCTGCACATGTCTCTTCCCCATCCCAGTTGTTCTGAGATTCAGAATAGTAGTAGGGTAAGGTCATAAAACTTGGAAGGGAAGGCTAAGAGGCAACAACAATGACTAATATTTGTTTTAGTGTTTTACAAGTTACAAAGTACTTTAAACACACAATACCTCATTTGATGCCTAGAGCAACTCTATGAAGTAGATAGTATAAATATTATTTTTATTCAAGCTTACAGGCAGGGAAACTGAGGTTCAGCATTAAGTGACTTGCCTAAGGTCACATGGGTAGACTGGTGCAGAAGCAGGACCCAGCTGTGTGACTAACAGCAGAACCTGCTCACTCCTGGAAGACGCCTGCCCTGACGGCCATGCTCCTTACGTTGTCATTCGTTTTTATCTACTTACCTGAGGAAGGAGGTCATTGTTGGTGGGGGTGAAGTGGACCAGAGTTCCAGGTCCTACATCCTCAGCATGATGGGCTTTCGTTACAGATGTTTTGCTTTCTTCTCTTCTGGAGTTTTTCTGAATTCATTTGTAATGTGATTTAAAAAACTGCTTTGCCTCTGGCTTACGCTGTCCCAAATTTCTCTTGTATGGGAGCTACAATTTTTGATGAGCATATCAGAGCATCTCAGCATCACTCTGCTCTGGAATAACTTGGCTGCTTCAGGCCACACACACACACACACACACACACACACACACACACACACATTGCCAGGGCTCAAGCCTTTCCACACTTCATAATTGACTTTGAATCTATTTCGAACAAAACAGGAGAACATCTACAACGAAACTGGAATGGATGTTAATGATGATGGTAGGCAGCCTTCACGTTAACAAGATGGGCATCTATCCTTTGTCCCCCATGGCTCTAATGGGCTATTTACTAACTCATTGCTAACTTGAACAACTTATTCCCTACAGAGAAAGCAGTCTCAGCTTTGTTGAGTCTCAAATGTTCCTTTTATCTGGAAGTTTTAAATAAAAGGATTTGGAAGCCATTTAATGTGCATTTTAAAATAAAGTGTTTCTATAGTAGCACTATGGTACTTTCAGATCTCTTTAAAGGCAAGAATGATGTAGTTATTACAAACTTTCTGTTAGGGGCCTTAGGAGAGACACACTAAGCAGCCTGATGTAGACATTACTGCCTCTATTACCCTAATACTTTGTTTTTCAAACTTCAATAAGAAAGGACATTAACATCTTGGAAGCAGCAGCCTGGAAAACTTTGAATTCCTTCAA
>CM053769.1:695521939-695544033 GCA_028658325.1 Potorous gilbertii | reverse complement strand
AGCTCTCTTTTTGGTGGCAAAGAACTGAAAATTGCAGGGATGGCCATCAACTGGTGAGTGGCTGAAGAAGTTGTGGTATATGATGGTGATGAATGACTGCTATGCTATAGGAAATGATGAGTTCAATGATTTTAGAAAAGCACAGAAATATTTGCACAAAATAATGATGAATGAAATGCCCAGAACCAGCAACAGCAATATTGTTTTAAGAACGATTTTGAGTGAATGTTATTTTGTCTGTCATAAATACCCAAATGAATTGTAAAGAACATATGAATAGAGACACTAAGTGCATTCAGAGAAAGAACTGAGAAATAGAATTTTATGTACACATACCTATTTAGGTCTAATGGTAGTCATTGCTAGGGTGGAGGTGGAGAGGAGGGGCAGTGACGGAAGGAAAAATAAGTGATAATTTTGTGGTATATTTGAAAGGAATAACAAATTGTGCGTAGTAGATTTGCAGTTTCATGTATAATCACCTTTTTTATTGTACGGTTATGGAAATGTTTGTTTTATTTCATAAATTAAAATAAAAATTTACATCATAGCTTTATTATATATTTAAAAGGAACAGCAAGTGTATGTAATAAATTTGTAGTTTTATGCACAATTATTTTTTATAATACTATATTATGGAAATGATGGCTTTATTCCATTTTTTTAAAAGTCACACAGGGGGTTTTCTATTTGATCCTAGAGGTGACAGGAAGTCATTAGAGTTTACTGGGGAGCGGAAGGGTGAAATGGCCAGACCTGCACGTTAGGAGGATCACTTGGACAGGGGAGTGAAGGAGGGCCTGCAACAGGGAGAGACTTGGGGTAGGAAGAACAACTGGAAGGCTGTTCCAGTGGTTCCAGGTTGGTGGCGGAACAGACAAACGCATACAGAAGAGATATTATAAAAACAAGATTAACAAGACCTGCTAACAGATGGATGTGCGTGTGAGACAAAGTGAGGAATCAAGGACAACAGCTGAGTGTGGACCTGGGTGACTGGAAGCATGATGGTGTCCTTGATGGTGATATGAAAGTTAGGAAAAGAATGGGATTTTGTGTAGGAGTTAGAGACGCGTTGAATGTAAAATGTCTACAGGGCATTCAGTTTCCAATGTCTAATAGCTGGAAAAGTGAACTGAGGTCAGGACAAAAGTTAGGGCTGGATAAAAATATTTGAGAATAATCTGTATAGAGATAATTGCATCCATGGAAACGGCTGAGAACACCAACAGAAGAAAGCCCAGGAAAGAGCGCCATGGGACACTCCGGGTCAGCAGTCAAGATCTGAGTCTAGCAAAGCAAGTTAAGAAGGCTGAGTCAGGCAGGTGGGATGAAAATGAGGAGAGAGCCACATCTTGAAAACCTCAGGAATATAGAGTATCAAGGAGAAAAGAATGATTAACAGTGTGAAAGGTTTCAAAGAGGTCAAGAAGGAGGAAGATGGAGAAAAGGCCACTGGATTTGGAGATTCATAGATCTCTGGCCACTTTGGAAAGAGCAGTTTCAGTTGAATGATGAAGCCAAAACCGAATGTAGAGTTAAGAGACATAGAGAAAAGGAAATAGAAGCATTGATTATAGAAGACCTTCTTAAGCTTAGACTGGAAAAAAGGAAAGGAAAAGATTAATTAATTAAGCATTAACATGATTAATTTCTTAAATACCAAGAAAACTCAGGCTTTAACATTATCAGTCTTAAGGGAATAAAAAGGAAAGATAGAGGACAACAGTTAGTGGGGAGGAATGGATCAAGGGAGGACTTTTATTTTTGTGAGTGGGAAAGGTATGGGGGAGTTTGTAGGAAGTGGAGAAGAAGCAGAAGACAAAAAGTAATGAAAGATTAGAAAGAGAGCAGGAATGAAAGAGGGTGAAATCTTCTGGAGAAGACAGGATGTGAGTGGGATCATTTGAGCAGATAGAGGGATTTGCCTTGTCAAGGAGAAGGAGCATCCCTTCATGGGAAAAAAATGGAGAGTGGTATGTTTGACCCAGCTCCTTCTGGTGAGGCCCTTCAGAGCTGAAACAGGTACATAAGGTGATCCTAGGAGGACACTACCGTCTTCTCAGGAAGGTAGAAAGCCTGGTCATCTGGTGAGAATGAAGTGGAGCCAGGGAAGTCATTTGGGGTTTAAGTAGAAAGGAGATTTGGAATTGTAAGGAGCATACAAGTCAGTCAACTGATGGATACAAATGTTATACAAATGGATACAAATAGTAGCAGTAGCCAATGATATGAGAGTCAACAAGTCAGGTTTTACAAATTATTCTTTAGAGAAATACAGACTTTAAGTCCACAAACGTAAAGAAATAAATGTCCTGAGAGTCAAAGGTGGGGAGGCGGAGAGGGCCAAATGCTACAGAAAAGTCAAGGAGATCTCGTCCAAACTTGGGCTTAGCTTTAAGGTAAGTTTGAGAAGTAAGAGAAAATTCTAGATGTAAGCCTAGGTATCAAGTCTAGAGAAGCTCTCGGATAGGTAGAGAATGGGGAGAGTTTGGAGGATATTTTTTGTTCCTTCCGTGGGTAAGGGCAACTAAATAGCGCAGAGATAGAGCACAGGGCTCTGAGTCAGGAAGAACCAAGTTCAAATCCTGACTCAGACATTTATTAGCTGGGCAAGCCACCTAAGGATGTTTGCCTCAGTTTCTTCATCTGTAAAATGAGCTGGAAGAAGAAATGGAAAACTACTCTAGTGTGTTTGCCAAGAAAACCCCAAACGGGACCATGGAGAGTCAGACATAACTAAAAACGATTAAACGAAACATCTGTGTGTAAGCCCAGGAGAGAATTGAATTCCTGGAGAACAGTTCCTTGGGCACCATCTTTAGTGGGACTAAAGCCTAAAACAGGGTAATCCTTTTGAAATGACTCCATGCAGGAAGCTCAGTAATTGTCAAGTCTGACTGAGGGAGCTTGAGTAGACATGATTAATTTCCTAAGCACCAAGAATACTCAGACTTTAACATTATCAGTTTTAGGGGGGAAAAAATTTCTCCTGAGGCTACAAGGAAAATGATGTCATGATCTGGGAAATTTTATTCAAAACATCCGGAGGCTGGCAATAAGGATGATGATAGAGGGTGGGCTTTTATCCAGGAAATGAACTGACTGGCCCCAGTATTATCTACTTACTCTATCCATGTCCATTTGAGCTTAGGCAAATCCGTCTGTACCAACCAGCAGAAGTACAACAGACAGACTGGATTCTTTCCTGTTCCCTTGAACAACAGCACAGAGCTCAGAAATGAAGTGTGCATATTTCCAGATACAGGGACACCATGTGCATGTGTCTACTCCTGAGTCCTAAGGGACAAAAAGAAGAAGCACCCCTAAAACATGGCTGCTATATTCCCTTAGGGCTGCAGAGGAAGGGCATCCTGTTTCCTAGTTCTTAAAAATGAAAAACATTAGTGGAGTCTTTGTTACCCTCCAACCATAGGATGTGATCCAAGCCCCTCCACAGCACTTTGAAGTCTTATCTACTACTTTCTACCTGTATGATCCTGGGCAAGTCATTCATCGGACCTATTTGTAAAATGGTGCTACTGAGAACACAGTATGTTAAACTGGAAGGAAACCTGAAGAATATCTACGGTTGTCATTTTACAGATGAGGAAACCAAGGCCCAGGGAAGTCAAGTGCCTTCTTTTTCGAGATCACAAATACCGGTATGGGGCAGAGCTGGGATTTCAACACAAATCTGGTGTTTCCAAGTCTAGCGTTCCTCTTATTCCACAGGGATGCCATAAAGATTAAATGATGTAACATATGGAAAAGTACTTAGTATAATTTTTCAAGATTGTTTTTCAACATTCATTCATTAAATAAACATTAAATAGCTAATGTGGACAGATCCTTCTACTAGATACTGGGAGAGACACAGAGTTTACTTGGCGTACTCCTTAAATCTAAAGCTCTATATAAATGTCACGTGTATTATTAACAAGCAGTGTTGGAGGGCAGAGGCAAAAGTAGATCCACAGACACTGACTTCCCCGTACCCGTGAGTGAAGTGAAAATTCAAGGCAATAGAGGAACTTATCCAGTGGAGATGTTAATCATACCCCAGGCTACTTCTATCATGTTGTTTCTGCCCTGATAAGTCAGGGCACTGAGTGCTTACCTACTGTTTTCTTATCCTGGGGCCCTATGGAGAGGAATGTACTACTGAATGTGAGGTAACTGCTCATAGAACCACTATTCCTGTGGAACGGGACCTCTGGCCTTGGGTCCTGTTGGGTCTATGGGTGTCAAATAAATGGAAATGGAGCCACTAAATGATAGAAAACTACATATTGACATTATCTATGTTCTGTTATATTTTTATTTCTTTTGTTAAATATTTCCCAATTACATTTTAATCTCATTCAGGCCTCACTCTGTGGTATTATGGGGAGCAATGCAACCAGGGTGTATGTTGGACATCTCTGGTGTAGACCTGGCTCAGAAGATATTCTCCCAAATCCCATTCTCACTCATAAACATCCCTACTACATCCCATAAAATATATAAGGACAACCCTGAAATGTTCAAGGGTCTCTGTCTAAAGTTATATAGATTAAGAGCCCCCACCAGTGTACCATGGCCTACAAGTAGTCATAATTAACTATTGAGAAATTATTTAGTAAACACACAAGTAGTTTTTTGTTGTGGTCTAGTTATTTTCCAATCACATCTGACTCTTTGTAACCCCATTTGGGATTTTCTTGACAAAGATACTAAAGTGGCTTGCCATTTCCTTCTCCAGCTCATTTTACAGATGAGGAATGGAAGGTGAATTGAGTTGCCTAGGGTCACCACAGTTAGGAGGTATCTGAGATTGGATTTGAATTCAGGTCCTCCTGACCCCAGGTCTGGTACTCTATCCCCTGAACCCTTAGCCAACCCTAAGTAGTTGTTTATAAAGGGATAATTACTTAGGAAGCATAATTAGCTAAAAAAACAAATTCCCCAAAAGTCTGCTCTAGTCTAGCATTGATATATACAGAGTCCAGAGAACAGTTGTCTAAAACTCAGAGAAAACACGTAACAAAGGACCAGCTCCCAGATCATAATTCCTAGAAGCCTTTTTCTCAAACTCATGAAGCCCTCGAGAAATTCCTCTTAGGGATGCTATAACTTCTTTGCTGGGTTCTTGGTAGAACTATGAAGCTCCATGAAGCACGTCCTTGGCTCGTAATGCTGCCAATTACTTTGGAAAAATAAAAATTATAAGACATTTATAAAGCACCTACTATGTGCCAGGCACTGTGCTAAACACTTTACAAAATGTCACAACCTTGTGAGGTAGGTACTATTAATATCTTATTATGAATATGTGAATTGTTACTAATAATATAGTCTATACTATGTAACAATACATTATTGATAGTTATTAATATATAATTACATTATTCTATCCTCTTATAGTTGAGGAAACTGAGGTAGACAGAGGTTATGTGACTTGCCCAGGGTGCACAGCTAGGAAGTATCTGAGCTAGATTCTCCCTGACTTTAGGCCCAGGACCCTATCCACTGGACCACCAAGCTGCCAATTTTAGCAGGGTGGGGTGATGTGATTGATTCATTCCATTAACACCCCATCTTTATGACAGGAATTTGGGGAGTTTCCAACTGGCCACTTCATTTCAACAGCACAAAGGCAAAGCCGCTGCCCAGAGTGCTTTGCTTTTTAGCTTGCTGTCTGTGTGCCATCTCAGGAAGGGCTTTCTATTTGGCTCAGTGGACATTCTGGAAAGGGACTTGGTCGTTATCCTAATTATCTGAGGAGCCCAAGAGGCCCTGTGGCGGGCTGGAGAGGCAGCCTAAATGAGATCAGTGTGGGGTCTGTGTTTATCAGCCGGGATCTTGGCCTTTCCATTCTGAAGTTTCTTTGCATTTCATGGGAAATGTAAGGCCTGCGGTTTGCAATAAGATCCTCCACTGTGGCTTTGGTAAAACCTATTGTTCCTGGCTGCTCCCAGAAAGTACAAAGTGGCATTCAAACAAATGCAGGCAATATTGGATAAATCACACACAGCATCCGCAGCATGCAATCAGCCGAGCTGTAGCGGACACCCCAAAACTGCTCAGAAAATCTCTGCCCCTAAATTGTCTTGGTGTGGAACCCTGCTCCTTACCAACAGCTTATGTTGAGGGGAGAAAGAAATGCTAAGAGCCCCCACTTTAGGGGTGCAAAGTGCTCTAAGTATGTTATCTCACGTGGTCCTCCAAGCTACAGCTCCCCCTCCCCCTTCCGTGGCCCTGCGCTCATCATCCCATTTCACAGATCTGTACATTACACCTGCCAGGCCCAAAAGCTGAAGGAAGGTGTACCAAAGACTTGTAAGTTGGCTTCAGGCTATGGTCCTCACCCTTTAGGTGTCTCTGCAAAGGGACTGGAGTCTGGGGAGTCCCCGCCATCTGCCACTGGCATGAACACTCTCACAGAAGAGATAAGCCAGAACTGGCGTGTCTTACAGGTAGAATGTCACGTTGCACTGTAATTCTTCTCAGTTACTAGGAAGCTGCGCGGGCCGCTGATGAACTCTGCTGACCTTCCCAGATTGTAAAGGTACAGTCATCAGCTCAAGTGAGATAATGTGCTTTGCAAACCCTAAAATGCTATATAAATGTAAGTTATGATCATTTCCAGTTTTCAGAAGGGAGCGTTTGCATGATCACTTAAACTTTTTTATGGTAACAAGTAAATAAACCACAACCAAATTATACAGTCTCTATCAAAACCTACCTCAAATTCTTACTGCCTTTAACAAACACCCTGGGCAAGTCCTTTAATCTCTCGTCCTTAGTTTCCTCATCTCTAGAATGACGATGATAGCAACCCTTACCTCACAGATTTACTGTGGAGATCACAAGTAAATATACACAAAGTACCCTGAAAATCTTAAATTTTGGAATTATTATTAAAATTCCACTTGTCTCAGCATCCAGATAATCTGGTGACCCAGAGCTGGGGTCTAGTGGCATAGCAAATAGAGTGCTGGCCTTAGTGGCAGGAAGACCTGGGCTCAAATTTTGCCTCAGATACATACTAGCTGTGTGATGCTGGGTAAGTCACTTAACCTCTGTCTGCCTTAGTTTCCTTATTTGTGTAATGAGGATGGGCAGCTAGGTAGCACAGTAGGTGGAGTTCTGGGCTTGAAATTAGGACGACTCCTCTTCCTGAGTTCAAATCTGGCCTCAGACACTTAATAGCTTGTATGACCCTGCAAGTCACTTCACCCTATTTGCCTCAGTTTCCTGATCTGGAAAATGAGCTAGAGAAGGAAATGGAAAATCACTGCAATATCTTTGTTAAGAAAATGCCAAAATGATGTCATGAAGAGTCAGACATGACTGAAACAACTGAACTACAATAATAGTTAATGAGGATATTAGATTGTACCTTCCAGAGCTAAATCTATGATCCTGAAACCGCGGGTAGAGAGGCAAAAGTACCATTTCTCCAGACTCATGTAGACAGGGACCATTTCAAAGATGCTAACAAAAGACAGATTCTTAAGGGGAAAAAAATCTATCTACTCCATTACCATTTTTCAACACCAAAATGAATACGGAGCAGAAGGGAAGGCCTCTTCACTACCTATCCTCCAAAGCTCCATCAATCACTCTACACCACAACTTTAAAACCAAGTTGCAATTCCCCAGATCTCAGTGGTTCTCATTCATGTGGCAGATCCAGAGATGGAAATGGCCATTTCCTTTAAAAACAAAAACAAATCCACACGGTTGACATCTGTACTGCTTCCTAGGAACTGAGAAAAGCAAGAGGAGGGGGAAATGCAGGCAGACCTTCCTCTGACACCCTCATGAGACCCAGGGCCTAAATGAGGAAGCCTAAGGGGAACTGCTAAGTCAGTATCTCTTTCAGTTTTACTCTCTGCATTTTCATTAGTTGCTGCCAGTATCTGAAGAGGTCACTGGCCTAATTATACCTGCAAACATAGCACAATAGCCACATTGAGGATGCCCATGCACAGTGACCCAGCAGGGAGCTCCCCCTCACCATCTTGCCTTCTCCTTGCTTGAAAGTTCCCAGGCCAAGGTCACTGAGAATGTTTGGCCTCTGACATGGAGGAATCTTCTTCCTTGAGGTCAATCATCAATCTAAAGCTTAGGCCTCCTATCTCCTCTACTCCTAAAATATAAAACAGTTTTGTTTTTGTTTGGGGTTTTTTTGACCCTGAATACATTAGGGGAGGAGGGATGAATAGGATAGAGGGAAACACTCCACCATCACTCCCATAAGGGCAGAAACAGTCTTAACGATTAATGGCCAGCATTTAGATAGTGCTGTAAAGTTTCCAAAGTGTTTGACATATGTTATCTCATATAATCCTCACTGTAGCCTTGTGTGTCGATGCTGTTGTTTTGAGGAAATTGAAGTATAGAATTTGCCATTTCCTTCTCCAGCTCATTTTACAGATGAAGAAACTGAGGCAAACAGTGTGAAGTGATTTGTCCTGGGTCACACTAAGTCATTTAGCTGCCTCATAACATTGTGTCTCTACCAGAATCTCAGTCTTCCATTTGTGGTGGGCACTTAATAATGTATATTGAATGAACAGATGTCCAATAACATTAACCTTTTTTTTACTATTTTGTTAAAATCCACCCCAATGTCTCATATATATGTCAGAAACTGACTGCCTGATTGCTTCCAGAAGAAATTAGGAACTCTTTCATTCTTTGGACTTCTATCCCCAGCACTTGGTACATTGTAGGTATTTAATAAATACCTACAGCCATGGACAGAGTCCTGGAGTCAAAAAATCATCTTCATGAATCCAAATCTGGCCTCAGACTCTTACCCTGGGCAAGTCATTTAACCCTGTTTACCTCAGTTTTCTTACCTAAAAACAAGCTAGAGAAGGAAATAGCAAACCACTCCAGTATCTTTGCCCAGAAAACACCAAATGAAGTCACAAAGGGCTAGACAGGACTGAAACAACTAAACAACAACAATAAATGTTTATAGATTGATTGAAAATTATAAAAACTCAGAGTAGAAAGAGACCTCAGAAGCCATTTAGCTGAACCAATATCTGACCAAGAATTCCTGCTCCAATATTACAAAGAAGTGGGCATCCAGCCTCACCTTGAAAACCTCCTCTAGGGAGAAGAAAGTCCCTTCTATTGTTTTGGGGTCCACATCTTGCTTGGGCTTCCCAGTGGTGCTGCTTTCTGATTGGCTGAGAATTGTGGTCCTGTCTGGGACTATATGGATGTGATTGTAGTTGAGTGTATGGACACACCTGCTTTTTCTGTGGGAAATATGAGGAATGGGTCTGAGGGCAGTGGCTAGCTAGAGGCAGTGGCTAGGATTCCATCACATGGACATGACTGCTGCTGCTCTGTAAGAAATATGAATTTCAGAGACACACCTGTTGTTCTAGTGAACAGTGAGGCATATATAAGGAAGTCAGGATATTGGCGGGGGTGGGGGGATGAGGAGTGACTCGGTAGGGGCATTGGACTTGCTGTTCAGTGGGAACCATAAAGAAGTTAGAGTATTGGGGCTGGGGGCAGTCAATAACAAAAACTTATTAAACATCAACAACATGTTCAGTACTATACTTATATAATCTGAGGTTCTCACCATGTAGAGCAAGTAATTTCCCACTGAACAGTGTGCTGGAGCTAGCTCTTACTAGCTTACCAGAGCAGACCGTTAAATTTTCACTGTGAGCACTGACACTTCAGAAATCAGCAAATGCTACAAATCAGGGAGAAAACGTTCATAATGCAGATTAAATTTAAATGTGTTGTGCCTACATTTATTAGCTCACCATTGTCTAATAATTAATTTTTAATGTCTTCCAGAAATTAGATACATTTCTTCAAGAGAATCATTTCTTGAGTCTAAAGACTGAAGAAATTTCATACTCAGGAGACAGCAACTAAGTTTTTCTCTTTTTTCTACTCTAGATCAGTATAAGTCCAGAAACAGTATTTAGAGGTTTACCTACGTGCTCAGAGCCTCCTACCACTAAGCTACCAGACTCTCGGCTTGATGATTCAGTTTTCTCTGGGTGTGAGAAGATAACTGAAAAAGCGTTTTGTGTCAGTTCAGGTCATTTATCTGTATTATACACAAAAGGAAACCTTGCCAGTCATCCTCAAAATCTTTCTAGAAAACTCCCTCAATGGGCTCTACTCCATGATTTGTCAAAAAGGATTGAACTCCATCTGACCAGGTCTTTCCTGAACAATTTTTGGTCCAGATGTCCAACTTTAAAAAGCCCCCATACTTGTTTCATTTTAAATTGTGTAGTTAAAAAGACTTGGGCATGATTTATTTGTTGCTGAGGAAGGGCAGTAGGATGGGAGGGAGGAAGGAAAAAGCCTAAGTCCATTTAAAGCATAACAGATTTGGCTTGGCACTCCTTGGTGGGAAATTGAAATCAAATTCAGTAGCAAAGGGCAACCTATTCTGATGTACAGGAGAACCTACTTAAAAACCTATAAGTCACTGATGTAAGAAATAGATGACATTTTCATTTTTTCCATTCCTTATGTCTCGTGGATATAAGATCCAACCCAGGAGAGCTGGGAATGTAAATCACAATGACTGACTGTTAAGCTGGAGACACAGCCCATGGGTTCTTCTGCATGTTTGACATTGCTTGTATCCAGCTCTTTCTCCTTCCCATCCTCATTCCTTTCTGCTCTCTCCCCACCCTCACCCCTCCAACCGCTGAAGTCTCATCACTCAACTTCATTTATCTTTGTAAAGATGACATAATGGGAAACTGTTAAGATTCGAAGAAATGGTCAACTGGAAGATTCAACATGGCCCTGACTACTTTTCAGGACTAGAGGTAAAATACACGATAAATAAGGCGAATGAGCATGGAGGAAGGAAACATGAGTTGAAGAAAATAAAATGTTTCACCTCTTTCTAAAAAACAAAGGAAGGGGAAAAAGCATGCTTACTAGAAATTGATTCATGGTATAGACCCTGGTTGGCAGATCTTTAAAAATCCCACAGTGGAGCATACGTACCCAGGGCCTTAAAAAAGACAAGACCCCTCTAGACAAGTATGCCCAGGGAAGAGAGAAGGAAGAAGAGAAGTCTTTCCCTCTTCCCCAACTTCATGGGCACCACCCTGGACAATAGAAGAATAAATGTGGCTATGTAACCCTATTGGGTGGTATGGTTTGGGGTAGAGGGAAGGGAAAGATGAGGGGGAAAGGTTAAGCAGTGGGCCAGAATGGGACACACCTAAGTTTTCCCCAGTTTGTGCTACTGCACAAGTCTACATGAAGAGTTGCCAAGAGCTCTGACAGGGTATGTCAGTGGGCCAGAATTAAGAATTAAGCTGGGCCTCTGCCTTAGAGCAGAAACCATAAGGAAGGAAAAGGAAGCCTATTTCTCCTATAGGGTATCATATTCCCAAGGGCAGAAGGAGAACAGACAAGCAGGGATGGGAAACCTGCGACCTTAAAGCCACACTTGGCACTCTGAGTCCTCAAGTACAGCCCTTTGATGATTTGTTCTGTGAAGTTTGCGTTCAGTCAAAGGGCCGCCCTTGAGAACCTAAATGGACACATGTGGCCTCGAGGTTGCAGGTTCCCCACGGCTGGAGGATCAGAAAACTTGTCCTGCAGAATAAAAATGTATTATTACAGTCAAGAAAACAACAGGCTGGTTTGTATCACCTCTGGCAGAAAACAGCAGGAGAGTAAGTTCTCACAAGTGAGCAGTTGGTGCCTTGACCCTTAAAATGACTGACAACTATCCATCACTTACACCTCTGGGTCTCAGTGGCAAGTCCTTCTAGACAAGAAGCCTAGGTACTTTTTATTCCTGTGCAGTTATTTAGATTCTCCAAGAATGGCCAAAGGTCAAGGATATCAATAAAGTAGATGAAAATAAGATAAAGTAAATTAAAAGAAGAACTTCAGACTTAAAGACAGATACAAAGTCATTCCCTAAATCAAGCCTAAAGGTTAAAGTGACCCAAAGGGCCAAGAAAACTAATGAACATGTTGTCTCCTCCAAATGAATAAAAGTTTCTTGAAAGCAGGGACTGGGGAAATCACAAAGAAGTAGATTTGGGCTTGATATCCGGAAGAACTTCCTATTAATGAGAACCAGCCCACATTCCCTTCACCTTCTTTGGAGAACTTCAAGCGAAGGACGAACAATCTCTTGTCCAAGATGTTACGCTGGTAATTCTTTTTATGTCTGAGCTGGTCTTCATCTTCTACATAAAGTCTTTCTGCTCTCCCCCAAATGCCAGCATGCTCCTTCCCAAACTCCTTGTATTTAAACTATTTTGTCTACGTTAAAATTACTCACTTTATATTTACTTATTTCCATATTGTCTCCCCCATTAGAATATAAGCTCATTGTAAGCATTAATTCTTTGTACTCGTATCCCCATTGCTTAGAACAGAGTCTAACAAAAAACAGACATTTAAAAATACCTTTTCATTGGTGGATTTTTGTCTGTATTCTTGGCTTTAGCTTGCACTTGACAAGTAACTGATGGTTAACAAATACCAATGGGTGGAGAAGTAGATGGAATCCTGGAAGACTGCACAGTAAAATGGAAGTGCTGGGTTTGGAATCAGAGAACTGGGCTCAAATCCCTGCTCTCCCTTTTTACTACCGGTGTGACCTTCACTAAATTACTTAATCTCTCTGGGCCTCAGTTTCCCCATTAGTAAAATGAAGGGAGGGTTGCACTAGAAGTTCCCCTTCAGCTCTTCATCATGCCATGATCCTAAGTCACTCAGCTTCTCTGTGCCTTAGTTTCTTCTTCTGTAAAAATAAAGGAGTTAGATTAACTGGTCTCTAAGGTCCCTTCCAACTCTAAATCCGTGGATCTATTTAGGATCTATGATCATATGATAAAATGGGGTCATTTGCCCCATGAACACGTCTCCTGTTCAAGACCAAATGAACACTAGTTATCTAGCTTCCTAGGTGTCAGAGTCAAAAACTTGTCTGTTCTCCCCTTTCCCTTTTAAAGAAAGAGAATTAATTCACCTAACCAAACTCAAAAGAGATTGACTGCTAAACCAGAATAAAAATGAATGCATTTATAGGGCTAAGCACAATGGCCAAGGGGACAGCATCTGGTCAGTCCACTCTCCAATAAGGGACACGACATGGGAGATTGGGAAACCAAACTAAGAGCCAAAGGCTGCCTACTGCTTCACAGCAGAGTATTAGAGGTGAAAGGAAATTAGAGCTCAGCCAATGCAATTTACTTGGGGAAGGAGAAGGGGAAGGGGAAAGGAGGGAAATAAACATTTGTATAAGGCTTACTATTTGCCAGCGCTAAGTGCTTTACAAGTGTTATCACATTTGGTCCTCACAACGACCCAGAGAGGTAAATGCTATCATCATCCTCATTTTACATTTGAAGAGACCGAGGCAGACGGAAGTTAAGTGACTTGACCAGTCTAGGCAGTGATTGAGGTCACCTTTTAGGTCAGGTCTTCCAGACTCCAGACTTAGCACTTTATCCACCGAACCCTAGTTACTTTAAAAGATAATTTTAAAATGTTGATTGATTGAATCTGTTCAGCCCATCAACCTGTCAGGCCTCCTGGGTGGTGCTAGAGAAACGTGGCCAAATCCTTATCTTAAATTCTCCTCCCTCTGAATTCAGTGGTGACCATCCCCATGTTTACCTTTGTTTCTACAACTGCACCTGTCCTCATTTCAATATGTTCATGTGGAATTTGCCTAGCCTCAGGCATCAGTGCTCAAAGCACTCTAATATATCCTGAAACAATGAGTCACTTATCTCAGATCCACTTTTAAATTCTTCCTGCTGAGAGGTTTACAGAATTATTAATTTTAAAATAATCAAAGTTTTGAGCTCCCAGACCAAATCCTATATTTGATCATTAGGACATGATTGATTGATTTGACCTAGATTTTATCCCTATGTACACTTCTGCCTGATACCAGCCTCTGTCTCCTTAGCCTGACTGCACTCTGCCTCTATAGAAACATACAGTACCTAACGTCTGTGGCAAGTCACAGACTTTATGTGAAGGAAAAGCCAAAAGAGAATAACATACAACTGTAGTAAATGCGAAAAAAAGAATCATGTAAGAATGACTGACAATGAACAGGAATAGTGAGGGAAGTTGGGGAGAAAAAACTTTTCCAGAACCTCCTCACAAGTCACCTAGTAAAATGCAGTCTGAGTTCATTTTCTCCCATAAAACAGGCTGAGCTACTAAAGGTAGCCTCTATGTTCCGACTAGTCTTCTGCCATGGCCCTACTCCCCACATCTGTCTCCCTCTGTTTTCCAGAATCCAAAGCTTTTCATGGGCTAGAATAACCCCACCTACCCCAGACCAAATCAAGCAACGTTCCATTCCTTCTCAAGTTGGGGGAAAGTTTAAAAGAAAAGAAATTCACAAGTCCCAAGGTTTTAAGCAAGGGTTAAAACCACTTCCCATACTCATAGGGGAATCCATTTAAACCAGTGATTCTTAGTGTGTCTGGTGTGTATGTGTATGTGTGTGTGTGTGTGTGTGTGTGTGAGATGGACCTCTTTTCAAAAGAATGTTTTCAAAGACATAAAATAAAATCCACCGGATTCCAAAGGAAACCAATTATATTGAAATGGTTAGCAAAATATTTTTTAAAAACAATTTCACATAATTATCTTAATAATTCATTGAGAGTAATTATTCCTATCTAATAATCAGACTAGTACCCCCTGATCTAAATACATTCAAAGTTCCATTACAATAGAGCTCAGCAGAAGGATCTTTACTAGCCTCTATCCTACCTAGTGTCTCTTTCTTGAGGTCAGCGTTCTGCCTTTTCTCTGACTTTTTCACCTCTGTTCTCTTTTCCTAGATCTTGGAGCCAAACTTTTTTGAGGGCCTGGACTCATTCTTCACTGAATACCATAAAGCAATGTCTCTGAAAGAAGATGTGTCCCTAAGGAAAGGTCTTGTTGTCAAAACCTTCATGAACAGAGGTGGAAATGATGTAGAAGGCAAAGGCTGTTACAGAATATGGATTATTTCCACTTCACTGTGATTTGATCCAGTAAGTCCTCTTTCCCTCCCTCCTTCCTTTCAAGGTGAAATAAATTAGTAGTTCTCCAGTACCCTCAGCCTAAATTCTGCCCTTCTTGGGAAGGTCTCTGGTGTCACAAAGACCACATATAGCTATATTCTGGGCTCTATCTCCTTTATTTCCAGATGATAGAGCCATGTTTGTCCTGGGAGTCCAGTCCTTCCATCAGATGGGTCCAAGCCCAGGTCTGACCCTGAGAACCTTGTGACTAAGACAGCCTCTCTGGCTTTTCTTCAGCCGCTACTTTGACCAAAGCATTGCCAAGGAGAACAAAGCTGGGCTGTGGCCCCTCCATATCCAGGTAAACTTGGTTAAAAGTAATTGTGTTCTCAGAAGATCGGTTCATCTAGATTTTGCTATTGACCGTTGTGCTTTTTTACTATTTGGTCTCAAGAGATGGTATAATCCCCATCCCTTGGGGATAGTTAGATTTTTGAGAGGAAGACCCTTCTTTACATGCATAAGTCTAGATTAATCTAAGATGAGTGGGGTAAGAGTTGGATAAAAAAGCAGAAGAGATTAAACTTCTCTCTTCCACATTGAGGTGATGCCTCTGCTAGTGACCTACTAGAGATAAAGGAGAGAAGTGAGCCCAATGAGTAACGAGAGAGGAGAGAAGCAGCATTCTTTTTCTTACCACATACATAGCTTCTTTATTCTTAGGCATGCATAACTCTTACATCCATGAGAAATAGATGCACTCCATCTCCCCTAGTCTCCCTTTCCAATTCCTTTAATTCTTCTTTCCTTCTTTCTCTCCCCTCTCCCTCATCTTCCCTTCTCTCCCTCCTTTCCTTTCTGTTCCTTTCCCCTCACTCTCTATCCTTTCACTTCTTTCTTCCCCTTTTCCTCCCTTT
Source organism: Potorous gilbertii (assembly GCA_028658325.1). Taxonomy (NCBI): domain Eukaryota; kingdom Metazoa; phylum Chordata; class Mammalia; order Diprotodontia; family Potoroidae; genus Potorous; species Potorous gilbertii. The sequence goes on along the minus strand of CM053769.1, from coordinate 695,528,114 downwards.
CCTATTCTTCTTTCTCTTCCCTTTCTCCTTCTTTTCTTCCTCTTTTTTCTTCCTTCCTTTTACCTCTCTGCCTCTCTCTCAGTCTCTGCCTCTCTCCATCTCTCTCTGTCTCTGTCTCTCTCACTCACTCGCGCTCTCTCTCTCTCTCCCATTAGAATATTTTACCAAATCCTTATTCAAATCAATACCACTTACAATAGTTATTTCTACAATGAAGAGACAAGCTATTTCACTTAGCAAAGGAAAGAAGGTGAGGAGGAATTGTGAAAGAAACAGAACCACATTTTCTTTTCATGAACTCTATTTAAAGTGTCTTGGGTATTAACAGAGTACCAGTTCCCTCTTGGAAACCATAAATCATTTACTAGATTGGAATCTACTTCCTAAATGGGGTAGATGAATTTACCAAGAAAGCATTGTTTAAGTCCAATTCACTACTGACCCATTAATAATTCCTTTATTTAATAGTCCAGCATGACAAATCTAGTTCTCTTACATACCTAGCATGAAAACTGAAAAATCTGCATAGATTGTATGTACTTGCAAGGTAATGAGAAGAGATGGACAGTTTTGTAAGAGCCTGTACTGTACATTTAAAACACTGAATATAGAAAAGATATATGGAAATATATACATATATATATATATATATATATATAACATAGAAATAGAATATAGAAAAATATAGAAAAGAACTATTAAAGGTATATCCACAGAGGTGACTGATGATTGATGATAGAATTATAATTACCATATCTCATCTTGGAGCCATCCAGTTCCATCCAGTTCCAAATATGTTCTGAAATCACTTTCATTGGAAAGTCTAGTAATCTACCCAGGATTGAGACTGAGGACCCAAAGGCAAATTGAGGAACCAAGGGAAGTACTTTATATAGTGACTAGTGAACTTTGGAACTCATTACAATGAAGAGATGATAATTTCATGGAAAATTTGAAGAAATTCAGAGTTCAAAAAGTCCTGTATCGCTTAACATTTTTTAAAAATGCTTCTGCACGCATTATTTCACTTGATACATGCATACATATATACATGGCAGATACTTAGGTAGGTATATATAGGTATGCATATATATAGGGCAGATATATAGATAGGTATATATATGAGTGTGTTTGTGTATGTATGTGTGTATATATATGTATATATATATACATATATATTTTTTTCCAATTGGCAAATTAAGAAACTTGCATTCCAGTTTACGTAGCCATGAATGACTATGATGCCAGGTCTCACTTTGATAGTCGGGAGAGAGGATTATTTAATATGTACAATCCATTTAAGAATTTTTCTTCGTAACCAGATGACTAGCACCCAATTCTGCTTATTCATATGGAGACATATAAGATCATGGGAGAAATCTGGAACAATGGTTGAAACAAAGTGAGTGTTTAATAAATGCTTATTATTTGAATAAAAAAGTATTTTTTCATTGTAAACATGGAATTAAGCAGACCACTCCAGGGGAAATAAAGAGGGAATGTGACATATGTGTAATCATTGAGAGAAGTAGAGTGATCAGAGCTAATGACTGACACCTGCCAGTGTGAACTTGTCAGTCAAGGGAGTCTGCTTTCTCAATTTAGTAAATGAAAGGTGAGCTTAGAGTTGACCAAAAGAGAATGTAGGGTGATAATTAGGAAGAGCAACAGCCTTGGAGGAAACTTCATGCTTAGAGAAACATGGGGGAAATCATATTTAGTGAAGTAACCATGGAGACCTAGTCTTACAGTCCTGGGGTCACATGGCTTGATGCTCATCTAGATCAGTGGATGGAAAAGACAACTTAATCATCAAGAGAGGAGCCAGCCTCTATTCTATAATCTGGCTAGGGAAATTGTGTTTTAGATGGATCCACTGTGAATAGAAAGGACAAATCCAGACATAACAGAGAACATCCAAGGATGCAAAGAATGAAGAACTCCAGAGAGAAGCTGAAGAAGGAGGAGGTTTAAATCCTAAGAAAGACAAAACTCAAAAAAACAGAGAGAGAAAAATTGTATTGTGTGAGAGCAAAGAGGACAGTAGACAGGGGCCTCTTCAGGTCCTTAGCCTGTGAATCTAGGTCAAAAGTTCTTATTTGCTTTGTATCATGGACCCTTTTGACAGTCTGTTGAAGCTAAGGACTCTTTCTCAGATTAATATTTTTAAATGATTAAAATAAAATACATAATATTAACAAGAAAACCAATTATATCAAAATATAATTATCAAAAAATAGGAGGAGGAAGAGAAGGAAAAGATGATTATATTATTATTTTAATAATATTTTGTTTTTCCCAATTACATATTAAAATAATTTTAACAATTTTTTATGTTTTGAGCTCTATAATCTATTCCCCCCTCCCATTCCCATTCCTTGAGACAGTAAGCAATCTAAAATCAGTTATACATGTGCAATCATGTAAAACATTTCCATGTTAGTCATTTTGTACAAGAAGACGAGAGGGAGGGAGGGAGAGAGAGAGAAAGAAAGAGAGAGAAAAAGGAAGGAAGGAATGATATGTTTCAGTCTATATCCAGAAGATATCAGTTCTTTCTCTGGAGGCAAATAGCATTTTTCATCATAAGTCCCTTTGGGATTGTCTTGGATCATCGTATTACGGAGAATTGCTAAGTCATTCACAATTCTTCATCGTAAAGTAGTGCTGTTACTGTGGACAGCATACTCCTGGTTCTGCCTACTTCATTTTGAGTCACTTCATGTCTTTCTAGGTTTTTCCGAGAGCATCCTGCTCTTTATTTCTTATTGCACAATAATATTCCATCACAATCATATACCACAACTTATTTAGCCATTTCCCAATTGATGGGCATCCCCTTGATGTCCAATTTTTAGCCACCACAGAAAGAGTAGCTATAAATACTTTTGCACAAATGGGTCCTCCCCCCACACACACTTTTTAAAAATTTCTTTGGGACACAGACTAGTAGTGGTATTGATGGACCAAAGGGTATGTTTTATAGTCCTTTGGGCATAGTTCCATATTGTTTTCCAGAATAGTTGGATCAATTCTACCAACAGTGCATTAGTGTGCCACCTTTCCTCATCCCCTCCAACATTTATCATTTTCCTTTTTTTGTCAGAACAGATAATTATAGATCCCAGGTTAATAAATCCTGGCCTAGGAAAAGGATAAAACTCCTGAGGGTACCCTGAACTAGTGGTACTACAGGACAGAAGGGCTTGTCTGAGTCCTGGTACTTAAGGACAAGGAAAGCAGACTCCTGAAGGAACAGATCAGCCTCTGTCAGTTAAAGAGCTAAAACCCATCTGTCATCAAGTGGGATATGGTGGAGAGAATGCTGACTTTGGAGTCAGGGAATATAGATTTAAGTTATGGATTTGCCTCTTACTACTGTGTTGTATTGGGTGAATCACTTATTGAGGATCACTCTGGATCCCACTTTCCTCATTTGTAAAATGAGAGATTAGGCAGCTAGGGTGGCACAACGAATAGAAGGATAGGTCTACAAAAGCCAGGAAGACTCACTTTCTTGAATTCATGTCCTGTCTCAGATACTTTCCCTGCAGGAAAAGGCTATCTGACTTCTCAACTCTTCCTTTCCATTTTTCTCTTTAGTCTGACCAAGTCATCATTGCACTGCCTTGGCTGTGTCAGAGTGGAATGGCAGTCTTTGCTCAAGGAGAAGATTCCCAGTGCATGGCCAACATGTACCAAATGGATCTGGGTGCCACCAGGGTGCTGCAAATGCTAATCTACATACACTATGCTGATTTTTTTTCTTTCACATGCTTCAAGAAGCAATAACAATGTTATTTCTGGGCAGCTAGGAGGCGTAGTGGAGAGGGGGCTGACTCCGGAGTCAGGAGGGCCTGAGTTCAAATGTGACCTCAGACATTTACTAGCTGTGTGACCCTGGGGAAGTTACTTAAGCCTGTTTGCCTCAGTTTCCTCATGTGGAGAAGAAAATGGCAAGCCTTAAACAGGGTCACAAAGAGGGTGGCATGACTAATGGACAAAACAACAAAATCTCAGTCTTAACACAGAGCAAACTCAGTGGGCGCATGGGAAGAGATCTGCAAAGATGCTCCTAAGACTTGGAGTCAAGGGCTTCTTCTAGGAATTAAACTATCAATGTTTCCCCAGAGGATCCACATTCCCAACAGTGAACCATGTCCCTAGGGTTAATGGTTCCATTGAGATATCTCTTTCCTTAGAAATGAGAGCTGAGTGGGGTTTCTTAGAAAACTGGATAGTTCCCCCATGACATTCAGCTAACTGCTTGCTTCCTGGAAGGATCTACTCTCACATGTTCAAGAGAGCTGCCAGGGCAGGATCAATGACCTGAATATATGGAAGTAAAACTCTCCAAGATTCCAGAGGTCTGGAGCTTCCCAGGAGTCTAAAAGAAATGGCATTTAGGCTTTCATGGCCCACTAGAGCCAGTTAAGAGATAAGAAATAAAAGGTTATTGACCTAGAGACCTTTTTGGTACTAAGAGGGCTCTGTGACTTTAGCCCCGGACTTCCCATCCCTACTCAGGAAAGATAAAGGAAAACTGACAGCTCACTGACTTCAGAGCAAATGAAATCAGGGAAACAACGGGTAAATTTACTCTGCATTTGATCTGATTTCTTTTGAATCGAAGCAAGTTCCTGAGGGATGCTCTGCTTCCTGGACATAGGCAGAAGCAGTGGGACGAGTAGTAGATGTCTTGGACTTCATTCCAAACACTAATTTCCTTATTAATCTCTGTATTTGGATCTCCTGAAGTTCACAGACTATGCTCCCTCCAATAAATAGAGAGAGGCACATCAACTATTATTAAACTCTAAAAAAAAATTAATACAACATGATTTGCAGTCAAGAAATCCGGCAAACACACAATTTTACTCGGCTTTGATCAATACAAGAGGCCACTCAGCTGAAACTCTTCTTGACAGGACGGGTGTGTACTGAACAGTGAACTTGTAAGCTCAGTCATGAAATGAGAGAAAACAAAAAGGAAAAGCTCACTGATCAAAAACCTATGAAAGCAACCAAGAGCCAGGTCTCTCAGCCTGCATTGCTGGCCACTCTCTGTAAAAGGTCAGCCTTGTGGAAAGGGCAATTGCATGTTTCCTTTGCATATTTGAAAAGCTCTCAACTCAGAATAAAAGACTGGGAAAATGCCTCCACCTCTGGGTTCATTGATATCCTGAAAATATGCTGTTCCAGGCAATTCATTACACCCCAATCTGGTCCATTAGCATGCAACTTCACACACTTTTTTAAGCTTAACACAGGTAGGGCTTGTTTTCCTGCCCCAAGGGGCAGGAATAAACTAGAATCAACAGCAATTTAACATTTACAAATATCCCCCACTGGGACTCCAGTCCCTGGGCTCACATTCAAGAATAGGAATATGAGAAAGGATTTGACACAGCTCAGCAACCAGCAACTCCAAGTTGTACAAGGGTGACATTGGCCATGGACGTGGACTCAGCAGCAACTGGACGGTGACCATCAAATGATTGCACAGGCCAGTAAGCAGCCGATGGGTGGGCATGACTTCTAGCCAAGTTAGGCACGAATAAAATGAATGACTTAAAATGTAGCCATCCATTAGCAGTCTTGAGTTTTTGAGACCAGTCCTCTTTCTCTTTAATGGTCTGTAAGTGAGTAAAATGAGTGGAACTCCAAACACTTAAGGCAAATTGAAAGTAGAAAGGAATAAAGTTTGTGGCAAGGGAAGAAGGCATTATGGGAGTAATTCCACGTAATAATCAAAGGCTGGTAGTAAGGTCAGTTACTGGAAAGCCCATCTTGCCATTACTGTGATTTCCATTTCCAAGGTTCCCCATCGGCTCCTTTCCTCTCCAGCCATCAAGTCTAATATAAGGTCAGTTTAGAAGAGCATAACATGCCTAATCCATCTTGAAAGGGGGCAAGCATGTGGTCCAATAGAAAGATTCCTGAATTTAGAGTCCAAAAGGACCAGCTTCTAGCCCTGGCTACCCTGCTTAACAGCTGTCTGAGTCTGAGCTCTTACAGCTTCCGTTTTCCAGAGTGTAAAATGGGAATGATAACGGTCACCTTACCATCTTCTCTAGAGTATAGTGAGGAAATCACTTTGTAGACATCTTTGTAAAGATAATCCCTCTGCAAATTACACTGATTAAAAGAGACATTATCATACCCTTAGGTGGTG
>CM053769.1:695501364-695521439 GCA_028658325.1 Potorous gilbertii | reverse complement strand
GGTAATTGGGGGAAAATAAAATACATTTTTTTAATTCTTTATTATATCAAATGGCTCTCTAGGGGAGAAAGATATAGGGAGAAATTGAAACAATATAAAAACAACAGATATCAATAAAAATTTACTGTAAACTGACTGAAGTTTACATAATAATTCCTATTTTACAATATGTTTTACATTAGATTGTCTCATCTGATTTTCACAGCAGCCCTGTGAGGGAAACTAGATGGGACAAAGAGTACAAGTTGCGTTTGAGTTAAGAAAGGGGAGTCTGAATTTGTGAGGGATCTTCCCAGTAAGAAAACTCCCTCTACCACAGCAGATCAACACCTGCTCTCCAACTTAGTCAGAGAGAGATGCCCAGGAACACTGAGAGATTAAATGACTTGCCCAGAGTCTCACAGCCAGCTTGTGTCAGAGGTGGGTATCCAACCCAGATGTGCCTAATTCAGAAGTGAGTCTGAACTTCCTCACTCTGGGACTGACAGTCTAATCATTTCTCCACACTGCCTCTTAGCCCTCTTTTACAAATGAGGAAACTGAGCTCCTCTCACTCCAGGATCCCGTCTGTTTTTCTACAACATGAAACTCAACAATCCATTGCTGTGTACAATTTTGTAACAACTGTAATAACTTAAGTCATCTTTTTTCTACCAACCCGTTCAAGCAACACATCCATATTCCATTTTTCCAGTTAAAATACATTTGCCCTTTATGAAAGGAAATCTAAACATTTTGCTCCCATGGCATCTGTTTCTAATCTTTCTCTGAACTTGCATCAAGCTTGATTCAAAAGCAGGAAGAAAGAAAGCATGGTGAGATAAAAAAAAATGAATCAGCTGCCCTAGATTCTTGCAACATTATATCTAATAGGAAAAGAACAGCCGGTAAGAATTTTATAGATAAAACTCCAAGCAGGGTGATGCCAACATGTTAAACTTTTAGAATAAAGCATGCCACAGTTAACAACACCCTCTATATCTCTACTGAGTAGTGCCCATTGCTAAAAGCTCAGTTTGGAAACTGACCATTTGGCTCCATTTTTCCTGCTCCACATGACCTAGAGAACAGAGGCATCTCTAGAAGAGTATATTTACGGAAGGTATAATATTCCTGGCATCATGGCAGGGTTGGTACTTGCACAAGACCCATAGATTACCAGACAGGTTTGAGGACGCAAATTACTTACCCAACCAATCAGAATGGGTGATTTTTAGATTTTTAGGGTTTATCTTGGAACTTGAAATAATTGATTATTAGATTCTGGAAAAAATCATTGGCTTATCAGTCTCAAACCAGAAGGAAAATCAGAAGATATCCAGTCTAGCCCCGCCACAGATGAGGAAAATGAGGCTGAGGAAAATGAAATGACTGTCTCAAGGTCACAGGGGTAGTGAGGCATCAAAAGCAAGATACGAATCTCAGTCTTTTTGAACCCAAGTTCTTTCCCCAGGTCAATGTTCTTTCCACTTTACCGCAGGAATGGGTAGCATAGGGGCCAGTATGGAAAAGGAAAATGTTGAAAATAGCATCTTTAAAATAAAAGGTTGAATTCAATGCTCCCTTCCAGCATTAAATCCTTAGACTTGTTTTGATGGAGGCTTTTATGTTTGTTTCCTTTGGGAGGCAATCGGGGTTAAATGACTTGCCCAGGGCCACACAGCCAGCAAGTGTCTGAGCCAGATTTGAACTCGCCTCCTCCTGACTTCGGTCAGAGCTAGTGCTCTCTCTACTTCACCAGGAGACTCGTTTTTAAACACTCAAAATGTAATGATGTCTTTCAGAGGACTTTGCTAAAGTCTACTTCACACTTCAAAGCTAACTGAGCTGCTTGTCAAGGATTCTCCTAACAACTTCTTAACATTGGGGGAAACAGAATATAAGATTCAGCTTGTTCTATTATTGAATAAACTACACTGTCTCTGATGTTTCAACACTGTACTCCAATGGACAGGATTATAACGCTGCTGCTGCTGCTGGTCCATGTGGTGAGGTGTTTCCATCAAGGAAGGTTCCAGTCTAAGTATGCGTTCTCCTCCTGGGCTGGGCTCTCCGTAGTTGCCTTTATATTTGCTAGAGAATCTATCAAATGTCCTGAGGGTTTTCCTCTACATCTTTTCGGTGGGTACCACGGCAGCACTCAGGATGCCATGCACCTGTTACCCCTCCCTCCATCTACAAGATCAGCCCACCTTCTTTTCCCACCATATATTTTCTGGATGACATCTCTTATGTGACTTTTCACACATAGATCACTTTCGGAAATACCTCATAGCCTACTAACCCCCACTTTTTTGTTTCTATGCTGCTCCTCTTGATTCCTCTGAAAGTGTAGACATATCTTGGAATGTCCCTTATGTAAAGCCCTCCTCCCCCTCAAAAAAAGCTTAAAAAAAAAACTTTGGCCTCCCTGTCAATATGCAATGCTCGCTGATTTGGAGGACACTTAAAGTAAAAGTTACTGAATCTTTGTAAGAGAAAGGCCCTTTTTACTTAGCCGTTAGAAAGCTAAAGGCTTAGGAGACAGTATTGGCATAGGTGGGGCAGCTGAGTGGCTCCATGGAAAGAGTGCTGGGCCTGGACTCATCTTGCTGAGATCAAACCTGGCCTCAGACACTTCCTAGCTGTGTGACCTTGGGCAAGTCACCTTACCCTGTTTTCCTCAGTTTTTTCATCTGTAAAATGAGCTGGAGAAGGAATAGCAAACCACTCTAGTATCTTTGCCAAGAAAACTCCAGATGGGATCACAAAAGGTCAGACAGAACTAAAAGCACTGAACAAAATCATCTAAGTAAAAGAGCACTGAATTTAAGTGTAAAAACGTCTGGACTTGAGCCCTGCCTCTGCTACCTCCCAGTTGTGTGAGTGTGAGGAAGTCGCCTGGGGTAATAATGTTACACAGAGTTCATAGGATAACACATTCTCTTAAGTCTAAATACATGATGGGCAGTTATGGAAAACCTTGCGGGTTCCCATCCTGATTCTGATGCTTGCTCCCTGTATGACTTTGGGCACGATTTTTCTCCCTCTGGACATCCATTCTTCATCTGTAAAATGAGGCAGTTGTTCTAGACAGCTTCCCCTGTATTTGGGGAAAGAGATCAAAGGTAGTGTCCCCCTATGACAGGCAGAGATTCTATCCTGTGGCTCTACGAGCAATCAGTGCTTCCCTCCCTACATCTCCCTGCACAAAGTAGTTCAAACATAAAGATGTGGTGGAACAGAGAGAAATGAGACACTGAAGAGTGATGGGCAGAAAGCTCTTGCGTTTGGAAACAAAAGGCCTGGGTCTGAATCCTGCCTCTGTTACTTACTACCTTACCTACGTCACCTGGGCAAATCACCTCTCCTCTCTGCTTCTCAGGTTTTTCATTTGTCAAAGTAAGGCCTTGGATGAGAGGAGCTCCAATATTTTCTTTGGCTCTAAATCTATGATCCCAAGAAGTCCTGAGATGCTGAAGAGAGAATTTATTTCCCCAGTCTCCGAAGACTCTTAAGTCAACCAGTCTTAAGGTCTCCTGCTCAAACCCCAGGCAGCAGAAGTCTGACCAGAGGGGATGACCCTTGGGTTCCTGGGGAGTGTGAAGAGGAGAGAATTAACTTTTCTCTGCATATAATCAGATGAGAACCCACACCCTCCCGGAACACTCTGAAGAGAATGGAAAACAGCCTGAGGTGCTTGGGCTTTTTCACCAGAGACCAATTCCCAGAGGTCAAAGATCAAGACTGACAAGACCGATGAAATTTGTAGCCCCTGTGGTTTGTGGAAGGATCACCACCTGGGACTACCTAGCCCCAGTACAAAAAATCTCACCCCCAACAGTACAAAAGGTTCTTAAATGAGTGATTGCCACTGGGAGGAGAAACCCAAGAATTCTCTCTCAAGGGATTACTACACAGAAAACTTTGTGTATTTCAGTCCCTAATAATAATAGCTAGCTCTTATAAAGGACTTTAACATTTGTAAAGCACCTTATTGTCCTTTAAGCTTCTAAACAACTGGAGCAGTAGGTGCTGTTCTCATCACCCGCATTTTAGAGATGAGAAAAGTGAAATAGAGGATGACTTGCCCAGGGTCACAAAGCCATTAAGTGTCTGAGAGAGGATTTCAGCTCTCCATGGGGTTTTCCCAACTCCACATCTAGGGCTCTGCTGACTGAGCTTCTCACCTCCAGGCAATACACAAAGTACTGTCCTTGGTACTGAGCTAGGGTTTAGGAAATACATAATCTGTACCCTCAAAGAGCCTACAATTTAGTTGACTTCCCCAAACTGACCAAGCCAACAAACAAACAATGAGAGAGAAGTGAGGGACTCAGCGTGTAGTATGAAGTACAACAAGAATTCAGAGAAGGGAGGGAACCTTGTGGCTTGGAGAAGTCAGAAAAGTCTTCATGAAGAAGTTAACACTTAACTGAGCCCTCAAACATTCTCTTTCTTATGTTGTGCCACTCTCTTTCTGCCCAGTTTCTCATTCTACTCTCTATCACCCCCATCTCAATGACCTCAACTAAAAATTCCAATCCAATAAATATTTATTAGGTACCTACTGTATGCCAGGCACTGCGCTGGGTGCTGAATCCTCTTGTCTATTGATTTACTGATGAACAAAACGAAGGCCCCATACCAGATGCCTACAAGACCTGACCATGTATGCCCACACCATTCTCTCTTGGAGTCTTTGCTGAAGAAAAGTTAAGTCTACTAGAGTCTTTCCCCTAAGTTGGTGCCAAAGATGAAAAAAGGAAAATGTCCCTCTCCCCCAACCAAGATATAAGTCAAACCCAAGGCATTGGAGGTCAATAAGATCGTGTTAAAGGATGTTCATAGCTACAAAAAGAAGATCCAAATATCCTCCACCTTCTGATGACCCAATACTTCGAAGGCAGCCCAGATACCTTCAGAAAAGTGCCCCTAGGAGAACCAAGTTTGATCACTGTGCCAGCATTAATGTTGCCCTGGACCACTGAGTCTGCTGTGAAGAAGACTGAGGAGAACACCATGATGAGGCTTCATCATGGACATCAAAGCTAACTAGTATCAGATAAAGTAGTCAGTAAAAGAAGTGGTATATTGATGAGGCCAAGATCAACACACTGGTCCAAGTTGATGGAAATAAGAAGATCTACATTGAATTTACTCCATACTGCATCACGATGTTTTTGATAATGCCAATAAAACTGGAATCCTCTACCCTGCATCAAGTCAGCCTATTCCACCTACATGAAATGTTTTCCAGTTTAAAAAAAAAAAAGTCTACGGGAGACCATGTAATCCAACCTCTTCATTTGGTAGATGAAGAAATGGAGATCCAGAGAGAGGTAGTAACCTGTCCAAAGTCATGTAGATAGAAAGAAAGTCCAGATTTGAACCAGGGTATCCAATTCTAGATACAGCACGCATTCTAGAAGCTTGCTGCCTCTCATCTCACAAGACTCACTGTTCTTTACACATTTTCTCTCTCCATCTGGAGCCCAGAGCTCCAGAGGACAAGGCCCAAGTTTTCTTCTCTCATCTTCCCATAGTCTTTAAGTTTCATTAGCCTCATGTTTCACCATTGGTGGGTGGGGATGAGGATTGGAGGAAGTCTCATGATGTTCAATTGGCCACATAAGATAAAATGGCAGCTTGAAGGCCATCTGGTCTCAGAATCTCTTGAATATAAAGTTCAATAGACACATAATATTCCTAATAAAGGTCTCTGACACATCAGTCTACTGGAGTCTGGTTATTGACATCTACTGCGGGATATATGAAGGATGACTAAAATCTTGGCACTGGCATCCATGTCTTTCTCCTCCATAGTCTCCTCCCTAATTTAATTAAGGAACAAGTTATTCCTGGTGTCTCTCTCTTCTTCAGTCTTCTAGTGTTTCAGTGAAGAGAAGTTACTCAATTTTCTGGCAAGGAGGAGAGATTCAGCTGACTTGAAATTCTCTGCCAATATCCCCAAACAGATATTAAGGCATCAGCCACTTGGAATGTTTTCTACATTTGATCATGGATCATCCCAGTTGGCAATTAAGAATTATCATTTCTTTTTAAAAGATGAATAACAGCCTCTGATTTTTTTTTTCTTCTGTTTTAGCAAGGAGAGAAAGGCTTTGTTTCAGGAAAAATGAATATGAGGCAGTGGAAAATAGGAGAAAAGTCCCTAGACTTGGAATCAGGGTCATAGATTTAGAACTGGAAAGGACCTTGGTGGTCCCCTCACTTTGCAGATAAGGAAATTAATGCCCAAACATGCCATGCTAAATAACTTACACAAGGTCATACAAGCACAGAGGTAGAAGTCCAGGTCCCTAAACTCCAGATCCAATATTCTTTCCAGTCCATCACTATGCCTCTTTTGTAGTCAGGAGACCTAAATTCAGATTCCCTGCTCTACTATATTTTGTTGTGCAACCTTGAACAAGTCATTTAATTTCTCTGTCATTTTCTTTATCTGTAAAATGAAGCCATAATACTTGTACTACTTAATTCATAAGGTTCTTGTAAAGATTGGATGAGCCAATAGCACTGTATTTTACAAATAAAAATTATTAGTCAAACAAGAAAATACACTAATTTTCCACTCAGACATAATGAGTAATTTACAATACTCCAGAGAATATATCTATAATTTTTGCAAATTATTCCTCTGCATAAGTAGATATTATACTCTCTGAAGTTTTCTGTTCTCCCTCCTCCTCTCCCCTCCCCCCCAAAAAAACATACACACATAAATAATCTTTAACTTGCTAGCAATGAGAGACAGCACAAATTAATTCAATCTCCACTCTTCTACACAGGGATAGACTCTTATGGATAAGGGCCGTTTTGAGTATTTGCCAATGCTAACAGTGGTGATTTTAAAATTCATATTCAACAAACATAAAATGCCTCCTTTTTCTAGCTCCCCTTGCTAAGAATTAGATGATATTAATAATGGAAGAAATATTTATATGGCAACTTGCTATGTGCTAGGCATTGTGCTAAGCTCTCTACAAATAATATCTCATTGTTACCATTCACTGTGGGTGCTATCATCACCCCCGTTTTACAGATGAGGAAACAAGTGGACAAGAAGTTGACTTGCCCAGGGTCACAAAGTTAATGGTAAGTGTCTGAAGGAAAGTTCGAACTCAGCTCTTCCTGACTCCAGGCTCAGCACTCTATTTACTACATCAACACTTAGTTTTAATAGCACTTCAAAGTTACCAAAATCTTTCAACATTATATTTTTGGCTCCTCACGATGAGCCAATGAGGTAGGTTGGTATAATTTCCCTCATTCCATAAATGTGGAACCTCAAAGAGATCAGTTGAATGACTTACCTAAGATCACAAAGTCAATGGTAGTTATGTGAGTTAGGAACATAATATAAACAGATGCCTATGATAGCCAGTCATATACAATAGGCTGTCTAATATATATACTATTTGATGTTTTAAAAAAAATGAAAACCAAATCTGAATTTATCAAGTGACTTCACAGAATCCTTGCTATTGAGTTTACATTGAGTTATGATGCCCTAAATATGATGCCGAAAGAAAAAAAGGGGTGTAGGGGACACAAGTCAAGATGATGGAGTCTTTGGTCCTGGGAGACCCTTTTCTCCCTGAGTAAACCCTGAATATTCTTATTCCAAAATACCTAGGCCTGCTAAATCTCTCTCCTTCTCTAGCATACTCCTGGGAAAGGATTCCTGTTAAACAGGAAATCTCAAATTTCCAGTTCAATAAATGCCTCTGAAAATAAATATGATCTTATGGAATGGGTGACTGTCATTTTGGAGTGGAGGTCTATCTTAAGGCTCCTCCATGACACACAGGAAGTTCCTCTTAGAAAGAAGCCTTTCTTAATCGTTATAAATGCACAGCATTTCCCCAGGAAAGTATAGAAAATGACAAAATCAGATTGAATTGATCAACCCAGAGTTCTAACTCTTTTTTTGTCCGCACAGTATACTAAACATGCCTTCAAGTGAGATAAGTTGTTTGTGAACTGAGATTCAACTTTTTATTATTCATCCATTCTTTCAACAAATTAACATATATATACATGTATTTATACTTATGTGACATTTATTTTTATTTATACTTATATATTTATGTTTATAAGTATATATTTATCTTTATATATATTTATAAGTATATATTTACACATATATATAACATACATATACATGTATATGTCCTATTTAAACAATGCTTTTGGGATGCTCAAGCCCTTCACAAAGCTCATTTAAGCATCAGGGCATCTCTGGGAGGTATCTATTTCATTTTATTCTTCACTTTATAGATTGAAGGAACCAACGTAATCGTTCTAAGTGACTAGCTCAAGGTCACACAGCTAGAAGGTGTCAGATCTCAGATCCAATAAAAATAAAGGTTGACAAACTGTTTGGAGACTGACCACGACCCTTCACTGTAAATATTATCTCCTTTTTATAAAGGAGAAATTCAGACCTGAGAAGTTCAATGATTTGCTTGTCCGCAGTCAAACAGCTTTCAGAGGTGAGAGCCAGACCCGGCTTCTGAGGGGGATAGGACTCCCATGCTTAGTCTTCAATTTTGGGCAAAGCCCTGTGGCACAGAGTCTTGAATTTTCCAATTTTTTTCAATGTCCTCCCAAACCTAAACATATTTGGTTTACATACGTGTTATATCTAATTTAACCCAAAGAGAAAGCTTCCCAGGATAGTAAAGCTGTGTATTCCCACTAGGAATTTTACCTCAACTGTTAATGACTTGCGACTTCCTTATATGCTCAGGCAGACAAGACCACGAAGAATGGAGCAGGTAGACAGAATTTAAACCAGATGGCACAAGGAGAGGAAACTCCGGATTAGCAGCTCATTTCAAACACCTAAATGTGTTCACTAAAAGCCAGAAGGAGAATGACAAAACATTCACCTTGTTTTTTACACAAACTGTCCACCCTCCTGGGCCTCCAAGCACGAGGCAGGACGGTGGCGGTGTCTGGAGGTGTGAAGTTTCCTTGGTGTTACTTGCACAATGCAGCTGGACGTGTTGGCCTGGGCCACAAATTCCCACCGTCCAGAGAAACGCTGAGGTAATCCTTTAGACATGGGATAGGAATAAACTGCAGGGGAAGGGTGTGTTTCATCTCCAAGAGGCCTACATGGAAAGTCAATCTCATTTCCCTTCATTTTCCAGTTCAAACAACTGAAGTAACCCCAAGGGAGCCCCTCACCCCCCCACCCTAAAGCCCTCTTCCATGGAAGCTTGGGAAGATGCAAATAAGGGTTCTCCCCAAGCCTCAGACACTACCATCCCCAGTTTAATGAAGGCCTAATTTCGAAGGGGAGTAAACTGGTATTTACAATCAGGAGCAAATCTGGTTCCAGTCATTAAAGAGATTTTCTCAATCTTGTCCTCCTGTGTTAGAACACTCAGTTTAATAGTTAATTAAAGACTGCTTAGCCTTTCTTTGAAAGAAATTTTTAAAAGAAGAGATTAGGGACCTGCTGCAAAGACATTATTGACAACACTGCAAAAACTCTTTGTCTGGACCTTTAGGGGAAACAAAGGCCTTAATTTACTTAAAATGCTTCTGTGCCCAGCATACATTTTTTTTCTTCCTCACACAAGAAGAGATGCTTTTCCCCCCTGCTTTTGTGAAGAGGACCTGCCCTTATGCCAGCTGTGTAACAAGACGCAGGACAGCTTGCTGAGCACCTCACCATGGTTAAATCGGGAAGGAAGTCTCACCATTCTCCTTCCCATGGGTTCCAGACCAGAGATGGAGCCCAATAGTCAGGCTGGGGAGGGGAGAAGAAGGAAAAGAAAAATGTTCCCTTTCAAAACATTTAGTGCTTGAATTCCTAATAACACCTCCCATGTATAAGGGATGATGATATACCCGGCACCATGCTGAGGGCCGGACAATTGCTATTTCATCTGGTCCTCACCATAACCCTGGAAAGTAAGTGCTATCCTTATCGCTATTTTGCAAATGAGGAAACTGAGGCAAATAGAGGCTAAATGACTTGTCCAGGATCACGTAGCTAATGTTTGAGATTACCCCAGAGTAGGCCTTTTGAGCACTACTATCTCATGGTGAAACTGCTCCACTCCAGCCCACTCCCAGGAGAAAAGACTTTGGCAAGATTGGCAGAGTATAGCCCCAAACAAATCTCCAGAGAGAGGTGACGTGGATACCTGATGGCCTTGTAACACCAAAGGACACTTTTATCTAAACTGTCCAGCACTGGGAAAGCAGGCACGTTAGTGGATTGTTGTGGGGTTGTGAATTGGTACAGACACTCCGAAATGCAACTGGAAACTCTGCTCCAAAGGCTAATCAACTACACATGCCTTTGGACCGATGATCTCACTACCAGGCCTATACCCCAATGAGATCAAAAGGAAGTCTAGAAGGACCCTATATACAAAATACTTATAGTAACTCTTTGTGATAGCAAAGAATCGGTAAGAAGAAGGTGCCTACCATTGGGAAATGGCTAAATGAATTACTGTATGTAAATAATGGAATATTATCAGGTCATAAGAAATGAGGAAATGAACAGTTTCAGAGAAACTTGGGGATAGTTGTATAAAACGTTACAGAGCAAAGTGAATGGAATCAGGAAAACAGTTTACATAGGGATTTTTTATAGAATTATGGAAACAACTTGGAAAGTCTTAAGAACATTGACTGATGCAATGATCCACCCCAACTCCAAAGGCTCCATAAGGAAGCATGCCATCCACATCCTGACAAGTCAGGAGGCAGACTCAAGATGCAGAATGAGACAGTCATTTTAGACACGGCCAATGTAAGCATTTGTTTTAACTATGAATATTTGTTTTAAAAGGCTCGATCGTTTTGTTTTGTTTTGTTTTTTGATGCAGCAATACCACTCTATACCCCAAAGAATTTTTTTTTAAAGGGCAAAGGACCTATTTGTACCAAAGTACTGAGAGCAGCTCTTTTTGAGGTGACTAAGCATTGGAAATTGAGGGGATTCCCATCAATCAGAGAGTGGCTTTTGTTTTCTTTTCATGGGCCAAGGGGGGAAAGGGAGGGAGTGGGGGGTGGGGAAGGGAGGCAAGAGAGAAATTGGAAGGGAAAGAAAACAAATGTTTATTCATTGAAAACAATTTTTTTCTAAATTTTAAAGTCTCAGCTAAGCCAAACCAAACCAGGATTGTATGTCCTCTTGAGCAAACGGCCTCCAGTCTCTATTTTGCTTTGCATGGACAAAACATGCAATAGTCAGTGTTCCTACTTCCTAGTTTTACTCTTTTTTTTTATAATTTTTGGCCTCTCACAGGATGTTGAATGGGGATAGGCATTTTCTGTTCCCCACGACAGCAAAGATACTATCCCTGTAAATCCTAGGCCCTGCATCGCTAGTCAGAGAGCCATTTAAAAAAGGATCGGAGCTTGAGAGCTGGTAGGGACCTTGGAGAACGTCATCTCACTTTTTAGTCATCAAATCCCCTCATCCTAAAGATTAAGAAATTGATGCCCACAAAGGCTAATTATCTAAACTCACATATGTAAGAGGTGGCCGAGGGGTCAACTGAACCCAGCTCCCCTCTTCCTCTACACCTTACTATGTATATATTCCCTCCTCACTGCAATCTTTTAGGATCCCCAGCTTTCTTCAAAGTTTATGTGCCATAAAGCCTTTCCTAATTAGCCTCAGCTGTTCCTTGAGCCATAATGTCTTTGCGATGAAGCCTGGGGAGTTAAAGATCATCCCTCAATTGTTAAGTGTGAGCAGAAGTGTGTTTGTACATGTTTAATAACCAGCTCTCAGAAACAATGTGCCCTGGACACACTTTTAAATTTAATCTGTATTAACATTGTTCCCTCACATTAAGTGTAGACAATCAACAAAACAAGAGTTTGCCAATTTCGAAGGTGTAAACTCGCACGCTGAAAAACCTAGTCATGAGCCCTAGGGGCAAGACTGACTCAGGCCAGTACCATGCCACTTCTGGATCAATGTTGGAACAGAGTGAAACATCCCAGTATCATTCAACAGTTAACAAAAGGAGGTTTACTTAGCCATCGCATGGAAAGGATATTCAACAAGGATATTTCAGCACTTAGTTCAGGTAGATACAGAGAAATGTGTTGTCAGTAGGGAAGGGTGTGGTGACTCTTAGCTGGAGTATTTGCTAAATCTGAAGGGCCTCTTTTTATGCCTTTAGTTAACCAAGAAGCCCAAGTCAAATCAGCAAGCAAATCAAATTAAACAATTTACTACATGCTAAGTACTGGGGGTACAGAGGAAGGAGGCAGGGAAGGAAGGAAGGAAGAAAGGAGAGAAGGAAGGAAGGAGGGAAGGAAAGAAGGAAGGAAGGAAGGAAGGAAGGAAGGAAGGAAGGAAGGAAGGAAGGAGGGAAGGAGGGAGGGAGGGAGGGAAGGAAGGAAGGAAGGAACAGTCATTTCTCTCAAAAATCTCACAGTCTGAGACAGACAACATGCAAACTATGCACAATCCAAATGTATACAGGATAAATTGGAGATAATCTCAGAAGGAAGGCACTAGTATTTAAGAGGGATCAGGAAAGGTTTCTTACAAAAAGTAGGATTTTAGTGGGATTTGAAGGAAGTCAGAGAAGCCAAAAGATGAAGATTAGGAGGAAAATGATTCCAGATATGGAGGACAACCAATGCAACCAGGTTATAAAAGGCTTTAAAAGTCAATCAAAAAATTTTATATTTGATACTGGAAGTAGTAGGGAGCCAGTGGAATTTATTGAATAGCAGCTTAACATGGTCCAACTTGTTCTTCTGGAAAGTCTTAACAACAGAGTAGAAGAATAGGCTGGAATGGAGAGAGATCTGAGGGAGGGAGACTAACTAGCTAGCTATCACCATAGTCTGCATGGGACATAAGGAGGGTATGGGCCAGGATTAAGGCATTGTCAGGGAAGAGAAAGGGACATGTTCGAGACAGATACTACAAAACTGATAGAACTTGGCAACTGATTAGATATGAGTGGAGGGGTGGCGATAAGGCCTCAAAGAAGACACCAAGTTTTTGAGCCTGGTTGACTGGGAAAATGGTGATACTTTTAATAGCAATAGGAAAGTCAGAATCAGGAGAGAGTTTGGGGAGGAAAGATATTGAGTTCAGTTTTGGACAGTAAATGTGATGATAAGAGAGGAATACATTATTTGTAAGGAAAAATGAAAAAAGTCAATTTGTGAAGAAATAACATCTCAGTTAAAATGTTGAGGAGAGATGCAGAAAGTTCTGAGCACCAGAGAGAGAACTGGCAGGTAACTGAGTACAATGGAAAGATGCATGGTAGCTGCCATCCAGTTGCCTTTAATGTCTGAAGAACAGTCATGGTAGAAGACATGGATATGTCTCACTATCAGATGAACAACAGAGGATCTTTAGGAATGAACTAGATAGAAATCCTTTTCCAATAGATAAACAGACCGAAGCCTGGTTCCCATCTTTAGGATGGAGACGTTTTTCCCATTTGCAACATCCACTCTAATCACTATTTTTTGTCAAAATGATCTGCTTGTACTGTCTACACAACAGCATGCCCGCCAGCAATCCACATTTTTATGTCTGTCTTTTGTGTGGATCTGTTTGACTCAAAGCAATAGCCAGTTTTGAACCCTTTGCTCACTTAGCCCTCCCCCTATCTCAGTGGAGCTCTTCCTTATTTCAACATTTAGCCTCACTCCTTTCTGAGTAATAAATACTTTCTGTTAATGACCTTTCTTACTTTGGTATTTTATTTTCCTGATGAGTCTGCCTTGACAGTGCCTCCTAAACTACACCGGCACTTCCTGTCCTACCACTGAATGGTCTTAAGATCAAATTTCTTATGGAAAAAATCTGTTCCTTTGTTCCATATCTCTTGTTGTCTCCACAGGACAGACCTTAATTTCATTCCCAAGGCCCCAGAAGTAAGTATTGTCCTTGACCCTAAACTTACATGGAGTTTCTCACAGCTACTTCCTTCATTAGCTTGCCTCTCATTATCTCTCAAGCATTCCTAGGATTGCTGTTGGCTGCTACTGAAACCCATGTGCACACCTTAATCTCTACTTAATCTTGACAGTTCCAATTTTTCCATTCATGGTCTGCCTAGTTCTCATTTGTTTGAACTTCAGCACATTGAAATTGCTGTAATACTGTGTTCTCTTTAGATTCATCAAGTGAGCCTGCCTCTTTCCTGGGTGCTCTATCCCTCGGGCATTCTGGACATACTCTTTTATCTGCCTTCCTATTTTCAAATGTGATATCAGTTTTCAAGTCCTTTTATTGGGTAGCAAGCAGAAGTGAAATATGAATATCTTTCACTTTATTCTTGGCTATGCAACTAACGCATATGGAGCAGGTAGACAAACAACGACCCTCTCTGGTCTATAGTTTGTTCCATCTATAAGTTAAAATTACAATAGTGTGGCTAGCCATATGTCAGAGAAAAATGAGGAAGACAAATATAACTCTAGCCATATTGAAGACTATTTTATTGCAGATAACAATTAGTGACACCACCCTAATACTGATGATGGGATGGTACTGTTTTTTCTTACAGGGTCTTAGATTTAAAGTTGGAAAACCATCCATGTACCTAGTTCAAATCTCTCCTTGTAGAAAAGGAAAGCAAAGACCAAGTAAGTTATATGTGACCTCGCCCAAGGTCATATATATCATGATAATATGAACAATGCCTTGTACCTAGGAAGACCTTAATAAATAGTCATTGAATGTTTAACAGTGGATTAATGAATGAATCCCCACATTGCCTGGCACATGAATTTGGAAACAGCAGACTTGAATTCCAATCCTGTCTACACTACCTGATAGCTGTTTGACGGTAAGTAAATTATTTAAAGCCTCAGTTTCTTTACCAATAGAATGGGGGTGATAATGTGAGCACTCACAGAGCTGCAGTGAGAAAAGAATCCTTTCTTCAACTCCCTTTATATACAAGCTCTTTGCAAAGTGCCTTCTCCATATTGGGCCCTAAATAAATGTCTATTGAACTGAATGAATGAAGCAGAGAAGCCCAGAAATGTCCCCTTATTGCAAAGTCTTTAAGCACCAATCTACATTGATCTGGAGAGGAAAGAGTATGAGATCAAGTTCCAAATGCTTACCTACAAATCAAACACCTACGAGTTATATAATTTTTGGCAAGTTACTTAGCTTCTCTAGGCCTCAATTTCCTCATCTGTAAGATGAGATGGTTCAACTAAAAGACCTTTGGGACACTTTCCACATCTAAAGCAACGACCCTGTGATCCATGCTCTGATTTTCTACTGTGCCTAGTGTTAATAACCTTCAGCTTGGCTGTCATGCTTCATCTGTCTCTTCTCATCTGGAATATAAAAGCTTTGAGGGCACAAGCCACATTCTCTTCCTCCCTTCTCCCCCCTCCCTAGCACCCACCTCAATTTCAGGCATTTGAGTGGTCTAATAAAGCAAACAAAGGCAACCTAATTTAACTACTTCATTAATGATCAACCCTCTGATCAATCACAAGACTTTGTGTTGTAACAAGTACCAAAGATGCCCAGAATGGTGCTGCTTATTCCTAATTGGGCCAGTATTTCTTTCATTCCCTCTTTAGAATAGATTCATCCTTCCCCCCCAACCCTTATCTTATGTTTAGAGTCCCCTAACCTGGTCCCAATAAAATGCTATTTTTTAAAGAATTTAAGATGTTCATTCAAGTTTTTAAAAAAGATTAATTAATAATTTGCCACAAGCTCTTTGAGAGCAAAGACAGCTTTGTTTGCGTCTTTGTAATACCAAAACCTAATAAGAAAGATAGCATTTATACAGTTCTTTAAAGTGTGCAGAATGCTTTGTACATGCTTGGCATGTACAAATTAATAAATTCTTGTTAAATCACATTGGATTTTTTTCAAATAATACTGTATTTTTCCAAGTTACATGTAAAAACAATTTTAACATTCATTTTTTTAATTTCTGAGTTCCAAACTTTCTGAATTCCATTAAATTTTAAGAAAGAACCATCATGTAAATTCCTTTTGACAATCATTGGAAATGCTAAATAACCTATGGTATAATTACCCTGTAACTTTCTTTTCCTTCCCCATGTTTGAGATAGGATCTAATTTACAAGATTAAAATCTCTGCATGATTACAGTATAAGGTAATTGCTAAGCTCTGTATTTACATGCTCAACGGATGCTATCTAAATGCAACATTATTATGAGGTGATTTGTGCCTCTAAGATAAATTCCAGGAATTCTGCTTTGACAAAAGCCAAGGAAATGGATGTGACATAACCCCAGATCTGCAAAGCGAGGAGGGGGCTCTTTGTTGTAGACTTCAAGAGAAATAAACTTGGAAAACAAAGAATAGTCAGTAGGTAGAGTTGCCCTTTATCTGTCATATATTTTCAAGTTATTTCTGATGTTCTGGTAACACATATACCTATAAAATCTAATCATGTAAATAAAGTTATTTTTTTAAAAACATTTGACATGCAGCTGGGTAAAGATCATTCTTGTCTGTTTTTTCAAGTATAATGAAAGTTGTATTCATCTTCAAACAGGGCTAGCAGAATACTAGAGCAGGGCTTTTAGTTCAGTTTCTGACTCCAACACTTACTCATTCTTTGGTCCTGAGTCAGCAACCCTTTCTCTGCCTCAGTTGCTTACAGTGGAAAATTGAGTTAACGAATGAGACATGCACCACCACCCTTTTAAACAGGACTTTCAAGGTGTGCCAGAACTCAGAATCTCAGATCATTGGATCACATATTTAGAGCTGAAATGAACCCAAGAGGGGACCCAACCCCTCTCATTTTCACAGATGAGTAAACTGAGGCCCCAAGGAAATTTAGTGACTCATCCAAGATCACACAGGTAAATATCAGAGCTGGGACTTAAATAATTCTATCAGTCAGGATTTGTGGTTATATTATATTATATTCTTCAGTAGAACAGAAAAGCTTCTGGGGGTAAGAAATCTCATTTTTTTGTCCCCAGTGTCAAGCATGGTGTTGGGCATATATGTAGATAATGAAAAAATGTCTGTTGAGTTGATCTCTGCCATGATCTCTGCCATGGCACCTGAGGATAGATTTTCAAGTCTTTTCTCCCAGCAACCAAAACAAAAAGATCTTTATAGTCATTGCAGCAATAATAACGGACCAACTAGGTGACTCATTGGATAGAGTGCCAGAACTGAAGTCAGTTCAAATCCAACTTCAGACACTTCCTAGCTGTGTGACCCTGGGAGAGTCCCTTAACCCTGTTTGCCTCAGTTTCCTCATCTGTCAAATCAGCTGGAGAAGGAAATGGCAACCCAAACTAATACCTCTGCCAAGAAAACCCCAGATGGGGTTGCCAAGAGCCAGACACAACTAAAACTAATGAACCACAACCAGCAATAGTAACTCACACTGATATTGGTTTTAAAGTTTGCAAAGCACTTTTAGATCTTATCTCATTTTATCTGTCAAATGACTTTTCTGAAGATCAGTCTAGCTTTCTGCTCTTCTAACAACTCTAGTCATAGGCATTGAAGCTGGTAAAAAGCGAAGGGCTTTTGCACAGTGATGGCACAACCTGGCAGCACCCAGAATTCTCTGATGCTTGACTGTCCAGCCATGGACAAGTTTTGACTCTAACAACCTGACGGAAAGTTACCATCGGAAGGATGGCTGTGCCAAGCATGTTGTCAAAGCCAGAGGCTCCAGATGCAGGAACAAAGGGAAAGGGACCACTGAGAGAGGAGAGAGAAAGGATTTGGGAACATAAACTTGAATCAAATTGGGCACACCCAGCACTGAGTGAATGAAGAACTTCGCCACAGCATGGTACGGTAGATAGATGGTTGGATGCCTGAATTGAAATCCCAGCATTGATACCAGCTGTACAATCCTGAGGAATTAACCTCACTTATCTGAGCTTCTGTCTTCTCATCTGTATAATACCTGCAATACCAAACTCCCAGGGTTGTTGCAAGAACCAACTTATATACATATATGTGTGTGCATACATGTACGTATGTATGTGTCTATATGTATACACATTTATATCACACATATATAATATATGTGTATGTGTGTGTGTGTGTGTGTGTGTGTGTGTGTATATATATATATATATATATATATATATATATATATACATATATATATATATGCTTTAAGAACACTACAACACTAGAAATTCCAGCTCTCATTACTATTTGGTAACATCACTTAATCTGACTGCAAAATAATGAGACTTTGCTTACTTAAAAGGTCTAGAAGAATTCATATATCCTGTGCTGTTTAAAGTAGTCACCTGGGGAGGCTGCATGCTTATTCTATTGATTCCAACGCTGCCAAAAACAATTTTGGAGCTCCTCTTAGGGAATTCTCTTTAAAGTGAGTTTATGGCTATGTGTAATACAATCCAGTATTGTTCCATATCCAACATGCTGGATTTGGAATCAGACCATGTGAGTTTGAATTCCAATTCTACTTACTCCATGTGTGATTCAAGATAAGTTACTTCCTCTCTCTGGGTTTCAGTTTCCTTCTCTGTAAAATGTGTAGAATTGATATGATGGTGGTGATGATGGTGGTGGTGGTGGTGACAGTCACTAGCATTCATATAGCAGCTACTATGTGCCATGCACTGTGCTAAGCACTTGACAAATGTTATTATTTCATTTGATGCTCACAGCAACCTTAGCAGGTAAGTGCTATTATTGCCCTTATTTTACAATTGAGGAAACTGAGGCACAAAGGTTAAGTGACTTGCCCAAAGACATACAACTAATACGTGCAGGGTGAGATTTGAACTTGGGTCTTCCTAGTTCCAGACCCAGTACTCATCTACCAGTCATCATTAGATGATCCTTGCAATGCCAGTTGGAAAATCCTGCAAACCACATGAGAAAATCAGTATTAAGATTTTATAATCAACCTCTTTGAGGAGCTCAAAACATTACAATGCTGCCAGATCACAGCCCTTGTTCTAGAAGGAATGATTTCAGGTGCTTTCAGAAAATCCAGTCTGCTTTCAAAGGTCATGGGTGTCTAAGGATGTCCCCAAAGAGGAGCTCTAGAAAGGTTTTGAACAATAACAGCACAGTGAAATACAAGTGCACACTCCCAAAGAGACTGCTCTGAAAGGGGCAAAAGCCATTTAAGTCCCCGAAGGTTTGTTAAAAGGCAGTCTCGTCAAGTTAGTCACACTTCATATTCCTCCCCACCATCCTCCTGGCACTCCAAATGCTCTCACTGTTCTTTCAAGAACTCTGAGAAGTTCCATAAACCCAAGACTACATAGTGATTAGTTGGGCTGTATTGGATCATGCAGAGAGCTTTAGAAAGGTTTTGTTACAAACGATTAACCGCACACGCTATAATTTCGATTGCGTCTACTTCTGCTGAAATAGGAATACGTCAGTCAGCCACCAAGGTGCACAGCAAGACTGAGTGCATTCATATACCATAATCCATTATAATACAGAATAGTGCTTATGCCAATATCCATGTGTTTTCAAGTCCCCTTGCTATCCACTGTCTGAAAAGATATAGGGGGTGTGATTGATTATTCATTTAAAAGAGGGAGGGAAAGAACTCTTATATGGCTCAGCAACCAAAAACTAATGACTTTTCAGTTGATCAATAATCTTTCACACTAATCACAAGAAAAGACCCCAACAGCATATCAGAAAGCTCATCAGCAAATACATTAAAAGATGCACACCAGCTGTTTTCCAGCAGCCTACTTAAGAGGGGACAAAGTAAACCACAGGATATATTTGCCATATGCCAGGTCATGAGTGGTGTTAGAAAAAATGTTACAAATGAAGGATTAGCCTTTGTCTGTACATTATTCAGGTGCATAAATAAAATGCATGGTCTCCTTGACATGGCTTATGCAGAATAAATTTCCCCTACAATCTTTTTAGGTAATATACCCAGACCAAACCATTATCCATATCTGTAGTCTGGCCTGCATAGTGGAAAAGGCATTAGATTTGGGGTCAGATAAGCTGGAGTCACATCCCATTCTTGCTGCTTTGGTGACCCCAGGAAAAGTCACTTCGTGTCCCTAAACTGAAAGGAATGTATACCTCTGTATACCTCTGATATCCCTC
>CM053769.1:695475049-695500864 GCA_028658325.1 Potorous gilbertii | reverse complement strand
TTCCTTCCTTCCTTCCTTCCTTCCTTCTTTCCTTCCTTCTTTCCTTCCTTCCTTCCTTCCTTCCTTCCTTCCTTCCTTCCTTCCTTCCTTCCTTCCTTCCAAGTATCCTTACACATGAAGAGCATGATTATTGCTAATTGTCATCTGGAAAATTGTTTTGGTCTGATTAGGAATTTTTAGTGCGCATTGAAATCTAGAGGGCTTTCATTATGTGGGCTGTCTCCTATTCTGCACTGGTTTTATTATTAATATATGGAAATTGAGCTTCATTTGCTGCACCTTCTGATGTCAGGAGCATGATCAGTGTAATTGACTTTGATTATGTTTCTCCTGTTTGTAGCTCATATTCTCTAATGTCATTAACAAGTTGGATACCGAGGGCTAATCTACATTTCAGACCTGCTTCTTGAACATAGTATTACCATTGATTTTGATTATTTTAATTCCCTATTACCCTGGGGCAGGCCCTAAGGCAACACCAACTTACTGAAAGAACTCATCTCATTCGGTGAATAAGGCTCCCCTTTTCTTTAAAACCACCATCTGATACACACTGATCTTTTGATTTTATCTGTGTTTTGTAGCATATGGTTCAGGCCAGGGTCCCTCGGACTTGTCTTCCATTTGTCCCAATGGCTGGTTATATGGTAGCCCAAGAAATATAATTGGGACCCTTGTCCAATTTCATAAGATTGGACCATGAAATTCGTGAGCTACAGCAGGGTCCCCTTCCATTGCACACTGTAATCAAAACACTGGCACATGGGTAGCTGTGTGTCTAATTGTTTTCTCCATGGCTTCCATGTCTGGAGAATATGACTGAAAGGCAGACTTGGGGGCTTGAATCCAGCCTCCTTTTGGTTTTGGAGTCTCTGTGTAGGCATGGTTACTGGCAGACCCTGTTAACTCATTGACTGGCTTTATTTCTTATACATTTTCCTATTGAAGGGACCATTAACATTTTTGTAAATGTTACACCTTTGCCTATGTGTCTTTGAAAATTTTCTTTAAAATGTATTTTTTCAATTAACATGCATTTATTTTTCTCTCTCTTCTGTTTCTCCCTGTACTGTGAAATAAAAGCAAAACAAAACCCCTGTAACAAATCTAACGTCAAGCAAAACAAAGTTCCATGTTGGCCATATCCAAAAATGTTTGTTTCATTCTGTATCTTGAGTGATAGTCAGTGTAGGACTTTTCCAATCCTCTGGCTAGATTTGTCTCCTGTGTATTTTCCTGTTGATGGCTGTTAAAAAATTTGTGAATGTTATCCTTGAGCAAATAAAAAAATATTTAAAAATTGACAAACATTTACTTTCTCTCCCTCTTAACACCATATAGAGGATTTTATATTTGATCTTGGAGGTGATAAGGAACCACTGGAGTTTATCAAATGGGGTTTGGGGTGACAAGGTTAGAGTTATACTTCAGGAAACTTGTGGTAGGAAAGCCTACAAGTGAGCTATTGTAATAGTGCAGGGGGAGCTATAAGGGTCTGCACCTCAATGGTGTCCTGTCAGAGGTGAGAATATTCAGGAGATATTGCAAAGTGAAATCCACAGGCCTCTGCAACAGATTAGATACAGGGTTGGGAGGGGTTTGGGGGGAGTGAGAAGTGGTGAGGAATCAAAGATGACACTTAGGCTTTGAGTCATGAGTACTGTGAAAATGGCTATGCCCCCAATAATAATAGGGAAGTTTGGAAGAGGGGAGAATTTAGATAGAAATATAATTGATGGGGATGGAACCTGGACCCCTAAAAGCCCCTGAAATTTTCCTACACAACCCAATCCCTGAAGCCACATCTTTGGCATTTGCCTGAGGCATCGCCCATCCCTGTGATCCTTTCAACCACCCTTTCATCGTGGCCCCATACCCAACCCTTCCTTCTCTGTTGCCCCTGGCCCAGCCTAACCTTCCTTCTCTGTTACCTCCAGACCACCCCAGGCTATTTCCTACTCTTAATCCCATCTAGACCCTTTCTTGGTTGCCTCTGGCCACTCCTAGATCACATCCAGATCTTCCCACAGTTTTTCTGTATAAAAGGTCCACCTTGCCTCCCCCATTAAATTACTCAGATTCTTAAAATCTGGCCCACTTGTCAATACAAGTATCACAATGCCCATATTCTTAAAATCTCACCTACACCAATCGGTGTTTTAATAAACCTTGTCTCTGACTGAAAGAAGGCTTGAGTTGAATTCTTTTGAGGCAGACCTGTGCCTTTTGCAACACCCCTAGACCACAGCATAATGAGCTCTGTTTTGGACATGCTGATTTTAATATATCTGTTGGTCAGCTTGGGATGTTTGAAATGCAATTGGAGATGCAAGACTGGAGGTCAGCAGAGAGGTAAGAGTAGAATAGGTGGATGAGAATCATCTGCATAGAGATGGCGATTTAATCTGTGGGAGCTAACAAGATCACCAAGTGTCATAGTACAGAGGGACGTATGTGGTGAATGGGCATGACCTGGATGCATATTCAGCAAAGGAGACTAGGGAGAAACAATCAGAAAGGTAGGAGAAGCATGAGAAAATGGCTTTTCTGAAAACCTATATGCTTTGATATACATGTATAATTTTATATCATAAAATATCAAAGGTCAGGAGAGATGTAAAAATGAGTGAAATGGTAAGGAAAGCACCAGAATCTTGTTATAGAGTCATAGAAATTCCAGTTTTAAGGAAACTCTGAAGCCATACATCTAGTCCACCTTGTACCTAAACAAGAATCCTTTCTCCAATACTCCAATAAGTTTGTCTTTTCTTTCAAGCCCTATAGTGAGTGGAGTACTGTCTTATTTTCTGTCAAACAGAACAAGATAATGTTCATGATCACTCCTTTGTATTAGCATTTGAACTCCCGTACCACTGGTCCCACTTCTGGCCTACTTTCCCCGCATAATTTCCCTTGAGACTCTTGAACTTTTGTTCCTCCAAACCAGTGTATTTAGGTGCATAAGATGTCCTTTGGTAGTTGACCACTTACAGATTAAATCTGTAAAGTTAGATGGTAGTGCCTTTGTTTATTTTGACAGTATTCTAGCAGTTGCTGGTTTTGGACCCTCCTGGTTTACAGTGAATGTCAAACAAGGCTCCTGCCCCTCCCAGTGTGATTTATCTACTTATTATCCCTCTGACTACTTTTAAAGAGGCCTATTCACTAAATGTGCATTAGCAACCAAAACTTTAATATAGAAGGCCCAAGTCTCCCATGGCATCCTGAGTCATCTCCAGTCATCCTGATGAATATCTGGTCACTGGACCCAGATGGCTCAGGAGGAGAAAGTGAGGTTGGTGACCTGAACAGCCCTCTCTCACTCCAAACAAAGTCAAGTGCAAGTCATGTCATTATTTCTCTGATGTCCTCTTTGGAAACGAAGGACAAACACAACAAAGAAAAGAGAATCAAAGAGAAGAGGCAGATCAACCATGTCAAAAGCTTTCCAGAGGTCAGGAAGAATGAGAATTGTTGAGAAAAAGATATTAGATTTGGCAATTAAGAGATAACTGGCAATTTTAGAGAGAGTAGTTTTGGTGGAATGATGAGGTCAGAAGCAGAATTGTAGGGGGTTAAAAAAAAAGTAAGACCAGAGAAAGTGGAGTTATCTATCATAGATGTCCTTTTCAAGGAAATTGGCCACAAAGGGCAGAAGAGATTTAAGATTACAGCTGGGATATTAAGATCAAATGAGGGCTTTTTGGGGATGGGAGAAGCATGGACATGTTTATAGACAGTGGGAAAGGAGCTATTATGCAGGGAAAGATTAATAAGAAGATGGAGATGACAGAGGGCAATCTGTTGGGAGAGATGAGATGCAATGGGGTTGCTTGTGTAGAATTTGCCTTGATAAGGAGTAAGACAAACTCTTTGTGTGACACAGGTGAAGGAGTAGATAGTGGCAGATGAAAGAGGGAGGTCATGGTGAATGGCCTCTTTTTTTTCTATAAAATATGAAGATTTTTATCTGAGAGGATGAGGGGAAGGAGAGCAATGAGAAGTTTGAGGAGATATGAAAAAATCTAGAAGAGCCACAGTGGAATGTGGGATAGTAAGTTGATAAGAGAGATGTAGAAGGATTGACTAGCTGCAAAGAGCAATGCTGTTGTGTAACATCAGTTTTTTGTGTACTCACTCAGAAGGGTTGTGTGATTTTTTTTTCTACTTTCCTTTAATGTGTAGGAGCACAGGCAGTGAGTGGTAGGAGTGATCCAAGTCTGAGGTGTGCTAGGGTACAATTTGCAATATGAAATAGGAACCAGGGACCTAAGAGGACAGTGTAGAATTGAACTAATTCATCAAGGGGACAAGATGGGAAAAAGAAGAGAAAATGACTAGTGTAGATGTGAAGACCTGGAAGAGAACTGAGAAGTTGAGAGACTGGAAGTCATAGTATATATATAGAGAAGGATTTGGAAAGGGAAGACAGATGGAGAGGTAAAAAATCAGAAGATTATAGTCAGATGAGGAGATTTCAGAGGACATGATGTTGGCAAGCCCAAGGGTAAGATCATCTTTGTGTATGGCTTAACTGGGGTGGAGTTGGTCATGGGAAGTGGATGGGGAACTGAGTGGTTTGAGGGAGTGTCAATATGTATATTAACTTCCCTAGTATGAGGGCAGGACTTGGGGAGAAGAAAGAGAGAGACAGAGAGAGACACAGAGAAAGAGACACAGAGAGAGAGACACACACACACATACAGAGACAGAGACAAAAAGAGAAGACAAAGAAAGAGAGAGAGAGGGAGGGAGGGAGGGAGGGAGGGGGGAGGGAGGGAGAGAGAGAGAGAGATTGCGAGCCAGGTACTGAATGAAGGTGTCTTGGACATCTGTGGACAACAGTCACCAGGATTTTGATTGGGTTGGAGATGTGGATTGTACGGACCTCAAAGGAGGAGGTAGAGAGACAACCTAGAAGTGGCAATGGGGAGCAGGGTATATTCCAATTCCGTTTCCTCAGTTAATGGATTATTATATAAATGCATGGATATGTCTGTTTTAGAAAGGTTTTATTAATACCCTTCATTTTTATACCCTTCATTTAACACCTAAAATGTACCATACCAGTCCCTTTTGCCCACCTCAGCCTTCTATGTAATAAAGAAAAGCAGTAAAAACAAACCCAGCCCACATTGTAATTGAGCCTGAAAGGACATGCCGCCACATTTGGCAGTTGGAGGTCTCTACTTCTCTACTGAGGGGAACATGGTGTGTTTCACTGTAAGTCTTTTGGAACTAGGAATGGTCAATGCAATTAACCTGGGGCCAACTGCCTTTTAGTGTTGTTTCTATTTGCATTATTGTGGTCACTGTGTATACTGTTCTCTTGGTCCCTCTTTATTTGGTTCTGCCTTTGTTATATTCTTCATATTTGTCATAACTTATGGCATAACAGGGGAGCTATGTGGGGCAGTGGATAGACCACTGGGTGTGAATTCAGAAAGGCTCATTTTCCTGAATTCAAATCTGGTCTCAGATACTTCCTAGCTGTGTAACCCTGGGCAAGTCACTTTACCCTGTTTGCCTCAGTTTCCTCATCTATCAAATAAACTGGAGAAAGAAATGACAAACCACTCCAGTGTCTTTGCCAAGGAAACCTCAAATGGGGTCACAAAGAGTTGGACACAACTGAAATGACTGAACAAAACAAACCAAAAAAGACACAATAATATTGTGTTGCATACATATACCACAACCTGTTGAGTCATTTCCCAATTTTTGGGCATCTACTTTCTTTGCACCTTTTTACTGTGTGTCTATTTGTATCACCAGTTGGTGCTAAATTCCCTTTCACTTTTTGTCTTCTTGGGTCACCACCCACTAATATAGGTTCTCCCTTGGCATAGGGTACAGGGCCATTGCCCCAGTTCTTATACTCTATGCTGTTCTGATTAAAAGGTTGACAGCTATTCTCAACCATCCTATTGTCAACCCACTGTCTAAGAGTTTTCAGTTTCACATGGAGACTGCAGAAAGCCAGGGGAAACTCTTTCGGGCTTCATGGACCATGTCCTTTGCAGACACAGGAGAGGAGAATTGGGTTATTTACTACTGTTTTTCTATTTAATGGTTACCCAGTAACAGTAGTTTGGGAGTCAATAGGACATATACCAGAGAAGGCAAGAAAAGTTGGAGTCAGAGGACCCAGGTTTAAATCTACTCTCTCATTTGTATGACCTTGGACAATCCTTTTGGGCTAAAATCAAGGAGCAAGACTAGAGCAGAAGTTTCAAAACTACATGCTACCCACAACACTACAGACTGATCTGTAGCCAAATTAAAATATAATTGAGAAGGACAGCTAGGTGGTGCAGTGGATAGAGCAGGAGGAGTCAGGAGGACCTGATTTCAAAATCTGGCCTCAGATACTTATTATCTGTGTGAACCTGGGCAAGCAACTTAACCCCAACTGCTTCCCAAAAAATAATACAATTGAGAAGTATTTGACAAAGTGAATAAAAATCCAATAGAACAGTTACTATCATTGTTCAGTTGTGTGCCCAATTCTTTGTGATCCCATTTGGGATTTTCTTGGCAAAGATACTAGAGTGGTTTGCCATTTCTTTCTCTATCTCATTTTACAGATGAGGAAACAGATAAACTGGGCTAAGTGACTTGCTCAGGGTCACACAGGTCGTAAGTGTCTGAGGCTGGCTTTGAACTCAGGTCTTCCTAATTCTAGGCTCAGAGATCTATCCATCATACCACCTGGCTGCTCAATAGAACGTAGATAATGTTAATATGTGGTTTTCGAAGTCAATATGTAGGGATCCTTATGTATAGTTTAGCGATCCCTGTTTCTATCTGAGTTTGACAGAACTGCTCTATATTTCACGAGGCAGAAGAGCCACTGTTTTGATAGACTGGGAATATTTAGAAAAATTATTTCTTAGGAGATGGGTTATCACTTCAGTAACTCCTTTCAGCTTCCTATTACTGGAAAGGAATGTCAAATCACCAAAATGTTAATTGAGTTAAAAAAATAGGTAAGCAAGGTCTTTGAGCAACATCTGTCTTTGCTTTCATGTTTTTACCCCTAACACTTGTCACAGTACTTGATATGTAGTATGAACTTAAAAATGCTTTTTCATTGATTCATTCATTTATGCCAAGACTATGGGACAGTAGGGAGATTAGAACACAATCTAGGTCCTGATTAATGTAAATAATGAACCCCCTGAAATGGTTGCATGTATGTGGTTTTATACTATTTGAAATTATAATTATGTAAAATATGGTCATTGGTTCCAGGCCAGTGGAAATATGCAGTGTGAACGTGAATAAAGAGACTGCTTCTGGGCATTCATTATTCACACCAGTCAAGACTGTCTGGACACATGCTAATGCACATATAGATTCCATATAGTTCATGGCAAACAAAGCAAATGCAACATGCACAACCTTTGAAGAAAGCTCGATCAGATAATCTCTGAGTCCTTTCTTTTCTAAAAGCCAGAATTTTCCAAGTCTCGGGTTAAACTTGGGTTTCAGAGTGGACTCTAGGCCAAAACTATGAAGTAGGCAGGATTTATTTTTGTTTCACTTGACTTCCTTGGCAATAGTCATTTTTTCCCCTTTTGACAGTCTCTTGACTTGAGATTAGGAATTACTGTCCCAAGGAACCACGTTGTCTTTCCTTCTCCCTCCTTTTTTCTTTAATCAAAAGGTAAAAAAAGATTACTCTAACTTTTAAATTGTATGATTTTGGAAATAGCTGTTATTCAATTCAATTCAATTCAATTCAGTCCAACATTTATGCAGTCTCACTTAATAAGGACTGAGTATTGTTTTAGTTTTTGATCATATGAAGACAAAATGAAAAAACAAAAACAAAAAGTCAACCATCCAGTTCTTGGTCTCAAGGAGTTTACAGTCCTTTCCTGGGAGGAAGAGAAGATTCACATCAACCAAAAAGTGATACAAGATAATATGAAGAGGGTAGAACACTATGACAGTAGAGGAATCAGGAAAGACTCATGTAGAAAGTGGCACCTGGAAGGAAGTTAGAAATTGGAAGGGGTATATTCCAGGCATGAAGTACAACCTGTGGAAAGTCACATAGGTGGAGAAAGAATGCCAAATTATGATACAGTCAGAGAACAATATGGCTGGGAATTATAGTGTAGGAAAGGAACAGAGTGATATGAGGTAGGTCTGGAAAGGGAAGCTGGAACCAGATTGTAAAGGACTTTCTTAATGCCTAACTGAGGAGCCCATAATCTATCTTGGAGACAATATTTTGATCTTTTTTAAAATTTTGATTTTTCAGCAGGGGAGTGGCAGTAAAGTACTTTTATAAGATAATTTTGGTAAACTTGACCTTTGAAATATAGAATAATATATCTAGTAATTGATCTATAATAATCTCTATAAATATTGACTAATATCTAGTTTAAGCTGTGAATAGGACTGAAGGATGAGCTAGATTTTTTCAGGTCCTCCAGATCTGATATCAATTTCTATTCAACTTGTCAAATGGGACCCAAAGACTCTTTTCTGAATCTTGCCTAGCTAGTCACTCCTCATCTGATATTTGCATAGTTCTTCCTAAATGTTTCTTCACTTGCATAATTAATTTCCTCTACCCTTCCCTCACTTCTTTCTTTTCTTCCTTCCTTTCCTTCCTTCCTTCCTTCCTTTTTCTTTCTTTCTTTTTTCCTTTCTTTCTTCTTTCCTTCCTTTCTTTCTTCCTTCCTTCTTTTCTTTTTCTTTCTTTTTTCTTCCTTCCTTCCTTCTTTCTTTCTTTTTTCCTTCCTTCTTTTTCATTCTCTTCCTCTTCCTCCTTTTTCACCTTCATTTTTCCAACTTATCAAGGTCATCATGTAGTCAATAGAGAACTGGATTTTGAGTCTAGAACATTTGAGTTCAAGTCCTGACCTTGACCCATATACCATGAGACCAGAGGCAAATTAGTTCATTTCTTAGTCTCCCCAGGGAAATACCTAAGACTGAATGTAGTAGAGAAGGTCCAATCAGCATTGGTGGAATGACTTTCCTATATTAGAAATTCCCCACACCGATGAAATAGTAGTCTGAACCTCAAAGAAAAGTCCTCAAATGCTGTTTGGGAGTCCCTAAGGAGTCAACTGGCATTAGTTTGCCGGCAGCTTGTTCCTTTTCTTCTGTTGGACCACGCATTGTGGTTTCATTTGCCTCTTCATTTAGAGTTGAGTCTGCTTTCTTTAGCTCTCTGCACTTTGCATCCTTGAGCCACTACTGGAACTACCTTCCCAATCTTCACCCCTGCATAATTCCCACTATATCATTTATTCACTTTTGTCCTCCATTTGGCAAGCATAGTTTAAGGAAGATGGCTGTGTAGCTCTGTTAATTGGTTCTAAATCAAATTTATGACCTCTCACCTTAACTGAGCTCTCAGCCCTGGCTTGCAAACCTTTAATTTATCCTTACTTGACTCCCTATAATTTTTCCCACAGCTACCATTCCAAGCCTTACACATTCCATTCAAGTTTTCAATGTTTCCCTTGTTCCTTCTTTCTCAGGAGATGATATGATCCCCCATTTTATTTAGATGTGGTCTATCCAACAGGAAGGAATTCCTTTAACTTTTCTCCTTTTCCACTTGAAAAATTCTCTGTATCCTTGCACATCCTTTGTTCCTCTTTTTTCTCACAGGAGTAACTGTCTTTCCTCCTTTCCACGTCTAATCCTTATACGTGTGTTTTCAGTCTGGTTCCTTCTAGTCTCTCATCAATTAGCCCTGATCTATTGTATCTTAAATCGACCCAGCCACTTGGCCCTTGTCTAGCCTGGATTATCCAATATCCAACACACATTTCTTCAGCATAGATGATAAGTAAGGCTGATTGGGTTATCATCATCTGCCCATTGCTGCCAGATTAACCTTCCTAAATCCACAGTTCTTATTATGTTATTGCCCTGGTCCTAAGTCTTCAATCTTTCCCATTGTCTACGTATGAAACCCAAAGTCTTTAGTCTCCTCCTGGTTAGAAATGATCTTTCCTTCTTCTGTATTCTCAGAGTGTTTTGTATCTTTCCTATGCAGGTATTATACTTTATATTATTTTTATTTGTGTTTTATTTCCCCTATTAAACTTTACACTGCTTGGGTCTGGTTTCCATTTTTACTTTGGTAACCATTCTTAAAAATGTTCATTGAGTTGAATTAAACTCATTTCCTGAGGGAGGCATGATAGTCATTTAAAATGAAAATACTCCTCTTTAATGTAACAATGTCATATTACAAAAATCATGTACCTCAAAGTATAATAGCTGAGTTTCAAGTTACCTTATGCACAAAGGTTAAAACTGGGAGACCGATGTATTTATTTTTAATTATGGAAAAGAATATAAACCAATACTTCATTTCTTCAATTATTTCCTTCTATCCTCTCAAGTTTCTGTTATAAAAGCAGTGGTGATTTAATCAAGTCAGCATACGTTGTTAAAGACATCCTAGGAGACTTGACAGTATATTGGCTGCTCAGAGATGATGGTGAGATCTATGAAAATTTCGAAAAATCTATGATGGAAACTATTCTATCAACTCTAGCAGCAGAAGTTGTCTCACATGGTTCCTATCACTACTACTACTACTACTGCTACTACTACTACTACTGCTGCTACTACTGCTACTACGACTACTACTACAACTACTACTGCTACTACTGCTACTACTACTACTACTACTACTACTACCTGTTATGACTACCACATTTCTAGAGCTCTGTGTCAGGTTTATAAAACACCTTCCTCACATAAGCCTCATGAGTTATATAGAATGTGATACATCGGAGCACTGGATTTGGAACTAGAGAATCTAGATTCAAATCCCAGCTCTGCTATGGACCACCTGTGTGACCCTGGAAAAATCACTTAATCCCCCCTGGCCTCAGTTTTCCAGCCAGTAAAACGAGAAGGTTGGACCAGATGATCCCGCCCAGCTCTAGAGCTAGGACCCAAATATTATTACTTCTGTTTTTCAGATGAGGAAATGGAGCTCCAGGTCCCATTTTTTCCTGAACTTGAAGACATCAAACAATCATAACCCATTCCTTACGATAGGCGGTGACTGGACTCCAAAAAAAAGGACAGCCCCAAACCAAAAAACCCAACTCCAAAACAACACAAATCGTGTCTGCTCAAACAGACATAGGAGCTACTCCAAAAAGTAACACGCATGTGACTCATTCTTCTGGTTACCTTCAATTCAGTTGTGCACACATCTATTGTGTGCCTGCTGTGTGTAAGGCCTTGCCCAAGGTGCTAGAGGCAAAAAGATAAAAAGAAAACATTACCAATCTTCAAGAAGCTTAAATCCTACCAGAGGGATGTGGCATTATGTGACTAAGTATAATACAGGAGAGGAAACAAGGAGAACTACAGATAAATTACTCTAGGAATACCTGGAGGAGAGAGCTTTAACATCTTGGTGTGCATGCTGGAGTGATGGGAGTGGGCCAGGAACCAAAGGAAGCCACATGAAGCCGTTGGTACTACAGGTGAGCCTTGAAGGAACTAAGTAAGATCTGAAGGATAGAAATGAGGAGGAAGTACATTCCAGGCTGCAGGGATAACTTGTGCAAAAGCTTTCCCACAAACAAAGGTTGGGGCACCAACAGAGCATACTCACACACAGATATACACACAAACTCTGAAATCAAGTAAAGACCTAATTGCATTCTTGGTCTATCCATGCACCATCACTCTTTCTATCAAAAAGCATTTAGTATGAGTCTATTATTTACCAAGGAAAAACAAAAACAAGGTGGTCCCTGTCCTTAGGAAATATGTATTCTACTGGTGGAAAACAACATGTCGTCAGATAAAGGAATGCAAAACAATTGAAAAGGAATGGGGGGCCACTAACAAGGGGAGGAATCAGGGAAGGTCTTCTTTATAGAACATGGACCTTGAGCAGAGTCTTTAAGGGAGGGAACTAGGTGTTCCAAGGGGTGAAGATCATTGCAGCCTGTGCAAGGGCACATAGGTGCAATGTTATGTAAAGACAACAAGCTGGATGATTTAGCTAGTACTTAGGAATGCCATGGCTAGACCAACGTATATTGGTAAGATTTATTTTGCATTTCTTGCTCAGTGCAATCTTAATGTGGTGGAAACACCCAAACTCTCAATGGACTACCCATGTTTTCTCTTCTCACCTTCACTGTTCTGCTCTACTTTCAGACCCCATCTCACCCACTTTTGCTAACAGAATCTGTTTAATTTATTAGTGATCTTTGTCACTGTTAATGTTACCTTTAATTATTCACATTAAATGGCCTAAAATGGCCATAGAAATAATAGTAGTGAAGTAAAGCTCTCTTAGCTTTTCCTTTATGGGCAGATTAATTGACGTCACCGACGAAGAGGGCCCAGATAGCTAGTCTTGCCTTCTTGTTTGGAGCTGGCTAGTTTGTGCCCTTGGGGTATGTATGTATTCAACAGTGACTTTATCTGGTGCTGGGCTTAGAAAGAGGACATCTTGGCCTGAAAACTTCCAGATTGGTTCCATCATGTTGTAAACAAGTGTGGCAGGGGATCTAGGGATGTGGGTTATCACTGAAGTAGAAATGTGGTTCAGTGGTCACAGTAAGGGGCTTAGCATTGGGAGGATCTTGAGCTGGGGCTCAAGACTTTCTATTTGTGTGACCCAGGGCAACTCATTCAATCCCTCAGTATCCTCATCTGTAAAATGAAGGGATAACAAGAAGTCAAATGAGACAATATATGGGAAGTACCTTGCAGACCTCAAAACTTGCAGATCTTAAAATCCTCTATAAAATGTTACCTGTTTTTAACTATTCCCCATCTTTCAAAGAGTACTTATGTTCAAGGGACCAGCTAGATGGTCCAAAACTAGCGTGCAGGGCTGAGTCAGGAAGACCTGCTTTTGAATCTTGCTCCAAACACTTGCTAGCTTTGTGACCTTAGACAAGTAGCTTAACTGCTGTTTGCCACAGTTTCCTCATTTGTAAAATGGAGTAATAATAGTATCTACTCCCAGGAGTGTTGTCAGGATAAAATAAGATAATATTTATAAAGTGCTTATATAAATTCTAGCTTCTACTCTGTCCTATCTGTCTTTACAATTTGCTGATCAGGGATATATTCATTCTTTACTTTTCACATCTTGAATGCTAATTTAATTAAATAAATCCTTATTAAGCTTCTAGTACATGCAAGGCACTGTGTTAGGTTCTGGAGATATAAAAACAAAAATGAAAACGTCTCTGCCCTCAGATAGCTCACATTTTAAAGGAGATATTTTATATATGTACATATATACATATACACATATGTGTTTATGTAAATGCATATATAATATATACATATATTATATATTATATTTATGCACATATGCATATATGTATGTGTATATATATATATATATACACACACACAAAGATTAATAAGAACAATGCATATACAAAATAATCCAAAGTCATTTTGAAGGGGAGAGTACGTTAACAACTGAGGGTGAGGGATCATGAAAGGCTTCATGTAGAAGAGATATCCCCTGAGCTGTCCTTGGAAATCTGTGAGGTGGAGTAAGGAGATAGGACATTCCAGATATAGGGGACAGCCTGGGAAAGTTTATGGAATGAAGAGATAGAATGTTGAGTTGGGAGGCTAGCTAGACTGGAATGAAGAATACATAAAGGGAAAAAAATAGGAAATATGACTGGAAAGGTAAGTGGGAGGGCTTTAAAAACCAGGCTAAGGAGCTGACATCTTATGTTAGAGGTGATAAAAAATGACAGTCAT
The DNA here is from genome assembly GCA_028658325.1 of Potorous gilbertii. Classification (NCBI taxonomy): domain Eukaryota; kingdom Metazoa; phylum Chordata; class Mammalia; order Diprotodontia; family Potoroidae; genus Potorous; species Potorous gilbertii. The sequence continues at coordinate 695,487,112 of CM053769.1, read as the reverse complement.
GTCAGGGCATCCCAGAGCAGGAGTAGCGCTTCGGTCAACTATGTTTGCTTCAAGAAGAAAAAGAAAATATGAGTCAGGAGACAACAGTAAGACTTCAGCTTGAGCTTGAAATGTAGTTGGACACACACACACACACACACACACATATGCACATATACACAAAAGACAGTAATATTGTCCTCTACTCTCCATGCCACTGCAGAACGGGAGGCATATGGAACCATAAGCATTTTATTTATGGCACCAAAAGAGAATGTCTGTTGTGCTGGTTGGCAGATAAGAACTCTCACGGATCTGCTGAAGGACATATTAAAATGGCATTAGTTAAAATTCCCAAGTTTCTTGCAACCAGGAATGGGTAAATTCCGTTGGTGCTAGAGGGCTATAGAAAGTCTTGAGGTATTTTTCAAACATTTTGGGTTTGGCTAAATCCTATGTGTGTATTTCCAGAATTTTTCCCCTTAATTATTAATATTAAACCCATGTGTATGGATCAGAGCAGAAATTTAATAGGTACATCTCTTACTCATTTACACTTAATTCATCCAAAAGCTATATTGTAAGTGCGATTAGATGTCCCAAGCAGTCCTTGGAGATGATCTTGAAGCCTTTATGTTGGTAAGACACAACACTAGTTTTCCTCAAGAAAAGAAATTTGAACCTTAGGATGGTCAGGATGAGAATCCAACTCAAAACCCGTGATGAGTTAGATGGGTTTTAACGTGGCAAAGTGAGTTCTTTTTTCCATAATTGCAGTTGACTTTGAGGCAGTGTTTTGGTCAAAATCCCAAATGGATCCTTGAGAAAGCACATGTCCTTTCAGAAAATATTAAGTCTGTTGCCCTAGGTCTTGATTCCAGATGCCAGGACCTTGGAGAAAATTTTCCAGTCCCAATTAGGGCTCTTAAGCACAGTGCCTAGATTGTTGCTAGTCATCTATATTCTACAGACATCAGAGAGGGAATGACATTTCCCAAATCTTTCTTATCTGCTCATTGGTCAAAGGGCTGTTGTTGGGTCTTTCATGCTCTATAAAGCCCTGAGTAATCTATTCATATTGATAACCAGCATATTCCTTAGACCATGGTGAGCAAATGACCCAGCGACACTGGGCACCATGCTATCCATGCCCAAGTTATTTTTGAGGTCATGTTGGGGAAGAAAACCTCATTTTTGAAATATTTAGGAAAATTACATGGAATGAATATCAGACTGGTTTTTTGGAAAGTTTCCAGAAAGTTCTTATTAAATGAGTGAACAGATCTTGGATATTAAACACTTTCTTCCTTTTTTTATTATTCCTTTCATAGTTTATAATGACCACTGAGACTGAAGACCTCTATTATTATAGCATTTTGGGGGTACTCTCATCATTGATATGATTGGAAGATGATGGAAAAATATAGAGATAATATTTCACATTTATAGTCCTTCACTCTTACAAATTGCTTTCACATATTAATATTTGATCCTCACAAAATAACTAGGAGATAGACAGGGAAGATGCTATCATCATTTTTTTGGGGGGGAATCTGGGGGAATCTAGGCCTAAGATTTAATTGGTATAAATCTAGGATTTAATTCCTAGATGAGGAAACTCCCTCTACCAATACATATAAGCAAGGGTCCTGAAATTTAGTCTTAAAGAATTGCCTGGGGGTGCTGAGAGGTTAAGGGACTTATCCAGGGTCACAAAGCTAGTGTATGTCAGAGATAGGAACTGAATACAGAGATCTACCTAACTCCAAGATCAGGTCTATCTCTTCCCATTTTAGAAATGAGAAAACTCAGGCTTAGAGAACTTAAGTGACTTCTCCAAGGTGACCCAGCTAGCAGGTGGAAAAACTCTGGCTAGGACTTAGGTATTCTGTTTGCACCTTCCCAGTTGTATTCAGAAATTCAGAAAATCAAAGGTTTGTTTTACAGGCTTCCCAGAACAGTTTTAAATGGGCAGCAAAGATATGTGGAAGAAATGGATGAATTCCTTGAGAAAATTTTGAACAATGAACGTTTTACCCCCTTCCCTTTGTCCAGAGTACAAAAGTGCGTATCTTTGACCTCGACAAGATGGTGTTTTGTTCCCCAAGCTGGTTCATCAGGTACTCGTTATATCTAAAGGAACAATGTTCCACAGCAGGGAAAATGGTGTTCACGCATTTAAAAATGCAGTGTTTAAGACACATAGTGATAATTTATGAAGTTGTTTGCCTTGCAACACCCATCGATGAACTATGAAATAGACGGATAAAGGCAAAATTGATGTCAAGGGGTAGAGACATTTTTCATCATTACTGTTGAATAGAAAAGACAAGTTTTATAAAACTGTCTTCCTTACCTTGCGTCCTGCTTTTCACATAGCTGTCATTGCCTCCTGATTTCCCATCCCATCTGTAAAGCTTGCCATGGTTTTTTGTTTTTCCCAGAAAGGTCAGCTATTCCCAGGCAAAGCACGTTGTAGGGAGCAGCTCAAAGGGGAGCATCGGAAGATAATGTCACAGCCTAGAGGAAGGCTCATATTTTCTGACAGTTCCAATTTCTTCTGCCATCTGTGTCTTGATGCTTCACCAAAATGAGAGCATATCAGCAATTTTGTTTGATCCACTAAAGCAAACCCAGCTCAAAGAAGATTTCATGTGATGGTATATTGAACACAAATGTGTATAAGTTTGAGGGCTCATTTAAACATGGAATTCAGTTTGTTTTTTGTTTTTTACCCCCTATAGGGGTTAGTTTCAAAAACTGCACGTATCCACATATTCTTACTTCCTCGTACCCAAATTCAGTTTCAGATTTGGCTTTTGACATCTACTTTTTATTAAACCTATAAATTGTAGTTTAATAGTTCAGTCAAGTTTAATGCCAAGTATTTAATTTCAGACTCTAGTCTTTAAATCTGTTATCTGTACATCTTGATTTGATTAATTAATAGGTTAAAAGGAGCCAATTTTAAAATGTTCCTTTCTGTCTGTGAGAAATGGATGTTTTCCATCTTAAGAAAGAGGAATACAAAAATAGACAATTGAAAAGCCAGTGTAACCACAGATAATGAGAATGATAAGTGGCAAAACTACCCTACATTTACGTAGCACTTTATCATTGCATAGTGTTCCAGATGTTTTACATATGATTTAATCTTTACAGCATCCAGTGAGATAGATATTGCAGGCATTATTATTTCAATTTTACAGATGAGAAAATGGAAGTTGAGAATGCTAGATGCTATGATTTATAATCATAACACATTTATATAGCAGTTTAAGGTTTACAATTTATTTCCACTCAATTAAATATTTATTAAACATCTATTATATACCAGGCATTTTTCTAAGCTCTGGGAATTGGAGACAAAAAAGTACCTGACCTCAGAAAAGCTGACTTTCTCTCTTTTTAAATTTACTTTCTACAAGATGGGCTATTACAAATATGAACACAGATAACCATGATGCAGGGTAGGGAATGAAGAGAGTGACAGAAACATGTCGGAATATTTGAAAAGAGAGAAAACAGTAACGTTTGCTTCATAGCTAGCTTGTGACCTAGATAACACAAGCATTACTTCTAAGCATTAATGAAGATAAGGGTAGCACAGTAAATAAGGGTACTGAGTCTAGAATCAGGAAGACTCATCTTCCTGAGTCCAAATCTAGACTTAGGCATTTTCTAGATGTGTAACCCTGGGTAAGTCACTTTACCCTGTTTACCTCAATGTCCTTATCTGTAAAATGGGTTGGAGAAGGAAATGGTAAACTGCTCCAGTATCTTTGCCAAGAAAACCCCAAATAGGGTCACAAAGAGTTGGACATGATTGAAAAATGACTAGAAACAACAGATAAGGAAACAAACTCAGAGGCAACAAGGTACAACAGAAAGAGGACTAGATTTTTGAGTCAGAGAATTGGGGCTCATCCAGATGGATTCATTTAATTCTGTGTTTATATCCTCAGTGGTTGGTATACAAGATGAGCTTAATAAATGCTTTTTGAATGATTGATCATGTGACTGGGCTTCATTTTCTTATCTGTTTAATGAGAAGTTTAGACTCGATGACTTCTAAGTTCCTTTCTCAATGTAAATCCCCAAGTCCTGTGACTGAACCACAAGCACACAAGTGTCTGAGACAGGATTCAAACTCTTAACAAGGTTAGAACAGAAGGGACTGTCCCACCTTCAGTTCTGGAAGCTAAGATTTGGTGAAGTCCAGAATTGCATTTGCCTTTTTTTTTTATTTTGACTCAAACATCCAACCTATTCTATACTTGTGATTGATTCTTTAACCCCAAATGGCAGACTTCACATTGTTCTCATTTGGCAACTATATTTACATAGAACAGTATTTTGCTTATATGTTGTGTGCCTGTTGGCCATCCTTTGTTATTAAGCAACAATAAGGAGGAATAAGGAGGGCAAGTTGAACTTCTGAAGGCTGCTGCTGCTGGATTCCCTGTGATCTCTACCTGCATGTGTCCAATGAGGGGTAGGAGTCTGAGGATATTTCTAGCAAGATTTCCATCCATGCTTTGCTAGTGGAACACGTATAGCAATAACTACAAATTTTGTCTTCTGCAAGAGGGTCCCATACCTACATATGAATAAGTTGTCTTCCCTGAAGAAGCAACTGTTTCTGCTTTTGTTTTTGAATCCCTAGTGCCTAAACACATGGCAGGTGCTTAATAACTGTTGATTTACCTTCAACTAATTTTACATTTATTCCTATGAAGTTGCATTTTATTATATTCATTCCATCATTCATACCTTCTGAGATGTTTTTGAATCTTGACTCGATTATCCATTGCATTGGCTATCCCTTCTAGTTTTGTAATGTCTGAAAATTCAATGGATAGACCATCAGTGTCCATTGTCTTTATCAAAGTCACTGACAAAAACATTAGAAAGTGGAAGACCAAGAATAGTTCTCTAGGGTACTCCACTAAAGATCTCCATCCAAATTCCCATTGGCCTTTGTGTGACTTCTCTTTTGGTTCAGTCATTCAACCAGCTCCAAATCCTCCCAGGTTTATCATCTTCATCTGGTCCGCAAAAATTGCAAAACTTAATTCAGTTTGGTTAGAGGATGGAGTGAAGGGAGGGTGTGATGGAGATGGCATATTAGAAAAGGCTAAAAAGATGGGGAACTCTGCATCAGATTTCAGGGACTTAGAATAATATTAAAGGAGTTTGAACTTGACTTAGGAGGGAATGGGGAACCCCTAAAAGGCTTCTGAATAAGATAATAGCATGACCAGATCTGGGTATATGATGGATTACTTTGGCCATGGTAAGAAGGCTGAATAAGATAAAAGCAAGAGAGAGGCAGAAGAACCAGAATTGCAACCAGAGAAAAAAGGAGAAATGAGTTATCATGGTTGGTGGTTCCATGCTGGGAAATACTGAGGTGATTATGGATCATCCTGAGGGGAGTAGCTGGAAAGCATGCTTGATTTCCTGGAGTGTGAATTCAGGATATGATGAAGGATCTTCTAGTCACTTTCCAACCTAACCACCACTACCCTTTTCTGATGATGTGGAGAGAAATAATACTACCAGAAAGGAACCTGGATTTTTCTAAATGGAAGGTCCAACCACATCATCTCCCTACTCAAAAAACCAAACCAAACCAAACCAAACTCCAATGGTTCCCTATTGCCCTCAGAAGGAAATACAAAATTCTCTGTTTGGTATTCAAAACTCTGTCTTTCCAGTTTTCTTATACCTTTTCACAGATGTGCCCTCTTTGATCTGGTGACACTGGTCTCCAGACTGTTAGAAGAACAAGACACTCCATCTCTTGGCTCTGGGCATTCTCTCTAACTGTTCCCCTAATTTTTCTTAATTTCTTTACCTTCCCTCTATGATTTTTCTTACTTATCTTATATATAATTGGCTTTGTATATCTTTGCTTGCATGTTGTCTCCCTCATTAAATTGTAAGATCCCTGAGGGCAGAGACTGTCTTTTGCCTCTTTTTGTATCTCCGGTGCTTAGCACAGTACCTGACTGTTTATCAATCTATTTACTGATTAAACTTCAGTGCTCTCAGCCCTATAATTCTAAATTAAAGAGGAGTGGTTAACTTATATGGTGGAGGGAAATTCCATCCTGAGAGTCCTCTTCCCCCCCCTCCCCCACCAAATGATGAAGTCACAAGTCTCTCTTCCTTTCCACTTCTGCCTTACAACAGGACTTGAGGATGCCACAAGGATCATTTTCAAGGGAGGTTTGTTGAATGACTTCAGTTTCCTTCATCCTTTGGCCAGAAACAATGTGTTTACAATCCGTCTGCCCAGTGATCTTGATACGCTGTCCTGAAATAGTCGTTTGAGTATAATTTGATGCAGCACTAAAGCCAATTAATAGAAAGAAGGCAATGTGTATTCCTTCTGCATAGGAAACATTTTACTTGTTGTCAAGGAAAAGTTGTGGAATCACACAGAAAGCCAGGGGCTTCTTATCTCCACTTGGTATTTGTCCACTCATAGGATCATGGATTAAGAGTGGAAAGGGACCTTATAGGTCATTTGGTCCAACCCCATCATTTTACATATGACGGAACTGAGGCCCAGGTTAAAGTGACTTGTTCAAATTCATATAGGCTGTGTGAATTGGATCAATCAATCAGTCAACAAGTATTTATTAAGTACCTACTAAATGCCAGACTCTGAGCTAGGCTTGGGGGAAATAAGTGTAACCCCTGTCCCCAAATCCATCAGTATGGGACTCTTTCCTTATTCATGGAGATGAAGGCCAAGAATGGAGGGTGGAGCCTTTATCTTTATCTTTATATGGTAGGGTGTCTCATATGGATGCGCTCAGGGACAAAGGTTACAAAAATAAAGAATGAAACAATACCTACTTGTGATAAGCTTACCTTATAATGTGATAAACAAGTACATATAAAAATATACACAGCATAAAGTTGATAAATATATATATTATATATACACACACACACACACACACACACACACACACACACATATACGTAGGTACATACTGGCAGACTCACATGTGTCTCCCCCAAAGTCATTAAATACAAGGCAGTTTGGGGGTGATCATGACAGGCATGCTGGAGAATATGGTGCCTAGACTGTGTCTTCAAGGAAGAGAGGAAATTTATGAAGGGAGGGGTAAGGAAGAAGTGGATTTTAAGCATTAGGGACAGCTGGTGCAAATGGGAGATAGTGGGAGATGAAGTATTTTGAAAGCGGAAGTAACAAAAGGGGGCAGATCAGCTTTCCAAAGGATATTTTACAGTTCATCATGCCTATTGCTATGTATGTGTCATTTGCTAGTAAGATCCTTGAGGGCAACAACAGTTTCATTTTTGTCTGTGTTTTCCCGTTGAGTCCAGTAAATGTTGATTAATTGACTGATTGCCTCTATGGTTCAATGCTAGTTGAAGCTTTCGTTTGTTCTCAATAATTTTGACCTAGAAAATTTTTGAGTTAAATCTTTGCCCTGTCTCGGTCACCAACTGACAGGTTAGAGCAGCCAGAAACAAGTTCTGTGCACACCAGCTGGTGGGGAGCCTGGCAGGTGGCTGGCCCTCCACTGCTGTTGACTGTATACTCTGGCCTCCATTAAACTCTGTTTTTGGCTTGAATTTGCCTACATCAACAATAACCTTACTTCTTTCTAGCTAAAGAGGCCAAAACATCTTGTTGTTTTTATTTTCTGTTCCAGCTCAAACACCACCGTCAGAGCCCTGTGCCAGCGGACAAATGCCGCAATACACACTGTGTGAGGATTGGTATTTTTCAAGGCAGAGAAATCAGAGCTGAAGCCCAGGAGTCTAGAACTGAGAGATGAAAGGAGCTCGGAGATCGTTTAATCCAATTCCTTTATTTTAAAGATGAGGAAACTGAGGCCAAAAGAGGCCTCACAGTTTCTGAGTGGCAGAAATAAGATCTGAACTCAGGTCTCCCAATTTAAATCCATCACATTTCACTATAGCCTTCATGTTGTCAGCTATGCCTGACTCTTCATGACCCCATTTAGGGATTTTCTTGGCAAAGACACTAGAGTGGTTTCCCCTTTCCTTCTCCAGCTCATTTTACAGATCAGGAAATTGAAGCAAACAGGTGCCCACAGTCAAACAGCGAGTAAGTGTCTGAGACTGGATTTGAACGCAAGTCTTCAGACTCTAGGCCTGGTACTTTCTCTACTACTCTATCTAGCTATACAAATATACAGAGATAAATGAATTAGGATGTCTGCTTAACATTTATTCAGTGCTTTTCTTTCAAGTTTCAGTAGTTCCTGGCACACAAGTGTTTAATAAATGTTTATTGATTAATTACTGATTGTTTTTAACCAGCGGCCTGGGTAATAAATACTCTAGCATTTGTTGGGTACCTATTATGGGCCAGTTACTTAGCTAAGCAGTGAGAATACAAAGAATGATAAAAGACAATCTCTGTCCTCAAGGAGCTCACCATCTACTAAGGGAGATAATATGAAATAACTATGTACAGGACAAATTGGAAATCATCAACCGGGGGAAGGCACTAGAATTAAGGGGGCTCAGGAAAGGTTTTTGTATAAGATGCCAACTATATGACCTTGGGAAAAACATTTAACATCATCCATAAAATACTACATACTTAACATGGCTTGTTGATGATTTCAACGGTCCAATCCATCTGAAAACTTGCATGACTGTGGAGAAAGCACTGGATTAGGAATCACAATGCTCAGGTTTGAGTTCTCTTGTTGTATCGACTCTTTGTGACCCCATTTGGGATTTTTTCCTTGGCAAAGATACTGCAGTGGTTTTCATTTCCTTCTCCACCTCATTTTACAGATGAGGAAACTGAAGCAAGCAGAGTTAAGTGATTTGCCTAGAGTCACGTAGTTAGTGAGTGTTTGAGGTCATGTTTGAACTCAGGTCTTCCTGACTCCAGACCTGGTGTTCTATCCACTGTGCCACCTGGCTGCCCTGAGTTCTATTTCTACCATTTCCTAGGTAATTGTGGGAAATGGACAGACAACCTCTCTGAGCCCATTTCCTTATCTGTAAAATGGGAATAATAGCCACCTAACTGAACGGGTTATTGTGAAACTCACATGAGATAATATGAATAAGTGGCTTTATTGGTTTGTGGTTTCTAAGCCTGATGTCTGATGTTGGGATGGCGAAGGATAATCCAGTGTAAACCTTCTCTGTGTCTGTGTATGGTTACACAGACATTTATGTTGATTTTAGAAGATAAAATTATTTCTAGAGACTAATTTGGATGAGCCCTGCTCATTTAAATTACGTGAAATGCCCCCCCAAAAATTGAATTCTTGTGTAATACAGAAGTAGTCTTTGTCTTCCCAAGTCATTCATATGTGGTTCAGTCTTAATTAACAGTCTATTGGCCAGTTTAATGGGTAGGTTACTTAAATATCTCTGTATGTCTTGGGAAACTCTCAGCAAATTGCTCATTGGCATCTGTGGAGGAGAGTTTATACGTCATGCATTTCCCACACTCCCCAAATCTCAGGGCATGTCCTCCCACTCCTTACCCCTCACTGCATGGCTGATAAAGACCCCAAGGGCTTCAGGAGTCTAGGAAACCCACCAGTGCTTTGCAGAAGTCCTGCTTCTGTGTTTCACTGTCATTTAAGGCATCCCTAGAGGGCAGGGAGATTTTCTTAGGTGACTTTTCAACTGTGTCATCCTGGGCAAATCACTTCACTTTGTTTGCCTCAGTTTCCCAATCTGTAAAATGAACTGGAGAAGGAGAAATGAAAAACCACTCCAGCATCTTTGCCAAGAAAACTCCGGATGAGGTTATGAAGAGTTGGATGTGACTGAAATAACCAAACAACAAAAATACTGTCACAGAAAGACTAAATGACTTGCCTGATCACTCAGACAGCTAACAAGTGCCTAAGTGGGATTTGAACCCAGTACTTCTGATTCCAAGTGCAACACGCTTTCCATTATGCTAAACTATATAGAGTATAGAAGCATTTTAAAATTTTGGAGCCATCGTAGCCCATAGAAGGTATTTAAGTGAACTTGACTTTTCATTCATCTAGTGAGATCAGCTCTCAAATTCTCTACAAATTAAAGAAATGACTTCCATTTGAGAAGTATATGATCATCAGTTCATTTAAATGATTCCTGAGCTGGATTAGGGAGCCTGAGTGAGGTTATATCTAGTTAGCCACTGAACAGCTTTTCATCTCAATGTTAGGTAAATAAAAGGCACAGCTGACATTTAATACAAGCCTTTTTTTTTCTTATCCCCAAACACTGGAGCATGTACCTTTAATTTTTTTTTTTAACACTGCTCACATTGTAAAGGGGCTTGCCTGATGGACTCTAAATTGCTTTGGCTGCTTGAGAGTTAGACCAAGATTTCCTTGTCTCCCCTTCCTATCACATACTCCTCTGTTTGAAAGGGTTTAGTAACAGCTGGATGACCCATCCATCCGTGGGAAACTTGGAAATTGCTAAAGACTGGGGATTGGTAGCAATGAATGTGTGAAATATTACATGAGGCCCCAGAACAGAAAGCCTTTTGGGAGCCCAGATGATAGGAGAAGGCCTTCCCATGGCATGAAGGAAATGCTCTTGATCAGGAGGGGAGTGTTCTTGTTTCTGGGAGGGGAACCGTCAAGTCAGCTTTCCACTTGGCACCTGAGGTGTTAAAGTCACATCAACACCGTAACCTAGGAATCGTGGGAAGAACCCAGCATTGCTAGAAAGCCCTCTTCATCCTGGCAAGAACAATCAGACAAAGTTGTTTGTGGCTCTGCCAAGTATGTCCTGGGATCGTAGCTAACTTCAGAAAGAGATAAGCAAATCTCCCAGCTGTTCAAGCCCTCAACTTCCTGTAATTTTTATGAAGTTATCACAATATGGTATTATACAGTGTCCACTGTTAGCATAATGATGATTGAAATCATAGCTCATATTTGCATTGTATATTATGAAGTATTTTTCCTCACAATACTTCCTAGGAGTTGGGAGGGATGAGTCTTATTAACCCCATTTTACAGATGAGAAAATGGAAGGCTAGGGCAGTTAGGGGGCACAGTGGATGGAGTACCGGGTCTGTAGTCCAATCTCAGACATTTACGAGCTGTCACCCTGGGCAAGTCACTTAGCCCTGCTTGCCTCAGTTTGCTCATCTGTAAAATGAGCAGAAGGAGCTGGCCAACCATTCCACCCAAGAAGACCCCAGTTGGGGTCATGAAGACTCAGATGTGACTGAACCACAACAGAAACAAAGCTGAAGCTTAGCAAGGTAAGTCAAGGTCAAAGTTACACACAGTACTGATGTATGTACTGATTCATGCTTGTGTCTCTCCTAGCTTCCCATCTGCAGGTGCTCACCCCTGAGTGCTTGTGTAAGGTTTTCTTGTGCAAGGCTCACAACTGTGTCATTCAAGCATGTAACACCTAGGAGGGCTCTTTCATCCTTGTTCCCTGAATACAGAAAGCTATCACCATGTAGAAGGGATGGGGACTCAGAGCCTCATACCACCTCAGAGTCAGAAGTTTAGTGGGGACACACAGACCTGTGCCTCTCCTCAGCACCCACTGTTCATACTCTCATGACTCAGAATTCAAGTTCCCCATTTTGGGGTTTCTGGATAGCTAGCTACCAGGGTTTTCATCTAGGACGCTGCTCACTCTTCCCATACCCGTAGTCACCACAGAGACTCCACACATGAACACATTTTTATTCATTTCTGCTGATTCAATCCTCTTTTATCCTTTTCCTCTCTCTGTCTCTCTCTCGGTTTCTGTCTCTGTCTTTCTGTCTCTCTTTGTCTCTTTGTCTCCCTCTCTGTCTCTCACTCTTGGTTTCTGTCTGTCTCTCTCTCTCTGTTTTTCTATCTCTCTCTGTCTCTGTCTGTCTGTCTCTGTCTCTCTCTGTCTGTCTCTCTCTGTCTCTGTCTCTGTCTCTCTGTCTTTCTCTTTGTCTTTCTGTCTCTCTCTGTCTCTCTTGTTTACTCTCTTGGCACATTTTAGGTCATGAGCTCCTTGAGGGTAAGGAGTGACTTTTGCCTCTTTTATTTTATGCCCAGAGCTTTAGCATAGTTCCTGGCATTTAGTATGCACTTA
>CM053769.1:695388065-695474549 GCA_028658325.1 Potorous gilbertii | reverse complement strand
GGCCATTGAATCCAACACAAATGAAGAAACTGAAGTACAGAAAAGCTGTCATTTGCTCAGTGCTTTATGGACCGGGTCTATCTGACTCCAAATCCAGTGCCCTAACCATTATACCCCATTGCCTTCCTAGTAATTTATTCCAACATTATATATGTAACATTTTATATATATATCATATATATGAAATTTTTATATACAAAGAACCATTTTATATATAAAAAAACCGAGGACTAGATAGATGAAGTAACTGCCAAAGTCACTTAGATAGTAAAGTGAAGGAGGCTGAATCAGACTCAGGTCCTTGGGCTCTAAAGCGCACTCTTTCTACAGCACCAAACTCCACATCCTGATGTCTGTTGCTTGACTGTGCCAGTTAGCTTTGGGCTAAATCTCTGGGTGGAGGATTTGAGCTTGGGAACCTATATTTTTTCATGCCACCCATTTTAAAACTTCAAATTGCTTGATTCATTGCCAAGGTAATTTGCAGAGAGAGCCCTTTTGCATTCAGTTTCCTCACTCTTTGTTTTTACTAGTTTGTTAATTTGTTTGCTCAACGAAAAGCTTTTGCAACTGAGAAGGTGGAGATCAGATCCAGGGGAGCACTTTAGGGTAGCACCCAAGTGCACATATTTCTTTGTGGTCTGTACTGTGATGAAACAGACCCATGTTTACCTCCCCTATTCCCCCACCCCTAACAGAAGACTCCCTGGGCAGTTTCATCAGTACTGCCAACACCCAAGAGATTGGCAGAGTGTCTTCTTTCAAGACCACATGCAGATGAGTTAAATTACAGATGCACAATCTCTCATTACCCAACTAGCTTTGCTCATTAATCAGACTCTTAGCAGTTCCCCCTTTGGAGTTTTTCCACACTGGCTGGCTCACTTCTTTATCACTGGTCCCTTAGTCCTTTCTCACTAGTACCACCCATTTCTATTCTCTACCTAAGCCGTTTATTAGTCCTCTCTTTTCACGTTCATTAAGTGTTACTGAGGAAGCTGGAGACCTTAGGAGATAGTATAAACAGAACCAGACTAGGAGACAGGACACCTGGATTCTGGTCTTGATTCTGCCATTGACTTGGATTTGGGGCACAGTCTAAATACCTTATCTGGGTCTTGGTTTCCTCATTTGCAATGTGCTGTAAGGACCCCCAAGATACTGGGCTCACAAAGTCTGAGTCTGATTCTGAGGACCTGACCCCAAGAGGGTTGTGTTCTCTTTTTTGGGCTCCTTACCCACCAACATGGGAAAAAAAAATCTCCAAGTATAGCTTGGATCTAGGATTTTTCAAATGTAGTTATCAGGATACTTGGAGCCTATGTAAGCTATGGGTCATAAATGCTAATTAGATATGGAATAACCTTGAAATTACTCCATAGAAAGTACAGAGGTTATAAAGTACTCCCAGGAGACTACAAACGTACACATACATACGTAAAACAGTCTAATAATCCATAAGGTTACCTTAGAAAGAAACTGAATTTAAGGCTACCAGTGGAGTGAATCTTTGACAGTCCAATGGGCCACTCTTTCCCACAACATTAAACCCACAGAATACCTTGAAATTGTGGTAGAAGTCTCCTGAGAGACTCAGTCTATGAGTACGAATCTGGGGAGGTGTGCTACATTGCGATTTTAAAAGGTTTTTCCTCACAAGAGTTGTTATCCTGATTTTGTAGAAGACACCAGAGTTCAGAGAGATTAATTGAATTGCCTCTGATCACGTAACTAGTAAGTATTTGTTGAAGTCAGAACTTGATACCAGATCTTCTAGACCTAAGACCAGTTCTTATTCCATTACAGCGTACTTTAAGGGGATAAGACTCTACCACTAAATTCTCTCTAAAATTTTATGATTTTAATGTTTTCAAACATGTAAGCTACATTTAAGTGATGTTAAATATGTGACATGTAGCATTATTCAATTGATATTCATTAACTCGGATTTTCCCAGAACTTAAGTTACTTTGTAGGTAAAATGCTTTGGGAAGCTGTGTTGACTCTTTCAGGCTTTTAGATGAGCAAGATGTAAATTATCATTTCCCTCTACTAAAACTACCTCCTCATGCTGAAAGAGCTAAGCCCTTTTATCAGGGGACTGACTCTTGAAGTGAAAATAATTAAAGGTCCTATGCGTCACTGCCTTGGTAGTATCCATGGCTATCAGGAAATTGATGTTTTGCTTCCCATATTACATATACTCCTGAATACACTGAAATAGTTCAGTACTGGCCATAAAGGCCATTCAGTTGACAAATCCTCTTTGGACTGGCTTTATTAAGCCCATTAATGATTCATTTAGGAACCACGTTAGCAATAAATTTGTAATTTCCACTTAAAAAGGGAAGAAATCCAAATGAATTCAACAGGGAGCATATTTTTTAAATGAGTGAAGATGAAAAGTGGTTAAAAATGCACTTATATGTAGAAGTATACTAGCCAGTTCTGGTCATAAGACCATAGGCTTAGTTAAGGTTGGGAAGGACCTTTGAGGTCATCTCATCTGGCCTACACATTTTTCAGACAAGGAAACTGATTCCCTTAGAGATGTGGTGATTTGCCCAGGGACATGCAGACTGCAAGCAGCAGAACTTGTTTTCAAGTCCAGGCCTCTGACTTCTCATCCAGAGTATCTTTTCCAGGGCATATGGCTTCCTCAACCCTTTCAAATACGTTCCATTAGATTTGCTTTTGATCTAAAGATTCTCTCTACCACTCATTGCAAAGCATGTTAAAATAGACTGTCAATCATGGTTTCAGTGAGCCTGTATGCCAGCTGGGGCATCACTAAAGGAACTTAGACAGGACACCAGGTTGAGCATTTGACGGGAAGTAAACAAGGGTAAACTGAGTAGGAGACTGACTTTAGGGTGACCTTAGAATTATCAGGATGCTAATATATACTATATATGTAAAACACACACACATAAGCATTATATATGTGTGCAAAAGTATATTATGTATATATGTATGTATGTGTGTGCATGCATGCAGCTAGGTGGCACCGTGGACAGAATGTTGGACCTTGGACCTGGAATCAGGAAGACGAGTTCAAATCCAGCCTCAGATACTTGTTTATTGTGTGAATGTGGGTAAGCCAATTAACTTCTATTTGCTTCAGTTTCCTCATCTGTAAAGTGTGGATAACAATAGCTGCTACCTTCCAAGACTGTTATGAGATAATATTTGTAGAGTGCTTTGTAAACTTTGAAGTACTACATAAATTATTATATTAAATACAAATTATATATCCATATAGTCAAACACACATACATATATATCTATATATGTGTGTATATCTGTTCATGCACATACACATACATATATACATATTTGGCATCATGCTGTAATGGAAAGATGAGTAGATATGAGTCAGAGGCAGGGTCAAATTTTGATTTAGTTACATACTACCTGTGACCTTGGATTGGTCATTTTATTTCCCTGGACCTCAGTTTCTTCATCCATAAAATGAGAGTTGGACTAGATGACCTTTAAAGCCCAATCTAGTTCAACTTATAATCTTATGATCCTGTGTGTGGTAATTACTCCCTGGTGTCAGAAAGCATTCTGGGGTATCTGGTAAACTTCCTATCCCTCTCTCTAAGGCTCTTAGAACAACTCCTTTGGGTAGTGTCTTATTCTTTAAAAAAAATTTTTTTTAACCCTAGACCAGGAATATTTAGGGGATAGGGCAGATAGATATAATTCTAGCCTGATAGATGTTGTAGTTAGATGGATGAAAAAAGGATCAAATGCCCAGCACCTGCTCTTCTCTAGCTTCCCTCCAGGTGGGAATGACCTTCTCTCTCAAAGTGGGGGGGGGGGGTCAGATTCCAGAGATATCAATTCATATTGCCAGCTTCATTTAGACAACTCATGTGGATATACATATATACATATATATGTATATTTATATAGATCTCTCTCTTTGTGTCTTTCTGTCTGTCTCTGTCCCTTTTCTCTCCCTCTGTCTCTTTCTCATTGTGTGGGTATACACTGATTATATCAATCTGACAAGCATCTACACATATGAGTGCTTCCACATAAAAAAAAAGAAAGAGACTTTATATAAAACTGCAAATCACTGATATGTACACTTCGGCTTTAAAATGAATTTAACATTTAAACCAATTGCCCTGCTTGCCTATGTCACCTTCTCAATTACCTTCTGCTCTTTTTTTTTTTTCAAATTTAAAAAATGTTTTATTGATGCTCTTTTACATCAGTTATCTGTCCCCCTCCCCTAACTCTCCTCATCTCCTAAAATAAAACACCTCACTTTTAACAAATAAGTATGGTCAAGGAAAACTCTTTCACACTTTGGTTATATCTGAAAATGTAAGTCTCATTCTGCACTTCCATTCCACCACTTCTCTATCAAGAGGTGAAAACACATGCTTCATTGTCCATGTTTTGGAGTCATGACAGATCGTTGCATTGATTAGACTTTTTCTTTTTTTTTACAGGAAAATATTATAAAACTTTCATTATTTATTTATTTAAATTTATGGAATAGAACATGCATTTCCATAACTTAGTACAATAAAAAGATGATTGCATACGAAACCACAAATTCAAATTTTGCCATGTGATTGTGATGAAATACTACTGTGCTATAAGAAATGATGAGCTCAGACTTCTTAAGCTTCCAGCACTATTTTCCTTTACATTAGTATAGTTATTGTGCACATTGTTCTCTTGGTTCTGCATCAGTTCAGACAAATGTTCACAGGTTTCTCTGGAATCTCTTCAGTATTTCTTATAGTACAATCATATTTCATTACATCCATATGCTAGCATTTGTTCTGCCATTTCCAGCTGATGGGTACCACTTTCTATCTAGTCCTTTCCTACAACAAAAACTATAAATTTTTGCAGATACCAGTTATAGCTAGTCTTATTATCCTTTTATCTATATATCCTTCTGCCTTTGATCTCTTTGGGATATACACCTAGAACTGGTATCACCGGGTCAAAAGGTATAGGTCAAAGAGCATGTATAACTTAGGGAATTTTTCAGTATAATCTCAAATTATTTTCTAGAATGGTCGGACGAGTTCCAAGGATGGGTGAACTTGGAAACTTATGAGATACTGAAGGTGAGAGAAGTGATGTGCTTGGGATGACTCTGAGTTTACCACATTTGGGGGGATGATGTTGCCCTCACAAGAAAGAAGGTTTAGAGCAGGGACAAAGTCAAGAAGGAAGGACATGTTCTGTTTTGGAGATTTTTAAAAAATGTGATTTTAAAAGTAATATCTTTAGGATTCTTGTAGGCATTTCCATTTCTATCACTGAATATCCCTTGGAAAAGCAACCCAAGGCATCATTTTTTACAAAGCCAATAACCTGGAGCCTAGTGGAGGCTATGTAGTATTCTACATGCTGCAGGCATTTAATCGATGCTTTTTCATAGACACATGGCCATAGTTCAGTGAGTCTGAAGGTTGGGTCAGCCTGGAATAAACCAAGACCCCCAAAGTGGGGAGGATCCCTATGGGCAGGGAAAGCATACAAGTGGGGTTTCAGCAGCAGGCAAGAGTAGAAAGCCCAGGTAGGCTGGTGGGACATCTAATCAAGGATGTCTGATTTTAGGTAGTAGTCAAGAGGTCAAAGCAGGTATGCAGTGTCATAGAAGTCCAGTGGTAGGGAGGCTGTGGAATCTATTAGGAAAGTAGTCATGGAAAGCAAAGCTCATAGACAGGGCTCCAATCTCTGGAAAGTTAGGTGTGTGTGTGTGTGTGTGTGTGTGTGTGTGTGTGTGTGTATGTGTATGTGTGTACATCAAGGTAAAGACAGTGATTGTGGTTGTAGTAGCACTAGTGGAGGGAACAAAGCAGGATCCTGTTCCCAAAATAGTATTAGAACAGGGTTATAGACTCAAGGTCAGGGCAACATGGGGCAAAGAATGGAACACAAATTGGACACAAAGTCACAAGGCCAGAACTAGTATTTGGAGTTGGGTGAAGGACAGAGTCAAACCAAGAGAAGCAATAAGGGTGAGTTGCGGTGAATCTACTGACATAGGTCCTATTGGATTTATCCTGACTAGGGACAAAGCTTGGGTCCAGAGTCTAGGGAAAGGCTAAGCCAAATATAGATGGGGATTAACTGGGCTCAGCGGCAAAGGCTGGAAGGGAAAGACCCAAACAGGTCATTACAAGTAAAATAATGAATTTGCAGGTACAGGTGTGGCTATGAAGAGCTGGGATATAGAAAGTACAAGTAAAGGCTCAGAAAAGGGGAAGCAAATTGGAGGTGGGACTTGCCTTCATCTAGCTATCCTCTTCCCTCTTTCACTTCCACGCTATGTTTTGTCTTCTGTCTTTGGAGTCTAAAGTCCTTGAGGTTAGGGGCGTCTTATTTTCTTCTATTTGTATTCTCTTTGCAAGTGTAGTGCCTTGCATTGCTTAATAAATGTGATATATCTCTCCTCCTCCCTTCCTTCCTTGTTTCTCTCCCTCTCTTCTTCCTTCTCTTTCCCTTTATTTATCTATCTGTCTATCCATCTATCTGTCTGTCATCTGTCTATCATTTATCTATCATTTATCTATCTATCATCTATGTATGTATGTATGTATCTATCTTTCTATCTATCTATCTTTCTATCTATCTATGTATCTGTCTATTTATCTGTCTGTCTGTGTCCATCTGTCTATCTTTCTATCTGTCATGCTGTCTGTTCCTCTGTATTTTCAGACGAGGGTGGAGGAGAGCAAACTAAGAAAAAAGCCTGGACTTAAGAGCTCATTGTCCTTTTAGTTAAAGGTGCCGCTGCTGCTATGATTATTCATTCCTGTGGCACATGTGGGCAGATGGGATTAATTTGTTGACTCTAGTCGTTGCCCCCTTGACTTTCACTCCTGGCCCTATTCTTGGCTTCCAGGTTTCAAAACTATGTCTCTGCCCCTATCTCATCCTGGTTCTTCGTTCAGTCATTGGGGCCTCTTTACTCCAGAACATCTAAGTACGTGGGTGACTGCTTAACCTGGAATATCCCTTTGTAAGATTTCAAAACCGTCCATCTTGCTTTTTAGTTCCCTTTTGTTGTCTTTCTCCTATAGAATGGAATCTATTTGAGGGCAGGGACTATTTTTTGGGCTCATATTTGTATTCCCAGTACTTAGCAGAGTTCCTGGAACAAGATAATTGCTTAATAAAGTCTTCCTTCTTTTTTTTCTTCCCTCTTCTTTCCTTTTTTTCCTCCTTTTCCTTCCTTGTTTCATTTGTTCGTTCGTTCGTTCCTTCCTTCCATGGGCTATGCATTGAGCAAATTCTTTGACTAGGGGAGACCTCTCCTAATAGCTGTTGTTGCCATCTCTTTAGTTATCCTTGGATTTTCCTGGTTGTTAAAGAAGTTGTTCCATGTTATATTCTCCTGGCACATCTCCATGTCTGACTGTCATATGCCTGGGTGATTTATTTGATGTCATTGCTTCCAGGCACTGACAGCTGAGGTGTATTACTTCAAGCTATGTGCCTCTGTGTAGTGCTGGAGTACTACAGGGAAAAACAGAGTAAGTGTGTGTGTGTGTGTGTGTGTGTGTGTCTTAGATCCCTATATTTACATATTGTTTTAATACAACAACATGTCATTGCATATATTTGCATAACAAGATAAGGAGAGTAACTCCAAATATGTAAAATACTGAAAATGCATTCAGATTTGAAGGTCAGTCCTCTGCCACACCTGAAAGAGAAAGATACTGTCTCATGCGAGGAGTGAGGAAAGATTCCCTTTCTCTCCCCATGAGCAGATGAGGAGAGATATAGAAGGGTCACTGTCTTTGCCCCACACATTGTTAAAGTTCAGTGGTTATCTCAGCAGCCTGGCTGAAGCGCCTAGGAAAAGGAGAGTGGATATGTTTGGAAGCCTTCTGAGCCTCAGGTTAATGCACCTTTGTAACTTTGAAGCACTCAATAAATACTAGCTGTTATACTGTTACTGTTGCTACTATGTTAGTTATATTTGTATATGTATCTCTTTTGAATTGCAGGGAAAACATCCTTCTTTAAAACACGTGGATTCCTTCATTCCACAGTTTGAGAATTCCCATGTCAGTACGGGCCAAAGATAATCACGATGTCACTTGGCTTGAAAGAGATGCTCTGCCAGAATGGACTGAAAGCACGTTACAGGAAGAGCATAACTGGATCCATCAGTGAAGGAAAGACGTCCACATGAAGAAGTATGGTCATGACACAAAGAGAATCAACGGGGAGAAGCCACAAAGCTTCAGTCAGGTTCAGGGGTTGGTGTTACTACCATTCTATCACAGTTGAAGGACAGTCCTCCTTTCTCCTGTTCAGTCTTGTCTGCCTCTTCGTGACCCCATTTGGCAAATTTTTCTTGGCAAAGATCCTGGAGTGGTTTGCCATTTCCTTCTCCAGCTTATTATACAGATGAGGAAACTGAGGCAAACAGGGTAAAGTGACTTGCTCAGGGTCACATAACTAGCAAATATCTAAAGTCAAATTTGAACTCAGTAAGAAGAGGCTTTCTGACTGTCCTCTCAGGGCTCTTGCCCTCCTTTCCGTTGACAATTGACCACTCTTTTGAGAAATGTACTTTGTAATGGTGGGAGGCGTCTGGGTATCTATATGGTCAACACAAAATGTAACAGTTTTTTACAAGTATTCAAATAGAAGGGGTTTAGATAACATGATAAATTTGGGAAACAGACAGTAATACATGATGTAGCTTCTATCAGGGGTTAAAAAAGGGGTAGCAGGAGAAGAGAAACCACCCAGGGTTACAGATGGAGGATGGTCAGGGAGAACTGTAGGTTCAGGAAAGAGGTAAACTAGTTTAAAGAAATTCTGTGGCTGAATCCAGGGGAGAGCTGTCAAAGGCTTCACAGTTGAGACCCAAGCCCAGCAGGAAGTAAATTTAGTGTCCTGCAGTGGGTGAAAAGCCCATCCTCTCCAATCATACAACCTAAAGGAATTAGCCTGAGAGGCAGAGAAACCACTGGGCAGGGTCTCAGAAAGTCTGCATCTATGAGTAGCTAGAAGAAACCAGGGAAATGGGCCAAGCCCTAGATGACTATGGGCCGTAGCCAGCAGTGTGCTGGTAAATGCTTAACAACCACTCTCCACAAAAGCCCCACACTTTTTCAAGTTTAATCTGCATCAATAACATTTTCACCATCCTTTTCTTAAACCTCATCCATCCATAAAGCAGTCAACCAAACCCTGATTGGTAGGTATGGCCAAGGTGCAACTGATTACAATGAAAATTTCAAGAGAGTTGGAGCTGCCTCCCATGCCCCTGGCAGCCGTCACTTGGGACAGCCAAGCCCTGTCTGGCCCAAACTCTTGTCTGACCAGAAGTGTGGCAGGGAGTGTCTTGCCAAGTCTCCCTCTCCCCCTTCCTCTTCTTAAAGGCAGTGTCCTCACAAGAATTGAATGGCTGTAGTGATTTTGACTTGGAACAGAGTGAGTGGAGCCAGGGCCAAAGAGAGTTTGCTTCCTTAGTGATTGTCAAGAGTTTTGGGCACAAGGCAGAAGTCAAAGGTGGAACCGGGAAGTGGAGCCCAGAGTCACAGCCTGTTAAGAGCCTGATTTATGAGTTAATCTATGTCAAGCTACTTCAAGGAACAAGATTGAGTGCATGTTCCCTTCTTATCTAGACAGAGTTCTCATCCTGAGATTTCCTTAGACTATGGCGAAATAATTTCCGACTTTACAAGACTAATTAAAGTAGACGTGTTAAAGAAAATGCCAAGGTGGAAGGACCAGAGACAATAGACTAGGGAAGGATTGATCCTAAGGGTGTCATTTCTTGGGAGAAATATCCCCTATCCCTCTAAGTGAGACTGGCAGGGGGCAAGAAGGTCCAAGGAATGTTCAGTTGGCAGATTGTACTGGGCCTGATTCTTCTCAGGGCCTGGCTCTGAATGTGGGTCTAGAACAAACAAAGATCCGTCTGAAGAAAAACTAGGAAGTAAGAGTTTGCTTTCTGTGGAAAGTGCTTTGTTCATAGTGTTCTAAGAATGTAGGTTATCATGGTTACCCTTTCAAAATTTATTTATTTAATTTATTATTTATAATAATATTTAAATAAATTCATTATAATTAATAAATATTATAATTATAAATTTAATTACTTATTTAATTTGCTAGAATATGATTTATTTGTTTAATTTATGGAATAAAAAATAAATGTTTCTATAATATGGTGCGATAAAAAAGATGATTGCCCATGAAATTGCAAATCTATTATATACAACCTGCCATTCCTTTTAAATATATAATAAAGGTATCACAGAAATTTCCTTTTTTCTTCCCTTCCCCCAACCTTACATTGGCTACCATTAGACACAAATATGCATATATAGGTAAACTCTTCTATTTATCAGTTCTTTCTCTGGATGCAGATTGTGTCTTCCTATGTCCTTTATAGTTAGTTTGTGTATGTAGAGACACATTTCCTGTGCTAGCTCCATCAGTTATATGGTACAATGAAAAGAGTGCTGAGTTAGGAGTCAGAGTATCTGGGTTTAAATTCTAGATGTGTAATTTACAAATTGTATGACTTGGGCAAGTCTCTTAACTTCTCTGTGGTTCAGTTTCCACATCTGATTAACCCTGTGATGTACGACTCCAGAGCCCAAACTCTGGGTTGACACAGTCCAATCTCTGGAGCTTTATCCAAAAATTATAACTCTTTGGTTTCCTCTGGCTTTTGGAAATCTCAGAATTAATTCAAATATAGCTCTTTCTAGGTCTTCATAGATGTGGTAAAATGTCCTCCCTCCCCAATTCCTATATAAGCACTCGAGGTAAAATGCATTTGTGTGGTACAGTATTACCTTTATTTTACCCCACAGAAAATGTTGAAAGCACCTGAATTCTTTTCCTTCTCCTGTGAGACCCATTCTTTCCCCAGGGTCATAAAGTCCTTCAAACTCATAGCACTTCCCTATGGCTTGGACTGCCCTCAGAAGGGAAACAAATGAGTTTGTTAGCAGGGAAACCCCACAACAGACATCCTGGGGAACCCCTCCTTTATTTCATTGAATATGGGCTTCCAGTTTTATGTTTTATTCTGAGGGCTTGGATTTCTCCCTCTCCCCATTCCCCCAGGATAGAAACTCAGTTGGAATGGTTAGACAAATACCAGAGATTCCCACTTTCATCCCAGAGATAATGCAGGCATCTAATTTTGTGCTGCCACCATAGGCATAGATCCTGGGCAGGATAGGCTAGCACACTCTGGGGTTGCATTACCCATTGATTTTTTCCTTGTGGGAAAGGGGAAGAGACATGGGAATGTTCCTCCAGGGTGTTCCTGGGCCCAAACTTCATGACAATCTACAGACGCCTGGAAAATATGGGACTTCTACATAGATGAATTCTTTCCCACCATATCTTCACCGTCCACAAAATTTGTTGTAATAACAAGGCAAAAGCTTGGATTCCACTGCTATTCCTCTAACCTTGGGGCCGTGTGCATGAACTCTTTCTTCCTTCAAAAGGTTACCACTATCCTAGAAGTCAGGGTTCCAGAAGTGTGTTGCCCATTAACTCTCCTTTTCCTTTTAGAAAGTTGAATTTTGACACTCTTGGAATTGGGGGTGCTAGAGAGTCAACCCACAAGGTGGGCCACCCAAGAGGTATCTTCCTTTTTCTAGAAGAAATTGCCCACAAAATGCCCCTGACTCCATGACTGTAGGCTCCAAGTACTTTACTATGTGGTCATTTGGTTCCTTTCTCTACAGCTGCCATCTCTTAACCTGAGATAAGATGTATGTCATGACATAATATAATATAACCCAATATAATAGAAATCATGTATATAGTATATAGTATATATTATATATAATTACATGCTATAATATATTATATATGTATAATATATAATAACCATTTCACCTCTGCAGCTAGGGTCAGAACCTTGAAATCTGAGTTTTTCTTTTCCACTTTTTAGTGAGAACATGTGTGGTTCTTATATGCCTCTGTCCTGGTGGTAGTGGTGGGGGGATTTTCTTTCTTCTTTATGGGGTTGTCCTGTGGGACTATACCC
This sequence comes from Potorous gilbertii, assembly GCA_028658325.1. Classification (NCBI taxonomy): domain Eukaryota; kingdom Metazoa; phylum Chordata; class Mammalia; order Diprotodontia; family Potoroidae; genus Potorous; species Potorous gilbertii. The sequence continues at coordinate 695,462,518 of CM053769.1, read as the reverse complement.
AGTTGAGGATGCTGTCTTCTACATTCCTTCCCCCTTTCCCCATCCCCTTCTAGGGATTGCCTGGTGACACTCAAGAGTGGACTCTTTTCCCCTTTTGTGTCTTTCTTGGGGTTGTCCATGACTGGACCAGAATGAGGGAGACAACTCTTCTTTGGGGTTCCTCTGAGTCTTTCCCCTTTCATCTCCTGTGCAGGTTGCCTGGTGACTACAACAGGGTGCTTCAACTCTTCTCCTCTCTCTCTCTCTCTCTCTTTCTCTCTCTCTCTCTCTCTTTCTCTCTCTCTCTCTTTCTCTCTCTCTCTCTCTCTCTCTTTCTCTTTCTCTCTCTCTCTCTCTCTCTCTCTCTCTCTCTCTCTCTCTCTCTCCCTATTCAAGTGTGCTTAGAAATTATCTATTACAATTATTTCCAATATAGGGAATGTTCATCCCAAGGGGTCATAGGATAATCTTATCTGGCATATGACCCACAAATTGGAGAATGGGAAAATGAATCTCTTCCCACCCTCCCTGCAGTAGTCAATCATAGAGTTTGGGTCCGGGACCCCATTTTGCCCTCTCCTGGTATTGACAGAGAAATGATTTGTCTAGGGTCATAGAGTATGTGATGTGTTAGAGGTAGGACTCAAACTCAGGTCTTCCAAATTCTGGGAATAGATTTCTATTTACCAGGTTCCTCATAATACTTCCTTCCCCCTATCCCTTCAATCTATTTTTGTTTCTTTACACCTTACATCTCCCCCACATACTTTTTGATCAATGAAATTGGTTTCCTTACTGTTCCATGAGCAAGACACTTCTTTTGACTAGAGGCATTTTTCTGACTGTCCCCATGCCTGGAATGCTCTCCCTCCTCGTCTCCATCTCCTGGCTTCTCTGTCTTCCTTCAGGACCTAGCTAAAGTCCCACCTTTCTAGTAATCTCTTATAATTTTAGTGCTTTCTCTTGATTGATTATTTTCTATTTATTCTGTATATAGCTTGCTTGTACATAGTTGTTTGTTTGTATGTTGTCTCTCCCATTAGAATGTGAGCTCCTTGAGGCCAGGGATTGCCCTTTGCCTTTCTTTGTTATCTCCAGTGCTTATCATAGTTCCAGGGACCTAGTTGGTAAATACTTATTGACTGACTAGACTGCTATCTCTCAAACCATTTCTTGAATCAAATTAAACTGAATTCTCTTGAGTATTAGCTCCCTGGCAGGGGTAAGTTGCTTTCTGAATTTTAAAATGGCAAATCTACTCAAGTGGAACACATTTTCATGATAGTAAGAGGGATGAATTAAGGTGAGTTTGCTGTTTGAAAAGAACATGAATCTGTCATCTCTGGAAGGAAGGTCAATCCCTTCTTTAGATAATGGAAATGAATGAAGGGATGGATGGTTGGGGAGTTTGACACATGACAAGGCAGATTTCACACGAGTGCCTGAGATGGAGATGTTTGGGGAACATTGGATTTACTCGTGAATGATGTGAGAACAGTAACAGAGGCTTGAAGAAAGGAAAGGAAGACCTTTGATTCAGATCCATTAGATATACTCTAAACCCAAAACTCTGTGTCTGGATAGTGGAAGATAAGGATTGGGGGAAGGAGAAGAATATTACAAAATGGAGACGTAACCACAGCAACTTGGGTGGGCCGGGGACTCTCACCCATTGACACCGTGCAGTTACTTCTCTTTTATGAGAACCATAATTAGTAATTGTAACAGACATCATTTTAAAAATTGATGGTTATCTTGCATAAATATTTTCTTAAGAAGCCAAACAAAGGTGATAGGATTTTGAGGTAGGAAATAACCTTAGGAATGATCTACTTCAATTCCTCCATTTTATAGATAAGGAAACCAAGACCCAAATAGGTTATGTCGATCAATAGGCATTTAATGTGTGCCCATTATAGATCTTATACATTCAGGATCTGTGTTAGGTGCTGGTCAATCAGTTAGTCAACTAGTATTTATTAAAAACATACTACGTGCCAGGACATCAACCAACTAATCAATAAATACTTATTATTAAGTCCCTACTCTGTACCTTGGTTTCAATCATGTCCAACTCTTCATGACCCCATTTGGAATTTTCTTGTCAAAGATACTGGAGTGGTTTGCCATTTCCTTCTCCAGTTCATCTTGCAGATGAGGAAACTGAGGCAAAGGGGGTTAAGTGACTTGCCCAGGATCACAGCTAGTAGGGTCTGAGACCAGATTTGAATTCAGGAAGTCCTCCTGACTCTAGGCCCATCAATCTATCCATTGCACCACCCAGCCTCACCACTATCTTAAGTGCTGGACTAAAGATGCCACAATCCCAACCCTTGAAGAACTGAAATTCTCTCAGGGGCTTCCAGTAACAGGGGTCTGCTGCCTATTCAGGAGAGCTGATTGTTAAATTTTCATTGTGAACATTTGCACCTGGGAAATTGGCAAATACTACCAGTCAAGACTTGATTTACTGTTTTGCTGATAGTGTAGATTTTAGAAAGTGATGGAGATAAATCTAATTCAGATTAAACTTAAATGTATGATATGTGGACATCCCCCATCCCCCACTCTGAAAACTGGTTGTTAAACATTTGCCAGCATACCTCTGTGTGGACATATATTTTTATCTACAAAGTTACCCAGGAAGTAAGGAGCAAATTTGGGGTTCGAACCCAAGTACTATCCAGACCCAGAGGTCTTTGAATTATATCGCTCCTGTGCATAGCAAGGCAATTTCTTTTCTCCCCTTGAAGACAGGAAATCATTTGCAGGAGTGTCCACAATTGTATGTATGTACAAATGTCAGTCACAGGAGCTTCTGGGAGAAATGAGGGCACTACATTTTTTTCTCCTGAAGAACTTGTAGCTTCTGATGCAGTGCTTTCTAGAGCAGTTTAGTAGCAAAGAGAAGAGCAGTGCCTGCCCCTACTACCATGCAAGTATCTCAGCTTCTCTCTACATCAATTTCTCTACCTCAGTTTCCCTAGATGTAAAACAAAGGATTTGTACTTGATGACCTTAAAGATCCCTTCCAGTATTAAATCTATGATATGTCAGCCATATCTTCTAGTATGTCTTCTTCTGATGTCTTATTATAGCTTGTGGGGACCCTTGGTTCTCAAAGGCTCTTGCAAGGAAGAGGAAAGAGCACAGACATATTATTTGCCAGGGTCTGTGCTAAGTGCCTTACAAGTATTATCTCATTTGAGAAAGTGAAATGAGAGATCTACACACTGATCATAGATGCAGAAAGTGTCAAAGAACACCTAGTACAACCATCTTATTTTATAGATGAGAAAACTGAGACTGAAAAAGGTAGAATTTGAACCCAGTTTCTTTGACTTTAGAGCCTCTGATCTTTCTATGGTGCTCCCCAAATCCTGTCTAGCTTGAAGGAGCTGTGAGCATCTTTTGCGTTGTATGCAGAGGGGCACGGGAAGCAGCAAGAAAGTCAATTGATAAATTTTCATTGTGACCATTTGTGTCTAGGAAATTGACAAATGAAACAAATCAGATCTTGATTTTGTTTGGTTGATGGTCTAGAATTAAGAAAGTGATGAAGAAAATGTTTTTTAATGCAGGTGAAAGTATATCATATTTTTCAGAGAGCTGGTTGTTTAACATTTACTAACACACCCCTGGCTTTATGTGCTTTTCCTAAGCATCATCAGCAAAGGCCTTTGGAAACTCAATGTCAGTTTAGACACAGGTACTCTGGAAGGTTATCTAATGAGGCAAAGAAGGGGTGTGATCTGCTTTGTTGGAGAGATGGCCCCTACACGTAAGAAATGGGAGAAGAGTTTGAAATACTGAAGTATTGAATATGTAAAAAATGAATGTGAAAATTCTCTTAGGGGACCTGGTACATAATCCAAATTTCGGGGAAAACAGGACTCAGTGAATTCTTTCCATCTAAAAAAGTAATTACACATTTCCCAACAGAACTGAAGTGCCCTAAATAGGCCTTTCCTTACTTTCTTTCACACACACACAAGGTCCCTAATGTCCACAAAACCTTCCCTTTGGCTGGATTTGTGTTCTGACATAAATCCACAAAAGCCAGGAAATTCACAGTTCATGCTGACATTGCCTCTAACTCCGCCCTTTGACATTTGTTTGCTAGGGAGTGTGAATTAAGAGTAGTGTTAATCTTAATTTTCAAATGCCCTGCCTTTTGTCAGCCACAATGCTATTGAAACATATATATATTGTGTCTTGAATATTTATGTGGGCATGTGTGGCTAAGGCAGTCATTTTTCTATTCAGAGAGGGGAATGCTAAGCACAGTCCCTAGCATTTCCAAATAGTTAACACAAAGCTTTTGCAAATGCAAATGTGCCTAGGGCTCTGGACAGAAAGTCACTTATAATTAATGATCTCTTGTGTACTGCTCATTAAGGGGGTCAACTCAATAAAAAACACTTTGCTTCCCCTTTCTCTGTGATATATGCTGTTATCAGAAACAAGGCTGTTATTGTATCGGTTAGGCACTCATGTGGCAGAGAGAGAGATGCTATCAAAGAAACTGATGGGGGTGGCTGAGGGGGGTGGAGGAAAGAAGATTTTTAAACAATTGAGGATTTATTGGAACACTTAAAGGGGGAAAAAGAGCTCCCACTTTATCTCCACCTAGGTTCACGATTGCTGCAATAGGAGAGTCCTTTGAGGACTTCTGGGTTTGCAGCATAGGGATTAACGTCTGGATCCTCAATAGAAGGTCATGGGACATAATTCTTACCCACCTTGGACTTAGTGCCATCATGGAACGTACCAATCTTTTATTTAGTATTTTTATATCAGCTATTTTCCGTGGAAGGGAAATGGAACAGATTTCTTTCAGTGTCTACTCTGGGGCTATCATCTTTCACTATAAATTCAGGCCTCCCACAAGAATTAATTAGAAGAAGTCCCAAAGCCACCAACCAGGAATTAAAGGGGCAAAAAAAAAGAAAGAAAGAAGAGAAAAGAGATAGGAGTCTGTGTGGAGTGTTGATTGGGGAGGGTGAGTCAGATAAAGGTGAGAATGTTCTCATCAAAGATGTTTTGAAACTCAAAAATATTTTCTGTCTTTTGAGAAGGGGGTCAAGTCTTAGAGGAAACAGTGACTTATGAGCAGAAATAATTGAACCTAATTCTTATTCTTTGATAGAACAGATGGATAATAGGGTGTAGAGCTGCAGACTGCAGGAGGTGACAAACACAAACAGAAACTGGGGGTGGGGCTCTAAACCATAAAAGAGGAACCCTATGAACTGCATGTTGACTTAGGGGGTGCCATAGTGGATAGAGTGCCTGACCTAGAGTCAGGAAGACATCTTCCTGAGTTCAGTTCTGGCCTTAGCCACTTACTACATGTGAGACCCTGGGCAACTCACTTAATTCTTTTGCCTCAGTTTCCTCATCCATAAAATGAGCTGGAAAAGGAAAGGACAAACCACTCCAGTATCTCCGTGAAGAAAACCCTGAAAGGGGTCATAAAGAGTCAGACACTACTGAACAACTGAAATGTTCTATTTTATTTTTATTTATTTTGTTAAATATTTCCCAATTTCATTTTAATCTGGGTCAGTGGCATTTGATAGCACCTGTGGGTCACATGTTTCATAGGACCTAAGAAATCACTTAATTCAAAACCCCTCATTTTACTGGAGAGGAAACTGAGACTGAGAGATAGCACAGATGGTTTGGTGGATAGAGTTTTGGACCTGTCAGAAAGACCTAAATGTGAATCCCTCAGACGCTTACCAGTTGTATAAACCATAAACAAGTCACTTAATTAAACTTGCTCAGACCCAGTTTCCTTGTCTGTTAAATAAGGATGATAACCCTACCTCATAGGGTTGTTTTGAGCATGGAGAAAATGAGATAGTATTTATATGTAAATATATACATGTAAAACTATGTAATATATAACAAATATGTAATTTTATTGTATTTATCTATATTTTATATTATACACATATAATGTATATATTATGCACAAAAATATATATGTGTAAAAATATGTAATTATATATATACATAAAATATATATATATATGAAAAGATGTAAAACTACGTAAAAGTGCTTTGTAAATTTTAAAATGTGATGTAAATGCTAGCTAGCCGTTATTGTCATTGTGTTTATCTTTTATTTTTGAAAAAGACCAAAGTGACTTGCTCAAGGTCCCACAGGGATGGATCCAGATCATCCGCTAACAATGTCATTGTTATTTATGAGCAGTGGGATCAGAGCTCTAGTGAGTTCTCCCAGCAGGTTAAACAACTCCATTTCCTCCTGTTCTAAGGGAAAAGATGTGGTTCTGGGCTTCCAGTACATTCCTTTCACAGAGGCATATCTTGCACTCACATATATGATAACGTATGTGGTTTGTACATTATGTGTTTACATATTGTCTCTTCTGATAGAAAGTAAGCTGGGTATGGACAGTTTATCTTTGTAACCTTGCATGGCTAGCACAGCCTTGCTTGCTGATCTGTGGCTGTGGATTAAGGTAGAACCTGAATATAAGATCTGAAATATAAGGTTTAGATAGTTTTTGAAAATCCCCTCTCTCTTTCATAGAGTCCATGAAATCTGAATTCAAGATCCATTCCCGTTTACCCACACCGTCCCTTCCCACTCACAAATCTACCAAGAAGGTTGTCTGCCCCACTCTACTTAAAATTGCATCGCCAAGACAGCTTCTCCTGAAAACCGCACAAGGAAGGCAATCTCTCATTCAAGGCCTCCTTGGGTCCTGCTGTCTGCTTTTCTTTAGATCTCCTATTTTTTTCTGAGGCTCTGGCTATTGGGAGCAGTGGCTCTGTGCCACTGTCCAGCTTGTGCTAGAGTGCTCCAAGGCCTGCTGGTGTTGGCTGCAAGGGTTGAATGATTGCTCGTATAATTAAATGGCTCCTGACCTAGAACTTTATTATTTGGCTCAGTGGGTGGACAAGGAAGGTTATGATGGACTCCCCAGGGAGGCCACGGCATCTGATCACTTCCAGGCATCAGTCCTTCATAGAGATTTTAGGTTGTCCGGGTGTTTCAAAAGCACAAATGGCTGCGTTTAGGAAGTGAGCTTTGTTCCTGGGCTGTGGGCCATCATTCACCGTCTGGCCTCTGAGCTTTCGAGATGATTCCCCTGGGGAGGGTTTTGAGCTCTGAATGCAGTCATCCTCCCTGCATTGTGCGGAACTTTGGCAGGGCAGCAAGCTGACACAGGTCCTGACTCGGCCTGAGAAGCCATTGTGCAGAGAGTCCCAGAGACATGGTCATTTACCAGCGTGAGCCGCAGCAGCCACTAGAGTGATTGCTCTCTGTTGGGGCTGAGAGCTTCCCTGCACACCCCTCTCCTCCCCCATCCATGATTTATGTCTGGGGGAATTCCTCTTAAGAACAAAATAACGAGCCCTCCAATAAAGGAGCTGTCCTGCTAGGACTGTCACAAAGGCCTGAGTGACAGGACTGAGTGTCCCCAGGGCAGCTGGAGTTAGGTTCTTTCTCTTTTAGGAAAAGAGTCCATTGTGGTGGGTGTTGGTCAAGTTAGGTGATTCATTAAATCTCTTTTCACCAGGTTAATTAATTTATTGTTTGACCGAGGGGAGGGTGGAGAAAGGCCCCTTTTACTGAAAGTGGACGAGTGGGAAAATACAGACTCAGGAGAAAGTCGTTTTCAATATCCTTAGATTTCCACTTTTTTTTGGAGGGGGGCGGTGAGACCCAATAGACATGTATTTATATTCACACAGAAGTTGGAAATAAAATGTAGAAGCGCTCTAATATCTAACTGTCCCTTTCAGATTTTACTTGAGATCCAGAGAATTTAGAGTTGACCAGGGGGAACAGTGGAAATCACCTTAAACTCCTTGAGAGGAGAGACTTCTTTATTTTAGCTTTTTTTTTTTTTTTTCTGATTGAGTCTTCCTACCTCACCCAGCCTGGAAGACCACAGCCCATAGGCATGGGAGCTTAGATCTTGCTCCATTGTATTTCCGTCCCTTCTTAAGTATCCTGGTGTACCGCCTCCCCCCCATATTTCTAGAGCCCCATCATTTTGGTACCTTGATTTGTGCAGATTGGCCTTAGTCCTTTAGCATCTCACAACTCAAGGGAAACACTAGCAGCAGTCTCCTGAGTAGGAGGGATTATATACCTATGCATCCCACACCTCCTTCCCCGACCAGAGACTCTTCTTTCCCAAATTTTTCATCTTCTCCAGTTTATTCCAGTGCTTTGTCCACAGTAGGTACTTGCTAGATGTTTGCTAAATTGTGATGTATTAGTACATCACTGAATCTAAATTCTTCCTTTATAGTAAAATTCAGGCTACCATCTTTTTCATTACCTTGCTACCTCTAAGAGGCAGCGGGGTGTCTCAGTGGATAGAATCCCGAGCCTAGAGTCAGGAAGACCTGAGCTCAAATTCTGTTTCAACACCTACTAGCTGTGTGATCCTGGGTAAGTCTCTTAAATTCCATTTGCCTTCATCCACTGGAGAAGGACATGGCAAACCACTCCAATATCCTTGCCAAGAGTCCCGGTGGACGGTAAGGGCCATGGGATTAGGGAGAGTTGGACATAACTCAACAACAAGATGGCAGGTAAAGTACTTTAGAAATGTTATCTCATTTGCTCCTCACAATAACTCTACTGCTATTATCCCCATTTATCAGAGAAGGAAGCTGAGGGAGAGAGAATTTAAATGACTTGCTCAGAGTCACAGAGGCTGGATTTGAACTCAAGTTGATTACAGGTGTCGTTCTCTCTCCTCTTCACCACCTAGTCACCTACCACATACTCAGGGCTATGAACTGTCAAAGTTTCATTTCGGTGATGATGTCCCACTTCCTTTTCTGTGCCTTCCCAGTGTGCTGGTGCCTTTTCTCCACCGCTGCCCAGTGCCCCTTGCCGCTGCTTTGGAATGCCCAGGTACACTCTGTGCACTTGCCTTACTACCCTTTCTTAATCCTCCCCTGTAGGGACAAGCTTAGGTCACACAAAGTAGTACTATTCAAAGCATAACGGGAACTAAATGCCCTTTCTCAGCAGGTAAATGGTCAAAGACTATGAACAGCTTCAAAGGAGCAATGTCAGGTATCTTCCACCATGGGACACTACTCATGGGAGACATGCAAGTTAAAATGACTCCGAGGTTCCATGTGCATCAAACTGCAGTGTGACAAAAAGGGATGTTGGAAGCCTTCTCCTCTCCAGGTGCCTCCCTGCCCCCACCCCATACATAAGAACTATCACACGAATAAAAGCGCACTTCCTTAAAGACAGTTCCATTTTCAGACAACTTTTCACCCATTGTCTCCTTCAAGGTTTACAACAACCCACAGGAATTATCATTCCCATTTTACAGATGAGGCAGTTGAGACCCAGAGACATAAAGTGGTTGCACAGCTATGGAGTATCTGAGGCAGGATTTGATTCTGTACCTTTCTGACTGAAAGCTCAGCACTCTGTCACTGTTCTGTGTTGCCCCTCTGTAGGCATTGGGGGTTGCTAGGTGGCACAGTGGATGGAGCCCTGGGCCTGCTCTTGGGAAGACCTGAGTTCTAATCTGACCTCAGACACTAGCTGTGTGACCCTTGGCAAGCCATTTAACCCCGCCTCAGTTTCCTCATCTGTAAAATGAGCTGGAGAAGGACATGGCAGTCCATTACGGTATCTTTACCAAGTGAACTTCCAATCAAGTTAGGAAGAGTTGGTCATGACTGAACAAACGACTGAACAAGACATTAGAAACATGATTTCTAATTGGAGTTTCCCTTGCTTTCAGGTTAAAATGACCTACTTTAAAATCATCTGAATACTAGTCTAGTGTTTTTGTTGTTATTAGCTGCGCTTGTCCTTTGTGCTTGTGTTTGTCCTTTGTTGTCGAAGAAGACCATGCCAGCTAGCTTTTCCTCAAACATCTGTTTTGGATTCCATGGGCAATTCTCTCTTTTCTAGACCCTTTATGCCCCAGGAAAGCTATGCCCTTAGGAAAGCATGTCTTTCAGGAACATCCTTCTGCAGTCCCAATGACTTTTCTTATTGACTTCCTTGGGTTCAATGACTTCATAGATAGATAATCCCCAACATCTCGACCGTTAGACTCCTGTCTTTATATTGAGCAGGCTACAGTGTTTATTTCTCTTCATGTAGCAGAATACAATGAGTTAATATTCTGACTTTCTCAGGATATGAATGTGAAACAAAGGACAATGGCCTTGTAAAATATCTGACTGCACTTAATTCCTATTTAAATCACACTATTTTCATTGCATCCCAAATACCCCCATCACTGCCTTTATTTCTTTCACAAAAAGGTTTAAAATCAGTTCAGCAACTGAAGCAATTTTTGAACCATTAATTTGATCCATTTTATTAAACAGTCTGCTTTCTTTGTCTGATCATAAATATCCATAATTAAGCCAGTTCTACACTCTTAGGTACTTACTGGAGCAGATCTGGCCTAGGTAGAAATGTGAAATGGGCAAGATATTTTGTTGGCATCCTTTTTCACTGTCCTTTTAAGTACACAGTTCCTTCACGTTGTTCCCTGGTTCCTCTTCCCTGCTGCTACGCACTGCTCTGGTCAGTACATGTTTCTCCTTTGTCGAACAAAACTTTCTCTCACATATCTTATCCCTTCATGGCTTTTCTCCCTGCTAGGTGAAAGTGGGCAGTAACGATTTGAGGGAGCAAAACTCAATCTGAAAGTCTCTTTTCCAGCAAGGATCTCTCATGAACATGTTAAGATCATAGGAAATTTCTTGTTAAAGACAACATGAAGGTAACTTTTTTTTTTGATAATTATGAATTCCCAGTGAAACACAAAGCACATAGACATATACTCGCCAAAGTTGTTTGCCATTGTCATAGAGAAGTTCTGTGCAGGGTCCAAATGGAAGAGGGATGCCTTATTAACTCTAGATGCCTTGCAGTTCTCTAGAACAGTGGTATCAAACTCAAATAGAAATGGGGGCCCACTAAACCCACACATGGGAATTCCTGCAAGCCTCCCATTGACTTCGAAAAGTACAACTTCATTTGTGAAATGAGCTGGAGAAGGAAATAGCAAACCACTCCAGTATCTTTGCCAAGGAAACCTCAAATGGGGTCACAGAGAGTTGGACAGAACTAATGAACTAAACAACAAAAATGTTTTATTGTATTATTATTTATTTTGTTAAACATTTCCTAATTATATTTTAATCTAGTTCCCGCCACACTCAGGAGTGTGACATTGACATTGACAGCTCTACTTTAGATACTCCTATTTGTGGATAACAATGTACTGAGTGTATCAGGTCCCAGAATGTTACTGGATGTACTCAATGAGATCCACGGCTATCCAATGAAATCAACTTAGCAATTCACACAGGAAAATGGAAATGGATGAAAAATGCCTAATGTCTAGACTATGACATGAATTGTAAAGTCAGTCCATTAGTATATTTATGTTATGGAAAATGTAGGTGGTCAATGAGTAGGCTCAGAATTGAGTAGAAAGAAGAAAATCCAGTAAAGTTAAATCAGTAAACATTTATTAAATACCTAATATGTGATAGGCATTGTGCTAAGCACTGAGGAAAGAAAGAAGGAAAGAAAAAAAGAAAGAGAAAGAAAGAAAGGAAGGAAGGAAAAAAGGAAGGAAAGGAAGGAAGGAAGGGTAAAAAAAGGAAAAGAGAAAAAAAGTAAGTTAAACTGCATTTGAGAAATTATATAGTGCTTTTACTATTCCAAAGATGCTTCTTGGCATGAAAAATCTATCTTTTAAACATGAATAGTCTCCCAGTGATGCTGCATACTTGTAAATATTGGCACATTGTGATCTCAAAGATTTCAGATAAGAATTGATTGTTGGATAGCCCCATCTAGATGTTTCATAGGCAAACTCCACAGGCCCAAAACGTAACTTGTTATATTCTGCTCCAAACACCACCAATTCTGTTGAAGGTACCATTATCCTAATTACCATGTTTGCAGTTCAAGTCATACTTGACTCCTCCTTCTCCAATCCAATAATTTCTCAAGCCTAATTGAGAGCTGTCAAAAATAGCTATGACCTGTAAAATCTGATTATAATGTAGAGGAAATGTGCAAAAGGCATTTATTCTGTAAAAGAACTATACTGTGTGTCTTAAAAATTTGAATTTCCAGCTAGCTTTTTTGTGTGCTATTTAAAAATGTGTATCATTAAAAACAGGGTTTAATTGATATTTGCTTAAAAATCATTCACAGGTGCCAGTTCAATGATAGAGGTATTTCTGCCATCTCAGACAGTGGCTTTTATGCCTGGCTAGTCTCCTGTCACCCAGCCCATGGGATACTGGGACATAGCAAGGATGTTCTGTCCATTTCATCTCACATTCTACTGTCAGGAGGTGCTAGAAGCCTGATAAGTAGTTTGACAAATGGCCCCAGGAGCTCCTATTATCCTTTTCAAAAATAATCACTTTTGGGGAGCTTGGAGCTGTCCTTATAAACACTTCAGTTGAATAAGTGGATGTTAAGGCATGGTGGAGGCTCTCTAAAGATGCAGGGGGTTGTCCCGATGGAATGCATAAAGTGCATTTTTTGAGGGGGATCCCAGAGGTTAAGCAGTGAGAAAGTAGATAAGTGATCCGCCATCTTTCAGTTAATGACTAGCTAACAGCTAACATTTCTTTATCTCCAGCAGGGAAGATAATGAGCGGGCTACATGCAGAGCTACCCCCAGCCCTCCAAATGACAGGGGAGTAAATGAATTTATCACAATGCACTATGATTCTCCTTTTTATGGCTTCAGGCTTTGCCATTCTTAGCGACCAGTTTCAAGAACAGAAGAGACAAAATGATTTTACTGGTCCTAAAGTAACATGCTGCGCTTTGAGAAGAGAGATCCCAGCCATGTCTTGTTTTAAGCTGTTTGCAGAATGTTTCTCTCTCACAGCCACATTTGGAAGTAGGTAGCAAAAGTATTATCACCCTCCCACCTCCACCCCCGTCTTCTCTCAGAAGAACTTTGGAATCAATTGTGTGACATGGGAGACACTGGCCCAGGACCACCCAACATAGCATGCCCACATCAAAGAATATTCTGCGCTCTATCATTGAAGCAGAATTGCAGTACCTCAAAAGAACGTGAGACGCAAATTTAGAGATACCTCCACTCCAAATGTTCATATTGTGCCCTACCTGTTGTAGAGCCTTCTGATCGGTCACAGTTGGACATACTGTACCTTGACTCCAACATAGAGATGTCATTTTGATCTTCTTTAAGAACAAGGGAGGACAGCCAATTACCCCTTTTTTCTTTTACAAATGAGACAACTGAGACTCATAGAGATGGAGTAGCTTGCCTTGAAGTTACACAACTTGTCAATAGCAGAGTCAGAAGTCAAATCTAGGTTCTTTGATTCCAACACTTGTGTGGTTTCCAGTACTCCATGGGAATATACACTCAAAGTCAGTGGAATCGTAATTTTTAATAACTTCAAATAGTCATCATGACTATTACTGGATCCATTTTGAGGGAAGAAGTCATAGAATGATCCATTTTCTCTCTTAGAAAGGTACAAAGATTGCCTGAACAAATTCACATTTTTATTTTTAATTTTTGGCAGAAGGGGGAATTCAGACCTATGATTTTACAGTTGTAGGAAGCTCCCAGGTGAAGAAATTCCTTCTATCAAGTCAGATCTGCAACTGCTCTGCAACTTCTAGCCTTAGACACAGGCCTGGGGCATTGAGAGATTGTGACCTGCCCATGGTCACACAGTCAGTATGTATCTGAGGAAGGAATTGAACCTAGATTATTCTGACTTGTAGGCTCTCTAGTTTTCCAGGAGGCTGCTCTTATTCACAGCAGGCATAGAGATGACCCCTTTCTCCATAGCCCTTCTTCCTTCCTACCAAACAGAGCCATAATTTTGGGCATATAGTAACTACTTAGTCAATACTTGTTGAATCATGCTAAGAATATGTGAGCCTGGGCCATCTCTAAAGAAATCAGTTAGTTCCTTAATTTCTCTAGTGGGTGGTGGCAGGCTCCTTCTCTCTCTACCTTCACCCTTAAATAGGTATTTCTAGGGCAAGTAAGTGCTGGGTAAGCACTATGGCACTTTACTTTCATGTAATTGTCCATGTTACTGCTACAGATAGAAGATAATTCTGTACTTTCCTTGGGCCACTAATAACAAGAACAGCAATTATATTATTAGAGTTAGTATTTAGATGAGCAACAGGTGGTACAGTGGATGGAGTGCTGGTCCTAGAATTAGGAAGACTTATCTTCCTGAGTTCAAAATTGACCTCAGACATTTATGAGCTGCGTAATCCTGGGGAAGTCACTTAACCTTGCTTGCCTTAGTTTCCTCATCTGTATAATAAGCTGGAGAAGGAAATGGCAAACCACTCCAGTATCTTTGCCAAGAAAACCCAACTGGGGTAGAAGAGTCAGACTTAACAGAAACAACTTAACAAGTATTTATATAGGCCTGTAAGGTTTGCAAAGCACTGAAACATGATGGATTTATATTTCGTATGAGTGTGTATTTCATGCTACCTTATTTGATACTGACAACAACCCACGAGGTAGGTGCCATATCATCTCCATTTTACATATGGGGAAAGGGAAGCTGAGAGAGTTGAAGAGACTTAAACTCATTTCTCAGTTGAGGAAATGGAAATATGGGGAGGTTAAGTGTCATCCTGAAGGTCAGATGTGTGATTGAAAAGCTCCAGTTCAGCTAAGCTATGCCTGTCTTCAGGGAGATGGTGGTGTGCAGGAAGGTCTCTTTGAAGGAATGTAGGACTGTAAGGGTACTGGCTTGACCTGCGGTATGTGGAGATATGAAATACCTGGAGCTATGTGTCATGTTTCCATTCTTGGGAGAGATGGGAGAAAAGAAGATGGAGGCACTCAGGGTATTGTGACTGTTGACCATTTACTTCCAGATTCTTTGATGTTGTACAGAGCTTTGTCCAAGAAAGTTAATGACTCACTTTAGAGACTCTAGCTAGAGCTGAGATTCTTTTCAGACAGAGCAACTGATTTCCCCCTCAGAATAGCAGAAGATGAAACTAAGTTTGGAGAACCTTTGATAGATTTAGGAGGAGAATAAGCCCAATATTTATAACCTATGATCCAGTAATGTTTCTTTAATAAACAAAATCAGGAATTTGGATATGTTTAGCCAAAAGAGCAGCATGATGCATTTAAATTGTGTATGAGTGTTCATTCCTGGTTTTAAGTTCCAGTGACTTGTGAACACATGCCAGGGTGTGTTGGCACAACAACCTATTCTATACCGGTCTACAGGGGAGAGTGCCAACCAAGGCATCAATCAATGGGAGGGAGGCAGTAAATTTAGTCTAATGTTAGAAGATGTCAATAACACAATAAGAAATTCTACAATTAGGTTGGGAAGGAAATTTAAAGTAGATAGCTAAATAACAATTAAGGTAGGAAGTGCCTACCATCTAACCAGAAAGAGGCGATGAAGGGATGGGAATAAAATAAGACTGTAAAGTTGAATGAGCTTTCATGACAGTGATTAGTTTGGGTCACTGCATGGTCTCTTAATTGGAATCTGAACTTTTTTGTTACAGAAGACTGACTGTCCCTTAGTTGTCCATTCTGAATTTCATAGCCCTTCCTACCCTAATTGTTGAATTTCTTATTGTGTTATTAACATCTCCTAATATCGAACTAAGTTAATGCCACCCTCATTTTGACTGGTAGCTTGGTGGGCATTCTTTCCCACTGGGCAAGCCAATGTGGCAACAGACTCTGGGGTTACATTGCCGCTGACCTTCCTCCTCCTCCTTCTTAGGGCACACCTAGACAACATTCTAAGCCGGCTTGTATTCATTTCAAAGATACAGATTTTAATTACTTCACACTTCCTGTCCCCTGTGAATCTTGTGCATTCTTTTCACAAAGGTTTCCTAGAAGATTTGTCCAACATACTAATGACTCCTCTCTTGTCCTTTTAGGGTCTTATGGAGGAATGTGCTGGGGTCAGCTTATACAGGCTCTGGAGAGTCAGTGGTGAGTTTCCATTGAGACTTTACATATTAGAAATTGGCAAATGCTACAAATTGGAGCTTGATTTGGTGTTTGGTTGGTTGCTAAGACTTAAGAAAGTGTTGGAGAAAATGGCAATGCTGTAGATTAAACGTAAAATTGTGTCCAGCGTACATTTTTCAGAGAACTGGTCGTTAAACATATGTCAGTCTAAGGAGGATCAACATACAGTTTGGGCTTCACTCTTTTCACATGGCAGTCCTGCCTCTTTGGTAAAACCTTTAACTTCAATAGTTGCATGTCATTGTTTAAAAGGTGTTAGATGGAGCCAAATCACCATCTATCACATATTACATATATTATCATATTATATATCTATATTATATTATTACATTATATATTATCATGTCATACTCTATTATTATATTGTATATCTTATCCTTTCAGCCCTTGAATTATTTATAATTTGAATTCTTTTTTGAAAATGAAATAAGACGTATAAATCTTTGCAAACTTTGAAGTGCTATCTAGTTGCTAGCTAATATTATTTGGAGGTTATGCTGCTCCATTGAAGCCATGCAGTATGTATAGCATTGCTGGCAGAATATTTGCACTAAAGAGATGGACTTTTGTGGAGTGATTAGTTTGAGTCACTGCATGTTCTCCTGATTACAAGCCATAAGAATTTTTGCCAGATCAATTTTCTGTACCCAGCTCACTGTCTTTTCTGTATTACATGTCCAAATAGACACACGAATGGACTGCTCATTCCACTTCATGCCATAGGTGGGCAATATGCATATTTCAAAGATTTTGCTTTTTTCAATGTCAATTGATTAGACTGATACTTTGTGTCTTTCTATGAATTTCAGTAGGGAGCCTTTGCAGTATTCTTTTTCATCTTTACAATCAGTATAGTGTTGTCTGGGGAAAGGATCATCTTGGGAAACTCACCATCCAAAGGGAATCCTATCTTTTTCTTAATTTTCTTTTGGACATCTTCCAAAATACTAGTGAATACCTTAAGAATGCCTGTATCTCCATTTTGTTCCTGGATCAATGCCAATAGCTGGTTGTGAATGGTTGTCTCTGTCATAGAATTTTATATTATTTTAATTCTGCATATGGGAAACACCTTGTCTGAGAGCCTTCATAAAAAAAGCCTCCTTTTGTTCTACTGAGTCATATACTTTTAATAGATCCAATAATTAGGAAATTTTGGAATCATATTTATCTTGTAATTCAGTTAATTGTGTAATTGTCAAGGTGTAGTCTAGAAAGGGTGTACAAAAATATTTTCTATTGTCTTATTATATTTCCATCAAGGACACCCTCAATGTGAGAATAGAGTGACTATTCAATAGACCATTCTTGTAAAGATTTTGGATAGATGAAAAAGCAGATACCCAAGTTGATGGTTGCTAATGTTTCCTTGCTAGCATTTTTTTGGTAAAAGAACTGTCTATGATTTTTTCTATTCTTTTAGGACTATCTTTTTTTCGATATATCATGAAAATCAATTTAAGTACTAACATGAAATAGCCACGCCTCCTCCCAACATAGGCACACAGAGTGAATTGTAATGTCAAAAGATAGCCAGGATTCTTGTTCATCAGGGAATGCCCATCAGTGGGTATACAACAATAATAAGACATTTATGCATTATTTTTCAGTTCACACAGTGCTTTCTTCACAACTGTGAAGCACATAGCCAAGTATTATTATTCCTGTTTTATAGAAAAGGAAACTGAGGCAGAAGAGGTCAAGTAACTTGCTCATGGGCAGTTGGGAAGTTAGAGTCAGAGATTGAATATCCTTTCCATGACATCATGCAGACACAAAACAGCAACAATGCAGTTTGGAATTACGCTTAAAAACTAGGGAATTAAAAAACTTTGTGATCCCAGCTCTTACAGTGTTAGTATTTTTTCTGGAGCCCTTGTTTTGGATTTCTCCTACTTTTCATTATACTTAGCTGTACTTTTGTTATACATGCCTTCTTTCCATATACGTTCAGTGGAAACAGAGGTTCTGCTGCTTTTTATATTTATATACCCAGGTGTGGTGCTGAGTGTGGAGTCAGGAGGACCTGAGTTCAAATTCAGACTCAGACAATTACTAGCTGAGAGATCCTGGGCAAGTCACTTAAGCTGTGTCTGCCTCAGTTTCCTCATTTCATTTTCCTAATAATAGCACCTACCTCACAGGGTTGTTATAAAGATAAATGGGATAATATTTGTAAACTACTTAACACATAGTAGGTGTTTAATACACACTTATTTCCTTCCTTCTTTGTTTGCTTCCTTTTTATAAATTACTCGCTTTCACAGAATCTAGAGTTCAACCTAACCAACCTTCTTATGACTTCCAACACCTTATTCTCCCTCTCCCATCTCTGTTTCTTTGCCCAGATTATTTCCTAAGCTTGAAATATTCTTCTTCCTCACCTCTGAACTTTAGAATTCCTAGGTTTCTTCAAAGTCTGACTGTTATCTCCTGCGGGAAGCCTTTTCCAGTGCTCTCCGGCAGCTAGTACCTTCCCTCTAAAATTGTCTTGCAGCTAGGTGACCCAGTGGACAGAATGCAGGGCCTGGAGGAAGACTTCAGTTCAAATCTGCCCTCAGATATTTCCTAGCTGTTTGACCCTGGGCAAGTCACTTAACCCCGTTTGGCTCAGTTTCCTCATCTGTAAAGTGAGCTGGAGAAGGAAATGGCAAACCACTTCAGTATCTCTGCAAGAAAACCCCAAGTGGGATTTTTTTCAGTCTTGTCTAATGAAGAGTTAGACATGACTGAAAAATGACTAAATATGGCAAAGCATTTATTTTATGTTTTCTATATTCTCATATGTGTACTTGTTGTATCTCTTAATAAAATGGGGGCAGAGGATGTTTCCTTTTTCTTTGTATTTCTAGTACCTACCAAAGTATTCTTGGTACTTGGCCCAGCTTGACACATAGTAGGTGCTTAATAAGTGCTTATTGATTGAATGACATACATTTGTAGGATACAAGTGGTCATATCACAGGTATTTTGAAAGTAAGGTAACTAAGTCCCAGGGAAATGAAAAGACAAGTTAAAGCACTGTAATAAGTTACTGGAGAAACTGGTACAGCATGAACATATTGGCCCCACTCAAGATGAGTCCTGTTAACATCTCCTCATCAGGGCTCTCTGGTACGCTGAAGGGTTGGGAGGTATCTATTTTGTCTACTATCAACTCAAATCCCCAATGGCTATGTTGGGCATCAGGGACTGGGACCTCTGTGAAAATGTTATCTACCCTTCCTTCCTGATCCCAAAGGTATATACTCTTCCTATTCCCCCTTTGTCTCTGGAGCATTGGGCTCAAAATTCAGCTCAGTTACTACATAGCATTGCTCCCACCAAGTCCAGATGCAGATTGTCAAATGAATCCTTTCACTGGGCTAGAGACTTGGAGGTCACTTGTTCCTTGGGGCAAGAATGCAAGGTGGGCTGTGAATCCGGTCTAGGCTATGACTCCCTGATTTTTGTGGCTTGCTTTCCCAAGTCAACCAAGTTCAGAGACTCCACTCTCTGTACCTAGAATGGAGAAGAATGAACTCAAAGACTAAGGACTCAGGCCCATTTCTGGAAGGCCATATGGCCTCACTGGATAAACAAGGCCTTGTAGTCCTTCCTCGTACGTGTAGTCTCTCACTAAATACCATCAGAGCACAGTTGAAAACAGTGAGGGGAAGAGAAGCAATGAGGAGGCAGACAGGCCTTTCTGAATACCTCCAACATCAATCAGAGAGCCTCCCCTTTGCCTTTTGCTTAGCCAACCAGAGCCCATTATCAGATATCCAAGCATGTTCCAGTCTCTCAAAGGCATTTCATTTACACAACTCTCTCAAAAGCAGCTTTCCAACATCCCCCACTTAGAAAGATGCAGTCCCAGGTGGTCTGGGCATGTGCCAGACCCCCATTACACTAGGAAGGATACCCATCATCCTCATCTTCTCTTTTTTAATGATCTATCCAAGTACTTTCTCCCAAGTTGATATTCAGGCCCATAAAGGCAAGTTAGGAGAACAGTGTTTGTACCCTTAATCTACTGACTGGTACAAGCACTTTCTGATTTTCATACCTCTATTTAAAAGGCAAATTAAAGTGATCTCAGAGCTTGCATTTCCAATCAACCTGCACCAATGCTTTTTCTTTTTTAAACACTGGATCAGTCTGAATGTTTGATTTTATATGACTCAGTGGAGCCATGTGGATGGAAGGAGCTGGGCCAAGTGCCAGAGGATAAGATTTTGTGGCAGCAGCAGCAGCAGCATCCTAGTAGTGCCAAATTAGCAGCAGCCCTGGCAGATGGAGGTGGGAAATGTGGTACTGTGTCATTGGCTCTGTCCTGGGGAAAAATAATAACACAGAACTATGGCTTTGACTCTCTGGACAGATGCTGGACAGCTAACACATCTGGACTCTGATGTTTAGTGCCCTCCTCCTCACACTCAAGGCTGATCCCGAGCAGACACCACAAATCCATTTATTCAACTGGTGTCACATTGTGGGATGCTTCTGTTCTCCAGTGGTGAGAAGGGGGAATGGGAGGAAATATTTTCATTTAGGTCATTGTTGGAACATAACCAGACCTTTCTTTGGTTAGATTCTTGGGAATAGGTCTTCATGATACACCACAGTGGCTTTAGACACATATTGTTTGCACTTGACTCTATGTGTGATGGACAGTCTGACTGAATGGATGAGATTTTACATAGGGTTAGTTCCCTTTCGTTTTTGGAAAGAAAACATAATTAACTCCAGAATGAATTAATGGTGAAAAATAACATCTACCTCTAACTTTCTATTTCCTTTATCTTTAACTATTTAACAACATGTCTGGGTAATACATATTCCTCCTCTGAGTCTGGTCATGGTGTGTAGTTGACCTTGCTTCTCATTAAACTCATGATCGAACTTGGGGATTCTTCACCTTTTTCTGTGTTATGGACCGCTTTGGAAGTCTGGGGAAGCCCATGGACTCTTTCTCAGAATACTTTTAAATGAAAAAAAAATTACATAGTATTACAAAGGAGCCCAATTATTTTGAAAAACAGCTATCAAAATGTGAAAAAAACCCAAGAAGTTCATGCATCCCAGATTAAGAATTCTTGGTTTAGTAAATCCTACCAAAAATGGAAAGGAATTTGGTATATCCCAGGTAACCAAGTATATACCTGTCATCTGAAAATGACATGGTGGAAAGTTTATTGGCCTTGGAGTCAGAGGAGGACTCAGCTCATATCGCATCTCTGAAGCTCGTTACCCATGTGACTGTGGCCAAGTGCCTCCATCTAAAATGAAGTGGTTGGGTGGTTGCTGGAGTCTTTTTCTAGCTCTAAATCTGTGATTCTCTGAGAAGTCTACATACATTTGGAGAGACTCATCACCAGAAATTTGACCATCAGGTGGCCCCTGACACAACTCCTGTGTGATCCCAGGCAAGTCACTTCATCTTTTTTGCCTCAGTTTCCTCATCTGTAAAATGAGCTGGAGAAGGAAATGGCAAACCACTCCAGTCTCTTTGCCAAGAAAATCCCAAATGGGGTCACAGAAAGTTGAGTATGACTGAAATAAGACTGAATATGACTTTTTGTGATTAGAGGAAAACTCTCAAAGACTGTCTCTTAAGATATGGAGAGCTTGCAACCATGGAGGGAGTAGCCTCCCAAGTGAAATCACACATTCTTGAAGTGTTGAACAAGTAAACATAACATAATTTATTGCGCGTACAGCATGACACAATATAATTTAATCTAGTGTGTATTGCTATTATTGCATAATAATAATTTAATTTCCTATTAAGCAACCTTAGAGTACCATTAACTATTATTAGTTAACTCAATTGCTTTGTAAATCTGCCAGGAGTCCAGCCGGACTCCTTGCCTCCCTCCTCGGTTTTTCCCATGTTAGCAGGGGTTGCTGAGTTCCAATTCTCCATCAGCCATTAAATACAGGTCAGTAATTCCAGGAGGCACGGGGAGAAAACAAGCAATCGTTTGTTCCACTTGTTCCAAGAGGCTGCCTGGCAAGGTTGTTTCAAAGCACATCCCTGGCTGGAGGGTGAAGTGTCCAGACTGTTTGGAGATGCTTAGGCCAAGGGGCCAGCTCCTTTTGTAAGAAACTCTTAAGGCAAAGCAGGGAAAATACTTAGCTATCACCACAGAATTAAGAATGTTGAATTCACATCTGACTCTTCATGATTGTATTTGGGGTTTTCTTGGCATTGATGCTAGAGTGGTTTGCCGTTTCCTTCTCCTGCTCATTTTACAGATGAGGAAACTAAGCCAAACAGGGTGAAGTGACTTGCCCAGGGGTCACACAGCTAGTAAGTGTCTGAGGCTGGATTTGAACTCAGGGAGATGAGTCTTCCTGATTCTATGTCGGGCACTCTATCTGCTCTGCTGCCTAGCTGCCCAGGTGGGGCATTCCAAGATAATCTATTCTATTCCTCTTGTTTTATAGATGTAGTCATTGAGATCTTATAGTTGGGAATTAGCCGGCACAAGATCATGCATGTAAGAGCCGAACGGGGCAGCTTAGTGGGGTTATTTGGAGTCTAGGTGGTGGAACTGGGAAGAATAGGACACATTTAGACTCCAGCCCTATTTGCCTCAGTTTCTCATCTGTAAAATGGGGACGCACTGGAGAAGAAAACTGCAAACCACTCCAATATCTTTCTCAAGAAAACCCTCCACACGGCAGCACTCACAAGAACGTAAGTCAGCCTCAACAATAACACATAACGACGACAACAACCAGGTCACTTAGGTTGCAATCGGGAGAGTCAGGACTTGAGCCCCGATCTTTGACTCCGTTGCACTAGGCTGCCTGTTATCCTTTTCCCTTATTCCTGAGTGGATAATGCTACATCCTTTTTACATCGGTCTACAAAAACATATATTAATGTTTGGATTTTTTTTCTGACACGCTCCCCCCTTGATCATTTTGTGCCATGAGCATCGCAGCATCTCTAAGGAGACGGGATTTCTGCCTCAGGTTGGAGCCACTGGGACAGGTCATTAAACCGGTGAGGGGGAAACCATTTGTGAACCGCGGGAGTCTTTCAAAGGGGGTGGTGCTTGCTCTTCTTTATTATTGCGATAAAAAGCTTGGGCTTTTTCAAACCAAACAGGGGAGCTGTCCCCAAGGGAGAGCCAGCCAGCCCCCCACCCCTTTGGAAGCGCTCCCCAGCAGGGCGCCAGCAGCGCTCTCATTGGCTGGACACGTTGCGGGCCTTAGCGAGGGCATTCTGTTTCCTTTGAATCTGGATCCGAGGTTTTAATGGTTCGAGGGACAGCTGCTTTATAAGTCTGCCTTGGTTTAGCCAGAGGATTTGCAACCAATGGAGCCGGCAGAGAGACCGCTTGTTTTTCCTTGGCTGGCTGTGTTAACACCGGTTCTGTTCCCCTATCGGGTCTTGTACACAATGTCTTAATCTTGGTCTTATCCTGGTGGAATGTTCCCTCTCCCACCACATGCTGCTTTTAAGGCCAGTATTGAATATCTGGAAACTGATAGCTGGAGTGATTACCTGGCCTGTTCCTTTCAGGGAAACCAGCCACGTTGGGGCAGATATCTAAAGTAAGCTTAAAACAATGAGAATTCAAAGCAACACCTCTTGGTTCCCAACACCAGCTGCTATCTTCTGCACGCTATGACTGCACTTTCATTAAGGACGTGAGAACTCAGAAAATTTGGCAAGAAAGGGTTTTTCCTCCCTCCGCCCCTTTCTTCTTTTCTTTCTTGGATTATTAGATAGGCATTTATCTTTTTTTTTAGCTTCTCTACAATCCTTTCTTTTCCAGCGCATTCTGCCCCTCTCCCTCACTTCATCCTATCAATCAATCATTCAACAGGATCCACGGAATCGCAGAATGTGACTTGGAAAGGATTTCAGTGGTTGTCTATGCCAACTCCCACACAGAAGGAATACACACTATAACCTGCCTGATGAGTGATTAAGCACCCACTATGTGCCAGGCACCGGGATTGAGAAAACAGAAATGAGGCAGTCCCTGTCCTAAAAGAGCTTACAATCAATTGTCAGAAACAACACATACATTTTTAAGTATATTACTAAGTATACACGAAAGTAAATGCTAAGCAATTTGGAGGTATTAGGGAAGGCTTCGTGTAGAAGGTGTGGGGGTCCAGAGATAATCTTTAACTCTCCGTTATGTTGTTATTATGGTTGTATCATTTCCATAGACTTCTGTGATTCTCATATTTTTGGTGCATTTTCAAAGCGCTTGGATCTGTCCAGTCTGTCACAGGTGCTGGCAGAGTATGTCAAAATGGTTATCTGAACTCTCGTTCTCACGCTGCCCTTTAGCATCAGAGAAGGACAAAACTACTGCTTTAGATTCTGCCTTTTGACCCTGAAGTGTCCTCTGACCATGGAATGGTGACTGGTGCTAAAACTTCCCCTCAGCAGGGTTTAGAACTCTGTCAAAGTCTTAAAGACTTAACAATGGTGCTCAACTCCTTGTGGACCCTAGTGTCCATGGGGTTTTCTTGGCAAAGACACTGGAGTGATTTGCCATTTCCTTCTCCAGTGTGAACCCATTTTACAGATGAGGAACTGAGGCATATAGGAATTAAATGACTTGCCCACGGCCACATAGCTACTAAGTGCCTGAGGCCAGATTTGAGGCAGAGGAGGAGAGGTGGGATGGAGTCATGTATTCATCAACTCTTTCCTCATGGGTCATTTTGGGATAACAGACACCTGGCCAAGGGATCACCCAAATAGACAATTCTGTGACTTGCTTCTTTCCTCTTCTTCTCAAGCTTTATAAATGGAAGAGCAGACTCCTTGAAGTTCCCAGTCTCTCCTCTTTTTTATATCTTTCAATACTGGCATTCTGAGTACGACAATAACATGCACGTAAATAGCGTCATGGTAGAGGATTCTGCTTTGCATCTGTTTTGTCTTAAATGTGTAATGTTACTCCTTTTCTCCTCCCCTACAAACCCCCCTCCTCATGAAAACAGGGATTGTTTAGTTTTTGTAATCTTTTTTTAAATAAGTATTTATTAATAGACTACTATGTGCCAGAAAATGGTGCTAAGTACTGCTTTACAAATATTATTTGATTCTCACAGCAAACCCTGGAAAGCAGTGCCACTATTAACCTCATCTTACTGATGGCTGTAAGAGGTTAAGTGACTTGCTCAGGGTCACACAGCTATTAGGTGTCTGATGTCAAATTTGAATTCTGGATTTCCTGACTTCAAGTCCAGGACCATCTCCAATCTGCCATCTAGCCAGCTGCCTCTGTATCCCCAGCAACTAGCATAGGGCCTGACACCTGGTAGGCCCTTGATAAATGCTTATTGTAAAAATGAGTGAATGAATGGTTAAGCGAATATAGATGGTATAAAGATTCTGTAAGTTATAAAGATTCTATAAGTTATTAGTGGTAAGTCATATTGTTCAATTAGCTCGATATAGGTTTAAATTAAGGCATCAATCAATCTCTGGTTTCATTCTCCTTCCAGTTGGCTGGTTCTTCACAGAAACACTGAATTAAAGTGTTTCCAAGGACCCCTGGGGCCCTTTAGGTTCAACCTCTGCACAACAGGAATTTTCTATAGCCTTGATCTTTTCTTGCAAGTTCCCTTTACTTGTACCTTTGCTTAGTAACCTTTTCTCTCTTTTTCCCTCAAGGTGACATCTCAGGTTGAAACCACCTAAAGCTTAATGGTTAATACCCCTTGGAACAGCTCAGAGAAATATATGGATATGCGAGAAATTGTTAAGAAGACTTGAAATTGGGACTAGCCTGATCTTTTCCCTCTGAGGTGGCATATTTCTATAGAAATATCCTCTCCCATTCCTCTCCTCTCCTCTCCTCTCCTCTTCTCTCCTCTATTTCTCTTTCTCTCCCCTCCCTTCCCCTTTCCTTTTTCCCTCTTTCCTCCCTTCCCCTCCTCTCCTCTTCTCTTTCTGCTTTCCTCTCTGTCTGTCCCTCTCAATCTCTCTGTCTCTCCTTTCTCTGTCTCTGTCTCTCTCTCCTCTTCCTGTCTCCCCTCTCTCTCTCCTTTACTGTTTTATTGCTGACATTGGAATGTTTGAGAGAAAGGAACATGATAAATCCAGTCAAGCCTCCAGGGAGGCAATGGGAAGTATCCCTCTTCCTTGAGGGTCAGGTGTGCTCTGTGCATGACTCCCACCAGGTAGGAGGTGGTACTTGGTGCCCCTTCAAGCTCCTCCTTTCCTCTAATCCCCTTACAGGAATTCTAGGTTCTTCTTGGCATAACTTTTAGAGATAAGGAAAATCGTGAGGCCTCAAACAAAGGAGCACTTTTATGACCAAGGGCCTTAACAAGAGGGTGTGCCTGTTTCAAATGTTATCATAGTTGATGATGTAATATAAAGGTATATCAGACTGTAAATTCTTGAAGGGGGAGGGTAGTTGTGGAATTGTTTTCTTATACCCAGCTGGCTTCATTATAGGAAGACTTGTCCTAACTCAGGATACTTCAGAGGCAGGAGAGTCATGTCCCAGTAGCAAATGGATTTTTCCAATCTGTATGTAACAGAAATGAGTAAGCATCATTCATTCAACAAGTATTTATTGTGCTCTAAGCACTATGCTAGGCCCTGGGAGAAACTTGCACTCTCTTGTTGAGAGGCAACCTGTTCACCTGTAAGTAATTAAAAACTATATATAAAGCAAAAGCAAAGTAACTGAGAGGACACTAGACACTGAGGGCATCAGGAAAGGCTTTTGTAAAAGGTTGCACCTGAGTTGCATTCTGAAGGGAGTTAAGAATTCTGAGAAGTAAAGGTGAGGAGGGGCTTGGGGATGCCATCTTGGCTTAAGGTGGGAATGTTTTCTACGGGGAACTGAGAATAGATCATTTTGGTTGGAAGACAGTGAATAAAAGAGAAGTAATATATAACAATCCTGGAAAAAGGAGGATGGTGTCAACCTAGAGAGGGCTTTAGATACCAATAGAGGAGCTTATATTTTATCTTGGAGTAACTGGCGCTTTTTGAATAGGGGAATGATGTGACTAGACCTGTGCTTTTGCAACACCAATGGGCAGCTATGGTGAAGATGGATTGAAGGGGAGAGACAGCAAAGACTTGGAGACAAATGAATAGGAGGCAGTTGCAATGGTCCAAGTGACAGGCGACGAGGATTAGACTCCATTTGTCTATCCTTCTTGATCCCACTTCTCAATACCCCTCCCCAAATCTGGCTTCTGTCTCCACTTCTTTGTGGGAACTGTTCTCTCCAAGGTCATTTAAAACCTCCTAATTGTCAAATCCAATGGCATTTTCTTAGACTTTTCCTCCCTATGCCTCTCAGTCACATTCTGTACTGTTGACCTTTCCTTCCTCAATGCTCCTTTCTTTTGACTCCTAGTAGTCTGCTGTCCATTTAATTGGCTCCTGTCTCTTTGGAGTTCCAAACTCCTCACCCCCTTACCTTCACTTCTCAGAATTCTTAACTCCTTTCAGGACCCAGCTCAAATGTCATCTTTTACAAAAGCCTTTCCTGATACCCTCAGTGCCTACTATCCTTTCAATTACTTTGTTTTTCCTTTGTATATAGTTTATAATTACTTATAAGGGAACAGATTGTGTCTAAACAAGAGAGTGAGCTTCTCCTAGGCCTAGCATAGTGCCTAGAGTATAATAAATGCTTGTTGAATGGATGGATGGATGGATGGATGAATGAGTGAACACATGAGTGATGCTCATGTATGTTCACTCATTTTTATTATATATTTCTTTATCCTCCAGCCCCACAAATGTGGGCATTTCTCAAGTCCTTGTCCTTTGCATTATCTTTTTTCCCATTCACCCCTGGTGATCTCATTCTTTTTTATGGCTTTAACTATCACCTCTCTGCAGAAGATGACCAAATTATTCTATAGCCCCTACCTCTCCTGAGTTTTGATCCTGAATTTCTGAAGATCTACTGGACACGTCCAGATGGATGTCTCATTGTCATCTTTGACTCAACATGTCCAAAAATTAACTCATTACCTTTCCCCCAAATCTTTCCCTCTTTCTTGTATCTCACCACACTTCCTCTAACTCTACACTCTAGAAACCTTGAAGATCTTTCTGAGTTCCCCCTCACTCTCAATACTTAATCAGTGGCAAAGCTATTAATTTTTACTTCATAATGTCACCTGCATTTGCCCCTTCCTTTTCTTTTATTAAAAAATAAATTTCATTATTGTCTTTAATTTTTACATAGCCCAGATTTCTCCCCATATATCTCCTTTTCATTACCTATTCCTTATGATAAAGAAAATTTTAAAAAGGTAAATAATATTAAAAACAAATTCAGCAAAACTGACAATCGTAGTGAAAACATTTGATAGTATACGAAATGTAATATTGTATTTGATATTATATGAAATGTCTTCTGTAAAAGAATGTAGGGAGATGTTTTCTCCCATCTTTTTTTTTGGAAGCCAAATGTTATAAACTTCACAACATCCAGTTTTAATTGTTTTGTGGTTGTTATTTTTTTCCCATTTAAATGTCGTCATCATGTGATTGATCTCCAAGTTCTGTTTACTTTGCTTTACATCAATTCACGTAAGTCTTTCCATACTCCTCTGAGTGCTTCATGGTTATTGTTTCTTATAGTACAGTAATATTCCATTACATTCATGTACCATGATTTGTTTAGTCGTTCCCTAATGGATGAATATTTACTTTGTTTCTAGCCTGTTGCTACCAAAGAAAAGTATTGCTTTAAGAGTTTTGATGTATGTGGAGCCTTTCTTTTTATCAGTGACCTCCTTAATCCACTGTATGATTAGCAGTAAAATATCTGGGTCAAAGGATATGGACTTTCTTTGCCCATTATCATCACTCTGGTCACCAATTTCTCCTTAGACCTCGATGGAGACAACCCATGTTCCTGAATCCAAGAACCTTGGGAATAGTAATAGCCCCTAAATGACCAGACTAGACTTGTTTCCAGCCCAGATCCTAAAGACATTATTTAGGAGAGAAATCATTGTTGAGAAGAGTTCGATCTATTCATCTTCCTCATCTCCACCAGCAAAAAACTACCAACTAATTGCTGCCGACAGATAAGTACTTGAGCTCTTGGAGTGGAAGCACTGTGCAGCTCCCTCCCCCCCTCGCTCCATATCATGGAACCCTCACAGATACCATCTCCAGTGGAGAAGAGACCAGCCATTCCCACCAATTCTCAACCAGCTGACACTCATGAGGAAGGCAAGTCAGCTTTGCTGAAGCAGCGAAGTAGCCTGAGGAAGAGAGAGAAGGTGGAAAGCTCCAGGCAAGTCAAACCACCACCATTTTGACCACTATCTCCCCTCAGACTCCAGTGGACTATGGAACTTTTCCATCTGACCTGCTATTGAAACCTTCCTTTATTAGAATGCAAGGTCCTAGGGAGCACAGCTTGTCTTCCTTTTCTTTTTGTATTCCCAAAAAACAAATGGGGCACAGAGCTTTGAGCATTCTTTCATTTCTACTTGCAAATTATTTTCCAGAATGGTTGTATCGATTTACAGGTCAACCAACAATGCATCGATGTACCCAGCAGTTACCAAATTCTCATCTTCTATCACCTTTGCCAAATTACTGAGTATTGAGTGAAACCTTGGGGTTGTTTTGATTTGTATTTCTCTTAAATAGCAATTTGGAATTGTCTTTCATGTGATAATTAGTTTGAAATTTTTGTTCCAAGAAATATACTTTGACCACTTCTCAATTGGGGGATGACTTTTGGTTTGGTATATTTCTATTATTTGTCTACATGTCTTGGATACCAAACCTTTATCAAGATTTTTGATAAAGATTTTCCCCAGTTCACCACTCCAAGATGCATTAATTTTGTTTGTGCAAAAGCTTCTCATTTTTACACAATCAAAGCTATCTGTTTTATCTTTTATAATTTCCTCTATTCTTTGTTTGCTTAAGAATTCATCCCCTGCCCATAGTTGTAAAAGGTGATGATTTGTTTATGTTCTACTTTTTTTTTACTGATATGATCTTTAATTTTCAGGTTATATGTTCATTTTGAATTTATTCTGGAATACATCGTCAGATCTTATTCTAAGTCCATTTTCTGCCAGTCAGCTTTCCAGTTTTCCCAGCAGTTCTTATCAAATGGGAAGTTCTTTTGTTTTGGGGTTTATTGAACATTGGATTATTGAGTTGAGTTATTTTTGATTCTTCCCTGTCTAGTATATTTCATTGATTTACTTTTCTATTTTTAACTAGTACCAAATGGGTTTGATGACTGACTGTTGAATTAGAAATATAATTTTATGTCCAGAAATGCTATTGCTCCTTCATTGCTACCTTCCCCCCCTGATAATTTCCCTTAATTTCCTAGATATTTTTTCCTCCAAATAACTTTTTAAAAATTTTGTCTAGCTTTCCAATGTATTCCTTTGGTAGTTTGATTGACATAGCACTACATCTGTGGATGAACTTCGGTTGTGTGGTCATGTTAATCATACTGGCATGGCCCCAAGATGAGCACCAGATATTCTTCTAGCTATTTATGATAGTCTTTGTTTCTTTAAAGAGCATCATACAATTTTATCTCTACAGATATTGAATACTTTGGTAGACTGACTCCCAAATTTTTATTAGTTTTGTCAGTTTTTTTGAATGGTATTTTCCTTTCTATTTTTGCCTCCTAAATTTTGTTATTATTGTGACATCAACATTGTATTGATTTTCCTGGGTTTATTTTATACCTTGCAGTTTATTTTGTGGAAGCTGTCATTCTCTCCTTTTTACTCTCACTATTGCCATTCTAATTCTCATCTTAATTTCAGTCCTCATTTTCTCTGCCCTATTGTAATAGTACCCTTTCAGTCTCCTTACTTGAAATCCTTCCTTTTTTTCCCACCCATTCTTCATGTCATCCTCAAAGTAATCTTCTGAGCTCAGAAACTTAATCACATCACTGTGCTTTGGAAAAAACTTCAGCGAGTGGCTCAACATTGGCCACTGGCTAACATACAAATGCATTAGCTGGGTCATCACGGTTCACTGTTATTTAACTGATTTTGTCCTGCTCTCTTTTCTTTCTGGTCATCCTTTAGGCCTACGATAGATATCCTCCACACCTGTCTTTCCTTCAAGGCTCATGTTCTCCACTGATCAGTGCAGCCTGGAGATCTTGATTATTGTAAATTTCTTAGCCTACTTTGGGTGACTTTTTTTATACACTTATAATATCATAATTTTACATTTCCATTGTTGTTTAGTTGTGTCTGACTCCTTGTGACTCCATTTGAAGTTTTCTTGACGAAGATCCTGCACGGACTTAACATTTCCTTCTCCAGCACATTTTACAGATGAGGAAATTGAGGCAAGCAGTTTGCCCAGAGTCACTTAACTAGTAAGTGTCACAGGCCAGATCTGAACCCAAGAAGGTGAGTCTTTATGACTCCTGGCCTCCTAACTTCTGGTGCTCTATCCACTGCACCCTCTAGTGCCCCATGAATTTCTGTGTATTTGACCTAAATTGTAAGCTCCTTGAGGTCTGGGATGGTTATTTTTCCTTTTTAAATTTCTAGTCCATAGCAATGTCTTGTCAATGATATATTTTTAAAAAAGTTTTGTTGAATTGAATTTCATTTCCTCATTGAGTCTCATAATCTCTTTTAGAACGCATAGAACCGGCACTAGGTCCTAGAATGAATATCAGGGTGGTGCTAGAATGCTGGAGATATTTTAAGATAAATAACTAGAATCCCTGGCCCCACTCTAGAAAGTCACTCTGTACTGAACTGAATGATCTGGGTGAATCTCAGGTCAGACTCCCAAGCCCAAATCATAGGATTATAGATATGGACTTGGAAGGAACTTTAAAAGCCATTGGGTCCAATTCCCTCAAAGCAAGGTCCAGAGAGATTTAATGACATACCTAGGGTCATGCAACTCATTGAGGCATTTTTTGAACTCAGGTTTTCCTGACTCATTTTATAGCCTCCTATCCATTACATCTCATTGCTCCTGAGATTAAGATATCCCAGAACTGAGATGGAAAATTATGACTTCAATGAGTCAAGGAAGAAAGCAAAGCCATGACTATAGCATCTTCTGATGATCACTCTTTAAGGACTTAAGCTTATAAATGCGGGCATTGATCTTCCATAGAGTCTATGCTTCTTTTCTGTAAGATGAATGCTGCAAGAGTAAATTATTAAAGAAAAAATTGTGGCCCATTTCAATCACGCTGAAAAGCTTGCCATAGAGTTAGAGTTAATTGAGATAACCAGAAAGGTTATACTATGGAGGCTGTGAAGCCGAGATGAAGAGATCCAGTGCTCCTGAGTGCCAGATCAACTTCTTTAAAGCAGGTAAAGGCATATAAAGGTACACTAAATGATGGGGGAAATGTTAGTTGCTCTAAGCCAGAGTTTTATCATTAAACAGTAAAATTGTACCTGTACCACAGGATTGTGAGGAGGGAAAAATAGACAATTATTTTTGAAGTGCTCTGTAACTATAAAGCATTCAATGATATTAAATAAACTTCTTGTCACTATTCATTTATATGTGTTTATTAAGTATAATGCTTGGGTTACATATTAAAGGAGATAGGTAAATAAGACATGATAAACTCAAAGAATTTAAAATTTGGGAAATATAATAAGATGTACATACTAGTATGTGTCTATATATATATGTATGTACATTTATATATGTATGTATATAGGTAAAGATTTCCATATACCTATACACACACTATTCACACACATGCACACATACATGTATACATATGTGTATATATGTGCTGTATTGATAATGCATTTTTGCTTACTGATAATATAATTTTGCTTCTTAATGGGAAGATCTTCCCCATCTATGAATGGGCCTGCCCCTTAAGGGCAGTTTGATTAGGGAAGATTTGTAGGAAGGCTCACACCTTTTGTTAATGAGGCACTGGTTCTCAAAAGGGTTGTGATGCCCTCTGGCTCTAGAAGCTGTATAAATACTCTGAGATGAAGTTTTACTTTGGGGCTGAATCATTGGACGTGTTTGTTTGGCCAGATGAGACTCTGGGCAGCCGCTAAGGAGCCCTCTGGCTTTGAAAACCCAGATGTTGGTTCTTCTCTCTCTGGTAACTATCTATTTAATGGTCAGGCAGTTGGATATGTCTGTTGATCTGTGATGTATGGTCAGATATGTTGGTGCTTCTCTCTCTGTGTGGTCAGGCAGTTGGATTGAGTATATATGTACATGTAGATATCCACATTTGTTTTGAGTCTGTAATTAAAATGGCATATAGGACTCCTGAACAGAAACTCCCTCTTTCAATATAAGCTGGCTCTTTCTTTCTTCACTTACAGTCTCAGAGCAATAGCTGAGGCATTGAGTAGTTATATGGATTGTCTATGATCACAAATATCACATGTGTCAAAAGTTGTAGATGAACTCAGGTATTTCTGACTCCAGACTGACTCTCTAGTTGCTTAAGCACATTGCCTCAGCAAGGTATTTCTCTCTCTGTCTCTCTCAATCTCTCTCTTTCTTTTTCTCTCTCCTTCCCTCCCTCCCCACTCTGTCTTCTCCTATCCTATATCCTATCCTATCCTGTCCTATTCAATCTTACCTATCTATACATACACATCCATCCATCCATCCATCCACACATACATACATAGCCATCTTACAGAAAAGGAGCAAGGGCTCTATGGCAGATCAATGACTAAAACTATAAGCTTAAATCTTCTATTTGAGTTTGTGGGTTTCACATATATATACATATATATGTATATTTATATACACACATGTAATTTCCTATCATGTGTTTTTGCTGAGATAAAAATGGACCAGAAATGATTACTTTTCTATGTTTCCTTAGCCTGTACATCCCTGATAGTTATGTATTTGTGCTGGAACTGTGTAAAAATTGACATTTATTTTGAAGTAATAGATGTAGCCTACTCAGTAATTTTCTTCAGTTATATCTATTGAGATTATTTGAAGATATAAGATAATATGCAGAAAACTTGAGTAAGTTGTCTATGTTTTTGTTAAGTGGAATTTCCTCTTTAGTTGGCTAATTAAGGCACAAACCAAGCACTCCTTCTGTGTGTTATTTGAATTTAATTTCCCTTCTGGATTCCTCTCTAGGATTTCTCAGAGCCTTGGATAAAATGATCTAGTTTACTCTATTTTTTTTTCATGATTTTAGCTAGCCTATAGCTATTGGCATTAAACAAAGATGTAGTGATTTGAAGATGAAAGTTTTTATTTTGAACTAGCAAAATATTAGGTTTGATAGCATAGAAGTGCGTACTAGAGTGAATTCATTCATTCAATATGAATTTATCAAGTGCTTGCTATGCACAAGTAGATGGGAGAAATAGTCAAGCACTTTATAACGTGCAGTTTGGGGAAGGACATGACCTTGGTAATTTTACAGTTCCTACTTTCCCCAAAATTGTCTAGACATCTAGCGAGAAGTTCTTCCATCCACTAGCCCAGCAATTTAGTGCCTAAGTGTGAAATAGAAATAGAAAACCTTAAAAAACCTTATCTTTGAGATTTTGTCAAATTGCTGTAGTATTCAGTTAGAGCAATGACGGACCTTCCTCAGCTTAAAATGCACCAACGAAATAGAAGGAATATGAGTAATGCTGGCTTTCATATACTTTACCCTTTCACATTAAAGATGTATAAGGTGAACCAGCAACTGGTTCCCCAAACGTAATTTTTTAGCCCAAGTTGTTAATTATTTGTCACCAAAGCCCATGGCTACTGGCCAACTCTTTAGGAGAGCATCCACACGATGATCCTGTTTTCAGGCTAATAGTTTGTTTACTCAATCTGGGACCATGTAAACATAGCAGAATTCCTCTAACAAATCACTGGTCCTGGAATAGTGTTTGTGTTTACCCTTTCTCCCCAGCTAATTGTTGTTTCTTTGACATGCATTTGGATGTCAAAGAATCTTCTTAAGGAAGAGCCCCTTAATGAGGAAAGCAACTTCACTTAAATCAACAACCCTAAGTGTCGAGTGGCCTTAATCTGAGGTTTTAGTGGGGACCAGGAAGATGTGAGCAGGTTTCTGACTTGTGTTTTAGCTGTGATAGATAATAGCCACCAACTTTGCAAAAAGGTTTGCAAAGCACTTTACAAATTGAACTCATTTGATGCTGACAACAGCCCTGTGAGGTCAGTGTGATTATCTTTATTTTACAGATGAGGAAACTGAGACTCAGAGATATTGAGTAACTGATCTAAGTTCACACGGTTCTTAAATGTCTGAGGTGAGATTTGAACTCAAGTCTTCCTGACTCCAAGTCCTACGTAGCATCTAGCTATCTGGATGTGACCTTAACACACTATATAAATGCTAGCTATAAAGTAAATAAACTAAAAAAATAATCCAACTGTACCATAAGTCTTTCATTCAAGTGAATTGATTGAGACCTGGAGGGTACATAGTTCTGTCAGTAAGGTGCAGCATAGTGGATAGAGTGCCAGACCCGGAGGAAGGAAGACTTGTGTTCTAAGACTGCCTCGAATACCTCCTAGCTGTGTGAACCTGGACCAGTCATTTAATTTTTCTGAGTCTCAGTTTACTTATCTGTAAGATAGGGATAATAGCAGCATTTACCTTACACAGTCATTGTGATAATGTATGTGAAGGACTTTGTAAATCTGAAAATACTCTATTAAAGTCAGCTCTTATGAATAAAGTGGTATAAAATCAGTTTATGGTCACATAAAAGAAATTTTCATTAAAGTAGAGTCATATGATTAGTTGTTGTTTCTTCAAAACTGTATGACTCAGATTGAGCACATTGTTTCTCAGTCTTGGTTCTGAATGATTTTTGATTCTTTTAAAAAATCAAATTCATTTCCAAAGAACAAAGACATGCCACTTGTTACTGTTTAGTCATTTCTGACTCTTCATGACTCTATTTGGGATTTTCTTAGTAGAGATATTGGAGTGATTTGCCATTTCCTCCTCCAGCTAATTTTATAGATCAGGAAACTGAGGCAATGAGGGTGAAGTGACTTCCTGACCCCAGACCAGGCACTCTATTCATTGTGCCACCTAGTCATCCCAATACCATCTATGATGTATAAAAGAATGTGTTCTGAAAGTAAATCCAGAGAGTAATTTTTTATTATGAATTTGGAATAAGTATAGACTCCCCTGTGAGACTACTTTGAATGGGCCAATGTTGATGAATGTAGAAATTGGGGAGTGTTTCTTTTGAAGAATCTGTCTCATGATCTCTGAGATTCCTTACAGTACTCTAAAATTACAGTGTATGATTCTACATTTTATAATTACATCTTGTACTGATCAAGCATGTGACAATATTTTTCTGTTGTCAAGTGAGATTGTTTCAATGAAGGTATGTCACTATGAGATTTCTATCTCACAGTATTCTCAAAAGCAGACAGTTCTATGTACATTAGATTTTTAGTACAAAAAGTTGATTATACTTCACTGAGATCAGTTCCCCTCCAATGTCTAGCTAGTGCCTGAAGGTAACTCTTGGTTCTTGTCATCTAAGCCAGAAAAAAAATCTAAGTTCTGAAAGGTTCTACCAATATGGTAAGACTCAAATATAAATTCAGCAATGGGCTAGTCCAAGACTAGTCTTGCTAAATTTGGAGAGACTTAACACTTTCTTGGGTGCAGGGGTGATAAATGATTGAGGTTAGAGAACCTTGAAGGCAATCCATGAAAATTTATAAAGGATTTTTGACTTGCATCATTGTGGGGAGTAAGCATGCTAATGACATTATGGATCCTTGAAGCATTGAAATGACATCGCTATCCTCACGTATCCTTCTCACTAATTTCTTAGTTAGAAGGTCCGTCATTGTCAATATCTCAGTCAGATAGATGCCAAGAGTTACATTCTAGTTGGTATTTGTTGATAGAAATGTCTTCCTTTAATTCTTGTGTCAGTCACTGTAGTTTCATTTGCTTAATATTATGTACTGTTGTTCAGTGGAGATTGGTCTTTGTATTCAAGACAACTAACGTGCCCATTAGAATACTTTATACCAACTCTATGTAATGCTTGGTTTTCTACAAATATTCTTTTCCCAAAGATTTTTAAAACTGTTTTACTGATAACGTGTGTCCTATGAGATAAGTGGCAAAGGTCTGCTTTGCAGATGGAACATCTGAAACATGGGAGATAGTGAATCATGCTAAACTGGGTCTCAAATCTCTGAATTCTTTTTGTGATATGTCTGAGTGATCCCATGGTACCAAAAAGATGAACTATGGTACAGAACCACGCTTGTTTAGCCTGAGGCCAGATTTTCAGCAACGTTGCTGCTTTTAACACAGAACACAAAAGAAAGAAATTGCTCTGATGGGCAAATAGCTGTCATAAAGCCCATGCATTTTATTTTGTAAAAGACATGGTCAAAAACGTTATTCAGAAAACTATGTGAGACATAAAATAGTGGATGACCTCTTGATTTTACTTTGTGAATCTATGAATGTTATTGCAGTAGGTGCCCTTAACAGTAATAATATATGACAGCTGCTGATCATAGAATTTAGAGTTAGGTAGAGATAATCTAGTTTGATGTCTTCATTTCTCTTATTAGGAAACTGAAGCTCAGAAACTGAAATGACTTGTCCAAGACCACACAGATATGAAGTACCTGAGCCAGGACTCACATATGCTCTGACTCAAAATGTAATGCTTTTTCCTATTATGTTGCCAGCAAGAAGGTTAGTTTGGTTATCTGATCTCTTGATTTTCAGCTCAATAATCTGGGGCCATTTAGTCTAAAGTCAAGTGGTCTCTGCAAGTCTTACTATATTACAACGCTACATAATTCTATAGCCCCCCTAGTACTTCATGCCACAGTTCAAGTGCCAGTAGGTGTTATAGGGGTTAGAGCACTGGACCTGGAATTAGGCAGACCTGAGTTCAAATTTGACCTCTGACACTGGGTAGCTGTGTGGCCCTGGGCAAGTGACTTATCTTCTTTTTCCTTCCCTTTTCTCATCCATAAAATGGGAATAATACCATCTCTCCGGGAGTTGAGGATCCAACGAGATATTTATAAAGTGCTAAATGTGCTTCCTTCCATTCTAGTATGGAAGCGTCTAGGAAAAGTAAAATTCAAGTCACGGAACTGCAGAACTGCAGCATGGGAAAAGATATTGGAGATCAGCTAGTCTAGTTTTATTTCTACAGATTTGAGATTTAAGGTGTAGGTTATGTGAATCGTCTAAGATGCTGGGACAGGTGGCCAAGACCAGATTGGAGCCCCGAGCACCAGAACTCTTCATTTCTACTCAAGTATGAGCTGTTGCAGGAAACATGCACAGGTGTGTGTATGTGTGTGTATTTTTAAATAGGCACTTAAAGGACGTTCAGATTTATGAAAAATTCAGAGGATCACTCGTTTAGAGCTGGAGGGAAGCCTAGAGATCATCAGGTCCCAAGCCCTCATTTTACAGAGAAGAAGGTGAGACTCTGAAAGGTGAAACCACTGACCCCTGGGGGAAGCCAGGAAGGGAAGGAAAGGGTAGGATCTGAACCCCAATTCTCTGATTAGAGTCTCTCAGGGTCTTTTGCACTCTGTCACGCATAAAATTAGCATATATGGGACAGCTTATTTCCCAATGATGTATTCCTGTAAGTAGAATCAGGAAACTTGAAAACTTGTTTGTTTGTTTGAAATATTACAAACACTGGTAGATTTCTCAGCAAGTTAGATTTTATTAGTCTAGATTTTCCCTGGAAAAATGAACTGATTTTGGTGTGAATGGAAATCTCAGATTCTATGTCTTGGGAGCTCTGAAATTATCATATTTTCTTGAGATTCTCCCCTGCACACTCCCCTCTGCTGTCTCCCCACCCCTCCTTGGCCCCCTCCCAAAGGGAACACATGAGCAGATCCTGGCCTATGTATCTTACTGAAATCTTTACCTTTCTGGCTTAGGCACATAAGGTAATGGGAACCTGTTGGAGTGAAGAAATAAAACCTTTTACAAAATATCTTTACATATCATAACGAAGAGCCTGTTTTAGAAGATAGACCTGAGAATTTCCCATGTTTGCTTAATGGTCCAGCGTAAGGTTGGGGTGTGTATTTTGGACAGTTGGATACACAGAATCAAGGCACACACAATTGTGACATTGGGAATGATGTGTTCTAACACCAAGTATATGCTCCTAGAAGGTTAGAGTATGTTTAAAAAACCCTTTATCTCAGGATGGTCTTCTCCCCTTCCCTGCCTCCCTGCCCCTACCACAATCCAAAGTCTTAGACTCTCCATGTATCATCTTTTCTTCTTCAAAAGAAGAAATTTTGTAGAAGCTTCAAGGTATGGCTCCATAGTTTTCAGCTTTCACCACCTAATAAGAGGAAGGAGTCTACCTTCTCTAACTGCTTGCTTTTGGGGTGTGTGTGTGTGTGTGTGTGTGTGTGTGTGTGTGTGTGTGGTGTTGCTGCATTGTTTGTGAGGTGTAGAGGATCCACCCAGCTTGGCTAGAACAGGAGGCCCCCACCTGACCTTTCTTCATATCTCAATTCCACCTTTCCTTTTGGTTAAGCATTCAAAAGAAAGTTTTCCTTTTAAAAATCTAACATCTTTTATTTACACTTCTGGGTTCCTGCCAGGCTTAGCAGGGGAAACACCGCAACACTGGGTGATGTGTTATTATTGGAGAACTCCCAGCAGCATGGCGAGAAAGGTTTCTTCAAAATCTCATGAGAAAAACTCCATCCCAGTTTGGCTTTGGGCTACCAGGGAAGGGTGAGAGACTACTTAGATTTTTGGCACCAAAAACCATTGTAAACTTTCAAATTTCTTTCATTGTAAACTTTTATTTGAGCATGAAAAAAGAGATATAAGGGAATTCTAAAACTTATAGAAAATAAAAGCTAATGATTTTAGAGATTATGTTCTTGGTTGAGGTAAGCTTCCAAGGACACCTCCACAATGTCAAAATCTTGCTACTTAAAATAAAAGTTCTAAAAACCAATAACCACTCCCTCCTTTCTAACCCCCTACAAACTAAAAATACATTATCATGCTTGGTCAAGACAAAACATTTACTAAGAACTTATTTTGTTCCAGAAACTTCACTAAAGACTGGAGATACAAATACAGATAATATTCATAAAAGATTTCAGAATCACAAATAGCAGTTTCCATATAGTTTTCTCATGAAACAAGTTAATAGGATGAATCTTGGTTTTCCAGCTGAGATGTAGTGGGTAGATGTGATTTGTTGCTGTTTATTTGTTTTTCAGTCACGTCTAACTCTTCATGACTTCTTTTGGAGTTTTTTTGGCAAAGATACTAGAATGGTTTGCCATTTTCTTCTCTAGTTCATTTCACAGACAAGAAAACTGAGGCTCCCAGGTTAAGCAATTTGTCCAGGGTCACACAGCTAATAAGTGTTTGAGGTCAGACTTAAACTCAAGAAGAGAAGTCTTCCTTACTCCAGACCTGGCACTCTACTACATCACCCAGCTGTCCTTCACCATGCCTCTGAAGTTACTCACCACATGGAAGACACTAGGAGCCTCCTTCTGGGAGGGTTGTGATCATATGTAATGGAAGTACTTGGGAGAGACCTGAGCATACTGAGCCAAGCTGTAACTCTTCTCAGGCTGTGAGCTATGTGATGAAAAGAAGTTTTTCGGTTGTCTGCAGTTGTGGAAATTTCTCTGGGGCACCTTCATAAAGACTATAGTTGGTCTCCAACATTCTTATCCTGTTCATTTACTCAGTCTTGGTGGATTCTTTTGGCTCTTTCACTGACAGAGTCCGTTGTGAGGCATTCTGTAAGGGGAGAGGCTATGGGCCTACTCTTTCTCCCATCCCCAAGCCGTGTGGCCCCATGAAATTTGACTTGAGCGCTTTTCCTGCCTTAGTGTTTATTCTTTGTGTTTTAGAGGAGGGTTTTGGAGGCTCTGATTTTGTGAGTTTCAAAGGGTCAGGGAGAGTGAGCCTCCAAGAGTCTGGGAGTCTGAGTCTTTGTAAGATTTGGTAGCCAGCCCTGCACTGATGCCTTAAAGGAGCAAGGGGTGACCTTCACTAGTGACCTTTGAGACCTAGGCGAGAGGTAGCTGAGACAAGGACTCATCCCGCAATCACTTCTCCTCTCCCTTCCCAGCAACATGGTTTAGTTGTTCAACTGAAACTTCAATTCAAAACCTATCTCTGATACTTAAGTATCTATATGACCTTGGACAAGTCACTGAATTTTTCTGAGCCTTGGTTACCCTACCTGTACTATGAGGAGGTTGAACTCCAGCTCTAAAGCTCTGATCCTACGATCTTGTGGTGGGAATGGGACTAGCCGATGTCTCTTCTTCCATCATTGTTTTACATAGATTTCTCCTTGAAGCTTTGTGCCCAGTAAGAAGGGCCTGACTTTCTTGAAAGCAGAGAACTATGCATAACTTCTTGCTGTCTTTAGATACTTATTCCATAGTTTCAACCAGTGTTGAAACCAATGAAAGTAACAGTGTGCAGATAGCTAAAGCATGGTACAGAAACACATTATACCTATGAAACGGAATGGAACTGCTTGCCTCACTTTCCTCAACTGTAAAATTAGCTGGAGAAGGAAATGGCAAATCACTTTAGTGTCTTTGTCAAGAAAACCCCAAATGGGGTCACAAAGAGTCTGATACAACTGAAAAATGACTTAACAACAGCAAATAGAATGGAAATAGCCCATAGGGCACTGTGCTCTCCAAGGCAGGATTGTGGGGGATGCTAAGCAGGAGGTGTCTGCCTTGGAGACAAAGAGCCTATCAGTCAGTTCCCAGTTACCAATAGCCCCAGTGACCTGAGGGAATCAATGCAGGGGAAGGGTCATTGACACAGTCATCCAGAGAGATTTTTCAGGGGCCTTTTGAAAGGATAGGAAAACAGATGTCATGAGTAATATATTACAAGGCTGATCCATTTGTCCAAGGAGGTTGGCACTGCCACAGTTGGGCAGAAGCTCCTTTTGGAGATGCAGATAGTGGATGGGAAATGAAAACCCTGCATATCTTCTTCCTTTTTGGTTGGATGTCCTTTGTCTTAGCCCTTTAACACTTTGATTGGCCCTTTCACTGGGGAATGTCAACAGTCAGCCCAGTCTTTCTGGATATCTTTGACTAGAACTGCTGTTCTCTGATCAGACTTTGTTTGGACAATTAAGTCCAGATCAATTCTCAGAGTCAGATCCCTCTGTTTTTGCACCATCGTGTTTCCTTTCTGGCTGGCATGTGGAGATAAAGGACAATGTATTGATTTGGTTCACCCATAGTTATGGAAATTTGACTAAGAAAAATTTATATGACTGTCTCTCCTCCCCCCGCAAAAAGATAAATTAGAGAGTCATCATTCACTTGAATTCAATACAGAATTTTCTTAAACACGAGGCTCTAAAGTCCTATGCTTTAATGTTTATTTAATTTGTTTAGAGCAGGGGCTCTTAACCTAGGATCCATGGACCAAGGGGTCCATGAACTTGGGTGGGGTAAGAATTACATCTTTATTTCAATATAGTTGGTTTCCTTTGTAATACTATGCAGTTTATTTTATGTCTTTTACAACATTATTCTGTGGAGTTCATAGGGTTCATGGGCTGTGAGAGGGATTACTGGTACAAGTTTAAGAACTGTCGTTTTGATTGTGATTTGAGAAACAGTCATTCATTTGCACACTGGCCTTTAGGAAAATATGTAGCCTGCATCATGCTAGTCTCTCCTTCCCACAATCATTTTAGGAACAATTCTTGAGAGGCTAATTACTTCTTGAACAGCGCCTTTTAAAAATTGGCTTGTGCCTCTGAAAGTCTGATTAGGCTCTGAGAGCTCATAGAATTTCCTCTTTTCCCTTTTCCTGCTTGTTTGGGAACACTATGTCTATGCTGCGTATGAGGCTCATGAGGAGTGGGATTCTGTCCTCTGAATCAACAACAGAGTTCGCTCTCCAAAGAGGAAATGGCCAACCAGATGTGCAAACTCAATGCCTTGGACTTCAGTAGGCCAGTTACTGTCTGTTAGGCTAAAAGCAGGCAGGATTTCTTAGTACATAACAATTTTGGGGATTTTCTTTTGGTGGCTTGGAGGAAGTTACTCCCATCAATATGTCCTTGAATGGCTGTTGGTTATTGTGGTAAAAGTGCAGGCCTTCTGACTGCAAGACAGTTAAGCTCCCTTAGTTGAGAGGTTCTTAACCTTTTGGTTCATCATGGACCCTTTTGGAAGTCAGTCTGGTGAAGCTAATTGACCACCTCCTTCTCATAATAATGTCTTTAAATGCACAAAATAAAACACTTAAAATTACAAAGGAAGCAAATTATATTGAAATAAGGTCATAAAAATGTTAAAAAATTGGGTCCATGGACTCCAGGTTAAGGTCTCCCTTCCTTAGTGAGCCTACAGAGTTAAATTATAACCTAGTACTTTCTGGGTAAACTTAATACATCATTT
Organism: Potorous gilbertii; assembly: GCA_028658325.1. NCBI lineage: Eukaryota > Metazoa > Chordata > Mammalia > Diprotodontia > Potoroidae > Potorous > Potorous gilbertii. The sequence goes on along the minus strand of CM053769.1, from coordinate 695,419,090 downwards.
TCCCCCTAAGGTAAAGAGAGGGGGGTCAAAGACAAAAATGAAAGAACCCTTTTTTCTTCTTCTATCTGATGTCTCTCCTCTTCAATCTTCAAAGGAAATAAAGTTATATGGGAACCCTGATAGGCATGAATATTTGCTTTTGATCTGATTTGGATGTTCTAAAATTCACATGAATTCAGTTCAACAGAGATGTATTTGGTATCTGTGGTTGGCCCACATTAGATCTCCTGGGGCTGGTGGTGGGAGGCTATTAAAAGAAGCGAAGGCACCACAGTCTGGCCCTGGAGGAGTTTTCCCAGTCTAGTTGAGGGGATGTAGTTCTTTTGTACAGATAATAGAGCCATTATTCCTTCTGGTCACTCTCAGTAGCATTTGACTGGGATATAAATAAAATGTATTTTTGCCTTAAAGCCAAGTTTCTTCTAGGGCTGGGAGGCTAAAACAGCCAAATGACCCTTGAAAGTTTGCCTGGTTTTAAGCGTGGCCAGGCCTATCAGGGCCCCATCCGGTACAATCCATGAGTCATTTATTCATTTTTTACTATATGCAAGGGACTGGATAGAAACTAGATTAGTGCCGAACATGATTACTAGCGAACATTTATACGGTGTCTTCTACGTGCCAGCCACTGTACTAAGAGCTTTACAAATATTTCATTTTATCCTCACAACAGCTTGCCAGGTAGGTGCTATGATTAATTATAATTTTACAGATGAGGAAACTGAGGCAAATGAAAGTTAAGTGCTTTGCCCAGGATCATATAGCTAGTAAGTACCTGAGGCTGAATTTGAACTCTGATCTTCCTGACTCTAGACCCAGCACTCTCTCCACTGGGCTGCCTAACTGATATACTTTACATCAGACCTACACAACTTGGCCATAGGTAGGGGCCAACACTAAAATGGGCCAGACTTCTTTGGGCCACAGATAGGTTTCTAGCAGCTCACTTTCCAAGTAAAGGTGTAATTAATGACAAACCATGTTTTAAAAAGGGAAATTTCAACTCATAGCGATTAATTACACTCATTACTTCACCATGAAATTGTACCTGTCAGACTAGACACAGACTGATGATGGTTGGTTGCCTCAGTTTACCTGCCAAACAGGAGAGAGTGTGCAGTGGCAAGCTGGGCACACTAGAGACTTGTGGAAAGTGGATTAAGTGGGGCTGGGACTGTCACTCTTAGGCCTTTCTTTTCTTTTATATTCTCTACATTTTTCACGGGCCGTATGTTGTGCAGGCTGGCTTAGATAATACAGGGAACTCCTGATGAGGAAATGTAGACCATCAGCCTTATGCAACTTGGAGTTGTGGATGGTTGCCTACTGAGATATTAAACAAGCTGGTTGCCCGGTGGGTCTTGAACACAGATCTTGTCTCCTAGGAGAGTTCTGTCTATTGCACCACACTGCCTTATGATATATGCAAGGTCACAGAAAGACAAATGAAAAACAACCTCAATCCACATGGAGTTTGCAATTTGCCACAGTTCAATTCAGTCCATCTGATTGTATTAGAGTCAATTCAATTCCAAAAAGACCCATTTCCTAAATACCTTCTGTGTATGTGCAGTAGACTGTGTTAGGTACAGATGAAAAGCACCTCATGCCTGTCGGTGAGTAGCTGACAATCTAGAGCTCTACATCGAAGATCCTCATCCAGTTCCGTCCTGGGCCCTCTTCTCTTTTCCTCTACACCACTTTTGATCTCCTCAGCTCCAGTGGATCTCATTACCCTCTCTATGCTAATGATTTTCAGATCTACCTTCCCCGCTCGAGGCTCCCTGCGGATCTTCCATGTCATCTCTGCAGCTGTCCTTTGGACATCTCAAACTGGATGTCCCAATGGTATCTTGGGTAAGTAGGTTGCACAGTGCTGGGCTTGGCGTCAGTTCAAATCCTGACTCAGACCCTTACTAGCTGTGTGACCCGGGCAAGTCTTTAACCTCTGGCTATCTAGTTTCCTCATCTGTAAAATGGGGTAATAGCATCAACCTCCTAGGGTTATCATGAGGATCAAATGAGGGAAAAGGTGTAAAGCACTCACCCTAGTGCCTGGCACATGGTAAATTCTAAACATTATATTATATATAATATTAATTTTAATATTATATATATAATATTAATATATATAATAAATATTATATATATAATATTAATATATAATAATAAATGCAGCCTGTCCAAAACAGGACTCACTGTCGTTCCTCCTAAACTCTCCCTGCCTCCAGTCGGTTGTGCCTGACTCTTCAGGACCTTGTTTGGGGTTCTCTTGGCAAAGATACTGGAATGGTTTGCCATTTCCTTCCCTAGCTCATTTGTTAGATGAGGAAACTGAGGCAAATGGTGTGGAGTGACTTTGCCCAGGGTCACATGGTTAGTGTCTGAGGCTGGATTTGAACTCAGGCCCAGTGCTCCACACATGGTGCCAGCTAGCTGCCCTGCTTTTACCTCCTCTGTTACTATAAAGGTAAACACCATCCCTTTGAGTCCCTCAGACCCAGGGGTCATCCGGGATTCCTCACTGCCTCTCATTCCCTTTATCTGAGCTGTTGCCAAGACCTGCTGATTTCACCTGAGTAACATCTCTCAGATAGGCCCCCTTGTCTCCTCTGACACTGCCCCCACTCTGGTGCAGGCCCTCATCCCCTCATACCTGGTCTATTGCAATAACCTGCTGGTGGATCTGCCTGCCTCAAGTCTCTCCCCACTCTAGCCCATTCACTAATCAGGCACTAAAGTGATTTTCTTAAAGCACAAGTCTGACCATGTCACCTCCCTTCTCAATGAACCCCAGTGACTGCCTATTAATTCCAGGAGCAAACAAAAATCCTCTGGCCTCCAAAGCCTTCCTGGCCTAGCCCCCTCCTATCTTTCCAGTCTTCTTCATCTGACACGTATTCATCCACCAGCGACGCTGGCCTCCTGGCTGCTCTCAGAGCAAGGAACTCTGTCTCTCAGTGCCAGGTGTTTTCTCTGGCCATTCCCCATGCTTGGAACACTCCCTCACCACTTCACCTCTGACCTCCCGGGTTCCCTTGAAGTCCCAAGTAACATCTCACTTTTTATTGAAAGCCTCCCTCAGCCCCTTTTAATTTTAGTACCTTTACTCTTTTAATTATTTCCTGTATGTAGCTTGTTTGTACGTAATTGTTTACTTGTTCCTCCATTAAATTAGGAGCTTCTTCAAAGCAGGAACTATCTTTTGCCTCTTTTTGTATCCCCAGTGCTTAACCCAGTTGCCTGGCACATAGTAGGTGCTTCATCAGTGCTTATTGACTGATGCTAACCCTACTGTGCACAATTCAGAGAGTAGGAACAGAAGTAGCATAGAGAGGTGTGACTAAGTGACCCCAAAGTTTCCTTCCACCTCTAAATCTATGAAGACAGAGGCTGCCTGGTTTTTGTCTTCATATATTCTGATGGACTAGAAATAAAACAACTGTAATCTAAATTCTCTGAACTTGCTTTCTTTTCTGCAAAATGAAGAGGCTGGGCTAGGTTCTCTAAGATCCATTTGCTGTAAATTCATGATTCTATAAATGGGAATGTAGTGAGTGCCCAAGGGGGACCATTTTGAGAATGAGACATTGGAAAGGTCACTTTTAACTGAGCAAATCAGAGAAGCTTTCATGGAGGAAGTGGTGCCTGGTCTGAACCTTGAAGAAGGAGAAGAATTTTGACTGCTAGAGGTGTGGAAGGAGCTCAGTTCAGGCATGGAGGGCATGCTGTCACAGAAATCTTGGGACTGGAGAGCACCCTGTCCAGTCTGGCTTTTGGTTTTCTTAGATATGGATGTAGAGTTTATGAAGTCCAGTAGTATGAAGAAAGAAGGTAGCTAGATTGTAGAAGACTTTGAATCAAGTTTTCTGTGAATGTAGCTGGGCTTCTGGAACCATTTCAGGGGATTAAATCTGGGAAAGGATGGGTGTTAGGAGACCCATGGTCATCCTGGAGAGGTAGTCTTGAAATGAGGCTGATTTCCAGTCTGAGAGACTTCCAAGGGGGTTCTGAGAGTGACTAGGCTGGTTCCCTCCTCTCTCCGCTTTAACATTTGGGAAAGAAACACAAAAACCTTGGGAATCCCACAGAATTGCTCTTATCCCCTCTCTCCCCTCCCTGAAATGATCGAGATGGGAAAAGTGAAATATTGATTAAATGTATTGCTCAAGTTGGAGCAATATATTCATGATAAATTTGGACATAGCACCTAAACCTTCCTGCTAGTTCTTAACTCTGTCCTCTAGACTAGAGCATAAGGTGTGTATGAGAGCCACTCTGAGAGCAGGTCTTAGAACAGAGACCAGTAATGTGCTACACCAGAATGAATAGTAATTTCTGCACCTGAGCTTACACTGAGATGTGCTACATACTAGCAGGCACCATGATATAAAAGAAAGACTACAGGATTTGGAGAAGATCCGGGTTCAAGTTCTGACTGCGAATCTCTGTGTGACTTTGGGCAAGTCATTTCCTTCTCTTGGCCCAATTTCTTCATCTGTAAAATGAGTGTTATGGAGCAGACGCTCTCTAAAGTCCCTTTTATCTCAAAACTTTCTGTGTCTTATCCCTTTGAGCCTCATAGGATCATAGATTTGGGCAGCTAGGTGGCTCAGTGGAGTGAGTGCCAGGCCCGGAGTCAGAAGACTTAATTGTCTCAGTTCAAATCTGGCCTTAGACATGTAACTCTGGGCAAGTTGCCTAACCCTGTCTGCCTCAGTTTCCCCATCTGTCAAATGAATTGGAGAAGGAAATGGCAAACCACTGTAGTATCATTGCCAAGAAAACCCCAAATAGGATAACCAAGAGTTGGGCACAATTGTACAATAGCATCAAACAAGAAAGGCTCACAGATTTAGAGTTGGAAGGAAACTTCAGTCATTGAGCCCAACCCCTTCATTTTCACTTTTATTTTTATTTGGTGTTTAAATCTTTTTTATTCTCTGCATTTTACAGATTGGGAAATTGATGCCCAAAGAGACTGAGTGACTTGTCCAAGGTCACCTAGGAAGTCCATTGTGGAGGAAGTATTTGAACCTAGGGCTCAATCCTAGACTCCTACTTCCTCCTCCAAGGGCTGTTCTTCATAGTTTTCGTGAGTGATATAATCTTTCTCCCATTAAACCAAACCAAACAAAGCATTTTAGCAAAGTTGGAGCCCAACCAAGCTAGGAAGACCTCTAGTTTCCTCATCTGTAAAATATTCTTGAAATTCCTACTTCCAGGGCTGAAACGAGGACCAAAGGTGAGATAACACATAGAGATCAGGTATGCAATGTCTAAATCACTCTACAAGGTATCCCCAAGCTTTAACAGCGTAAAACTGCAAGACTTTTGGGGACACCCCGTGTAAACATGGACCACGAAGTGGCTTATTAGCATACCTTTTTTATCCCTGCACCTTGCTTTATTCCATAGATGTGATCCTAAGAAATTATATCTGAATTTGCCAAATTTATCTGATTTTTAATAGTCACTAGAAGTTCTTGTCATTTAAAATAACTCTATGGTAAATACTTTTGTATAGAAAATAATATCCCTCCCCCTCACCTTATTTTTTGTTTACAAATCTGGATGGTCATATTTCAGCTTTGTCTAAGGCATAAAACATTCTTTAAAAAAAAAGAAACTCATCAATTTTTCCTTTGGAAGTTAAGCATGTACCTGTTCTAATGTGTCTTTCAAAAATGGAACAAGCAGAGCTCTTTTAGATGTTGTACTCCCAGGTTGAAGGAATGGCTGGTATTTAAATGCCCTTGGAAGATAGTAAAGGTCTGTGATAAGCTGTTTTGCTTTGATGTTGTAAAGCTTTCATGGTACCTTATGGTGCCAATTATCAATCACTTGTGATTGCTTTTGATATCTGTTCAGTACATGGCTATTATTCTGTCCACTGGAACAACCTTACATTCTGAGGTTTATGACAGGCTGAGGATCATGCCCTGGGTCAAAGACAAGGAGAGGATTAGACCAGTGGTTGAGCCCCTGGGTCATGGGAAAGGTAGACTTTCAAAGAATGTGCAGAAACATGAAAGATGAAAGCTAGCTTCGGGATATCTGTAGGGCAACCTATTGCTAGAGCTATCATTGGCCAAGACAAGGCGAGAAGCTCCAGAAACCCCTTTGATTTCTTGCCTGTTTCACATGATGTTTTGTAATAAACATAGTTCAATGACCAAAGTCTAGACAAACAAATCACAGACCTGGCAAACCCTGTGATCTGATGACATGTTATGTCTCTGAGATGCACTAGGAAGAAGGAGTCGGCTTTGAAATGCTAACACAGACCCTTTGTGAGCTACAAGCAAATGAGGGCTGTCAAGAAGGGGATGCAGACAAACAAACCCCTCTCTAACCAAATTAGAAGCTATTTCCCACTTCATGGCTTGTGATTTCCCGGGCTCCCTCTTCCTTCAGGCAACAGAAAGCGCTATTGAACTTTAGTGAAATGGGAGAGGTTTAAATATTAATATTTCTTAGGCCCTCAGGGTGATTTCACCACCTGCTTCCTCTTCCAACAGCTGTCCTGAACAGTTTTCACGAGTGACATACCGTCCCCCAACTTCTGCCCCCCCTTAAAAAAACACTTTGGCAAAGTTGGATCCTAACGGAGCCAGGAAGGCTTCCAAGAGTGTTTCATTTGTGTTGGTGAAGTTTGTCTCTGTCTTTTGGCAGGGAGGAGAAATCTCAGATAGCCTCATGTTCGCCCTCCTCCTCTTTGTTCCCGGGTGTCAGTGAAGCATAGGACAGAGGGACCTAATGATGTTATATCATAATCTGCAAAGAGGACAAACAGGAAAATTCCATCTCAGTTGGAGAGAATAGAGAAGAAGTGCTGAGGGAGAGCTGCGCTGGACTAGGTTTCTTGTAAAATGATCACCAAGTGAAAATTGCTTTATTTTACCCTTTATTTCTTGTGTTCTTCATTAGAAACAATGTGCCTCTTATAAATACAGCTCAGAATGATAGAGTATTGTACGTGGCACAGAATACTTAGTATTCTTTTATGGATATATTAAGGCTGTTTCCATTTTTAAATGATTCATTCGTGGGCATTCATCAAGAGAGGTTTTATTTACAATTATTTAAATATTTTCCCTCTTTACTCATCACAGCCCAAAGGACTGGATTGTTTACTCCATGTTAATTGTCTCTTACAAATATTTACTGGATCTGTCTGTAAACTGTGCTGTAAATTAGACCAGAAGGTTCAAAACTCTGACTAACTCTCTGTTTGCTATCCAGCCTTTTAAGGTGATCTCACTGCTGGTATCTGTGCAATTAGGTGAGAGCATTTTAATAACAGGGAATAATAATTGCTGTTTGCTTATCATGGTGCGGAATTTTCCCCCTGTGCGTTTATTTTCAGTGAGACTAGATTATTTGGTAGCACAAGGTGAGGCTGATAATAGTTTAATTACTATGTAAAGTGATTTTGGGGACTGTGACTGAGGAAAGAGGATTTGCAGTGTTTTTTTCCCTGAGTTTATAGAGAAGGGAGATATTTAGATTCCCACAGTGATCGAAAATAGAACAATATGCCTTATAGAAAGCAATAAATAAATTAAAAGTTTTAAAGAAATTATTTTTCTGAGACAAAATGAATACACAAAATTAGGTTGTGAGAAGCAAAAGGCATTCCCCTTTCAAGGTTTTTCAAGGGAAAAAAGATTTTTGTCAGAGAAATGAATTTCTCAATGGGCCAATCTCAGAAAACAAAACCAAGTTCAGTTTCATTAATTTGTTGCAGTCAGTGTCCAGCTAACATCCCGTTGTTATAGCATCTCCTTTCTAGATCTTGCTCATTTAGGAGTGAGATAGGAATAGTTCCACATATTACATTTAATTTGAATTGCCATACTGGGTAGTTTCATGACAATAGTCTATCAACTTTCCTAGATCTAAAAGTAGCAGCTTCTCCAAAGACTTTTAATGCAAGGCAGTTAGTCACTGACAACTAAGAAACATATTTCTTGTTCTCAAGGAATGCTTGTACCTTTTCATAAACTCATTCAGATGCACATGTTAGTACCATAATGATGAATTGCAAGAAACAAGTTTAGACTAGTCACATCACCAAACCTTTAAGGTCTTGAGGATACATAGAAAAGGACAAGTCAATTTCTATAAGAAAGAACCCCCACCCCCTCAAAATTTGGTGGGGATGTACATCCTTGTGGGAATAGAATTGATTTCTCTGGGAACCTCCCTGAATAGTAGCAGTGGTAGTAGTGATGAAACATTACTGCTGCCACCAGTTTTCTCCTCCTTTTTATTATTTTCAGTTATTACATGCTAAATGCTCTAGAGCTACGACTTTAAGTCCCAAGTATTCCTCTAATGACTAAGGAATGATAGAAGAGACTTTTTAGCTCCATTGGGGGCAGGTAAGGACTAGGACCACTCCAGTCGGGGGAGAATGGAGGATGATTAAGTCTCTTGGAGAGAAGGCAAAACGACTCCCTTTCTATTTTGTTTCAGTTTTTCTCTACTAGGAAGAATAATCTGGTTGAGAAAGGAAAGAGAAGGAACAAACACTCAAGATAATTGAGAAGATGCTAAGAGAGCATGTATGATCATGAGTCCCAACCACCTGGTCCAAGCAAAGGACAGGCCAGGCTGAATGACCTTGTGCTTATGATTGCTGAGCTGCTGCTGGTGGTCTCTGAGAAATGATGGAGATTAAGAGAGGAGTACAGAACTTTACATGGCCAAGGGGTTTTGTTTTTTTTTAAAATGAGGAGATTAGAAGTTCAGATTCTAGATCACTTAGTGACAATTTCAAGTAAAACTCTAGAATACAAATATTGAGGAGATTATCTACGAGCTTTTAGAAAGGGGAGAGGGGATAATTGTGATCTAGCAGGGTCAGTCATGCCAGAATCTCCTTCTTTTGACTAGATCACTAGGCTGGCCAATCAGAACAATGATAGCATACTTGGATTTTACTGAGACACTTGGCAAAATCTCTGATGATATAATAACAGACAAGAAGGGAAGATGCAAACTTGATAACGGTAAAATTAGAGGGGACTGGGAACTAGTTGATGAGAGTGGATTAATGGTTCCATGCCAAACTGTACTAAAGTCTCTGGTGGAAGACTGGTCTTAAGTTTTTTAGACTTTATTATGAATGACAATGATGACTAGAAAAATGTCATAACTATGACATGAGGCTGCTGGGGATGGCGGATACCCTGGATGGCAAATCAGGGTTAAAAAGAACAACCTTGACTGGCTGCTGAAGTTAATAAGATGAAATTTTTTTTAAGGACAAATGTAAAGTTATGCACTTGGGTTTAAAAAAATTAAGTTTAGGATGAGGGAGATATAACCAGAAAGCAATTCATGTGAGAAAGACGTCAGTTTCATGGGGAACTATAAGCTTAATATGGGGCGGCAGGTTGACGAAACACCCCAAAATGCAAAGGTAATCATGGCTGCATTTGTAGATGGAGACTGTAGAGTGAAAGAGATGAGAGTCTTCTAATATCTGCCCTGGTCAGATAACATCCAGAGTAGGTGCCTGTACATGGGCACCACATTTTAGTAGGCATAAAGGATAATGACTGTTGTTGTTTAAGAGTTTCAATCGTGTCTGACTCTTTCATGACCCTATTTAGGATTTTCTTAGCAAAGATATTGGAGTGGTTTGTCATTTCCTTTACCAGCTCATTTTACAGATGAGGAAACTGAGGCAAATAGGGTTAAATGAGTTGCCCAGGCTCACATAACTAGTAAGTATCTGAGGCCAGATTTGAATTTAGGAAGGTAAGTCTTCCTGACTCCAGACCTGGCACTCTATTTACTGTGCCAGCTAGCTACCCTAAGTAATCTCCCTAAGGGGAATTACTAAGGGAGAAGTTAGAATGTCTATAACCAGAATAGGAAAGGACTTTGGAACCAAACCATATGAAGATTGGTTGAATGACAAGGGAGATACCATGGCTAGGTAAAAGAAGACAGAATTAATGTGACTAGTTATAGTCAGGTATTTGAATGATGGTCACATGCAAGTAGAATATATTTTTAACTTGATCCTGGAAGGCAGAAGTTGGACCAATGGGTAGAAGTTAGAGGGGGATAAGCTACAAATAAAATTAAGGAAAAAGTGATTTAACAATTAGAGCTCTCTGGAAATGAAATAGTCCAGTTTTGGAGAGAGGGAATCCCTTGTTACTAAGGGTGTTCCGACAGACTCTGGAGGAGCTCTTCTAGAGGCTGGGGTAGATGGTAATCTTACTTTGGGTCAGGGTTTAGCTAGGGACCGCTTCAGCTCTTCCCAGTGCTAGACTTCTTTGATTTTTCTAAGAAGAATCTTCTTATTTCTTCACCACTAAGCTACCTCATTTCAAAACAACAACAAGGAACAACTGTCATATTATGGTTCATTCTATTTATGGTTTTCTTAGAGAGGTCTTCAATAGATTCAGTCTTATATCTCACCAAAATGTCATGGTTTAACTTGCCCTAAAAGCTATTTTTGGTTAAACTTTCTGTGTTATCACACTGGTTCTTAAATTTGTAAGGGCAAACTTTCCCCCTGGAGCCTTTTCTTGAAAGCAATCCACCTCTCAAGGGGTGGTAATTCTCTTCGTCTCCATTATCATTGTTTCATCATCACTGACATTTATAGAGGCTTCGACATTTGCCAAGTGCTTTTACATACATCAGGGGTTGACAAATTATGGCCAGTGGGCCAAATCCAACCCTGCTTGTTTTTGTATGGCCCTCAAGCAAGAAGTGGTATTTTTATTTTTATTGTATTTAATATATGATCTCATTTGATCCTAAAAATAACCAGGGAAGGAAGGCACTTGTACTACTACAGCTATTACTAATACCATTTTGTGAATGAATGAACGAACAAGGCATTTATCAAGCTCTTACTGTGTGCAAAATACCATGTTTAGCACTGAAAATACAAGTAGAAAATAGTGGATGGAGGGCAGATCTTGGAATCTGAAAGACCTGGTTTCATGTCCTGACTCTGTCATATACTAACTATATGCACTACAGTCAAATCACAACCTTAAAACCCTGCACAACTCCCTCTATCTCTAAATTATAGTAGAGTTGCTGACCTAGACAGGAACTATCATCTGCTTTCACATGAAGAAATTTATACAAGTTCCTCTCACTTTTGAAATCACAGGTCTCATCCCCCACCAGTGTCTAAAAAAAAGAGAGAGATTAAAAAATACTGAGTAAAATCAAATACTATAGTTAATTTGTAACGACAATGTTGCTAGTTAATGTTAGGGAAGGTAGAGGATACAGTGGGTAGAGTTCCTGGCCTGGAGTCTGGAAGACTCTTGTCCCTGAGTTCAAATCTGATCTTGGATATTTGCTAGCTTTGTGACCCTAGGCAACTTATTAACCCTGTTTGTCTCAGTTTCCTCATCTGTAAAATGATCCAGGATCTTTGCCAAGGAAACCTCCTATGGGGTCATGAAGAGTTGGACATGACTGAAAAATGACCCAAGAACAACTGATTAATATTACAACATGAAAAGTGAATTGTTATGAAAGATACTATTCCCAGTGGCAACAATTTTGTTGTTATTGTTGTTTGGTCATTTGGCTGTGTTCAATTATTTGTGACCCCATGGACTGCAGTGTGCCAGTTCTCCAACTGGACATTATTTCAAGTTGGAATCATCAGTTACTTTATTCAAAATCCACAGGAAATTAACCCAAACAGCTCCTAGATCGCTTCTGGCTATTCAGTGTGCGCTGGGTAACTACTAGAAAAATCTTACCTGGATTTTTAAGTCAGGAGGGTTATGGCAGGCAGGTAGATTTGTTCAAGTCACTGCTTTCTGTCAGTGGCCTAGGATGCTGTCCAGCAGAGCTATTGGTGATTGCTGTAGCATCCATGTGGAGAAAGAGCCACATGCTTATGCTACAGAACGGAGGTTTTCCCACAGTGTGAATGACACCAATTTCCTTTAGCATTTGGGTGAAGCAAAATAATGACTGGCCTTTAAGTGCTTTAAGATTTGCAAAATGCAAATATCATCTCATTTCCCTTGCAACAGCTCTGGGAAGCTACCATCACCCATGTTTTGCACATAAGAAAACTGAGACAGAGAGGGGTTTAAATGATTTGCCCAGGATGACATAATAAGTAGTACAGCGGATGAAGTATTTGGACTCATGTTTTCCTAGCTCTGGATCCACTGACCCATTTAGTTACCTAGTGGTGCTGGGTGAACCCCAGATGAGCACTGGATGCTATAACATCAGATGTCATAGGGTCGTAGATTTAGAGCTGGAAGAATCCAAAGAAATTACCTAGACCAACTTCCTTGTTTCGTAGATGGGGAGATTGACTAAAGAGGTTAAATGATTATGCCATGGTCATTAAGTTTCAGAGTTGGGATTTGAAACTGAGTCATAGGATCATAGGGATATTGATTTAGAATTGTAAGGAAACAGAGGTCATCAAGTCTAATGACCTCATCTTATAGACAGGAAAACTGAGGTCCAGAATGCTTATGGCTCACCTTGGAGCACAAAGGGAACTGGAAGTCAGGTCATTCTGAGGCAGCTAGATAGGAAGACCACTGGATTTGGGGTCTAGAAGACTTGAGTTCCAACGATGCCTTGGCCCCTTATTTAACTGTAGGACCATTGTCAAAGCACTTCTCCTTATGCTCTATCTCTCAGCTCTGTAGATTTTTGCTGGCTGCTCCTCCTGCATGAGATGCTCTCGCCTCTCATCTCTGTCATGTGACTTCCCTGCTTTTCTTCAAGTCCCTGCCCAAGCTTGCCTTCTGCAGGAAGACTTGCCCAATGCCTCGTCATCCTCTGCCTGTTATTTCCAATTTATCTTGTTATTGTTGATGTTATTTACTTGTGTACGACTCTTCGTGACCCCATTTGGGGTTTTCTTGTCAGAGATACTGGATTGGTTGGCCATTTCCTTCTCCAGCTCATTTTTCTTTACAGAGAAAGAAATCGAGGCAAACAGGGTTAAGCAACTTGCCCAGGGTTACACAGTTAGTGTCTGAAGCTGGATTGAACTCAGTTCTTCCTGACTCCAGTCCAGGTGCTACCCAGGTGCCTTGCATAGAGCTTATTTGTACAGTCATTTGCATGATCTTTCTCCCATTAGATCTCGAACTCCTTGAAGGCAAGGATTGTTTTTTGCCTTTCTTTGTATCCCCAGTGCATAGCACACTACCTGGGACTCAGTAGGTGCTTAATGAATGTTTATTAAGCAACTCTCCTCTTCGTAAAATGGGGATAACCATGATGATGATATTATTAATAATACCTTATGGGATTACTTTGCTGATCAAGTGAACTAATATACGTAAAGTGCTTTGCTAACCTTAAAGCACTATATAAAGGTGATTCTATTACATACACATACACAATTATAGATTTTACATATATAATTCTATTACTTCATATTGTATAATGCTCTTCTCACTTCCAATCTAGTTCCCTCTCCATTACACCATGCTGTCTTTTTGATACTAAGTCTAATCTTTTGCTGCACCCTCACTGCCTTGGTGAAAACAACCTCATGCCTGGCGAACCTCTCCCTAGCTTCTCCTCTTGCTGCTATCTTGTCATTTCTCTCAATGAATCATGTATTAGAAGACATAATGGAACTTGATTTCTACTCTGATCCTGATTGAGACACTACATCGATAGACCCTCTGCCTGGACAACTTAGAACAGAGGACAGGCAGCATCGATGTAGCCTGACATAACAGCTTTCTGGCGCAGAACAAAAGGCAGCCTTAACCAAGTAAATAATTTGTTGACATCATGTCCTAGGGAGAAGAAAAGTGCCTGTTATAAAAGCTAATGAGTAATAGGGAATAATGAGGGTTGTGGGCTCACGTGGGGCGGGTTCCGTAGAATTTGCTTCCAGTTGTAGGATTACTCTGCCAAGTCTTCATGGAGGAGAAAGTAGGATTCTAGGAACTGTCTGGATGAAGAAGAAAGACCGGGGAACTTGGGTGAGTGCGTTCCAGGAGGAGGGCCCACTGAAAGAAAACGTTCAGAGGTTAGAGTGGATGGTTAGAAATAGAAGGGATCATCTTGTCTTCTCACTCATTTAACAAGTAAGGAAATGAGCCCAGAGGGATGAAATAGCTGCCCAAGGTCACTCAGTTGGTTATTAGTGGAGTTGGGAGCAGGCTATATGGTTGTTATCCAGTCATTTCAGTTGTGTCTGACTCCTGCTGACCTCATTTGAGGTTTTCTTGGCAAATGTACTGGAGTGGTTGGCCATTTCCTTCTCCATCTCATTTTACAGATGAGAAAAATAAGGAAATTAAGGTTAAATGATTTGCCCAGGGTCACACAACTAGTTACTAAGTGTCTAAGGCCAGATATGAACTCAGGAATATGAATGACACCTGCTCTCCTGATCATGTCGAGTATCTTTTCTGCCATTTTGCCTAATTTATTGTGGTTACCTGAAAGGAGTGTAAAGATAGATTGGAGAGCAGAAAAAAATATGAAGTAGGCTAGTCTGGGTTTGGTCTTTTGAATGAACTCAGTATTGTGGCTAAAGACCTTGAACCTGCTTTATAATATAGTGGGTACACAGTCTCAGGGGATCCTGTGGAGGAAATTTCATTATGAAGCATCTAGGTGGCACAGTAGATAAGAGTGTTTGTCCTGAGATCAGAAGACCTGACTGAGTTCAAATCCTGTCTCAAACGCTTCTTAGCTGGGTGACCCTTACAAGGCACTTCTACTCTGTAAAATGGGAATGATAACAGTGCCTACCTCACAGGGTTTTTGTGAGGATAATATGAGACAATATTTGTAATGTGCTTTGCAAATTGTAACGTGCTAGATAAATGCTAGCCATCATAGATAGAGTATGGGGCCTGGAGTCAGGAAGACCCGAGTTCAAATCTGACCTCAGACACTTACCAACTGTGTAATGCCAGACAAGTCATTTAACCTCTGTTTGTCTCAGTTTTCTTATCTGTAAAATGGAGATATATTAGCACCTACCTCCCAGGGTTGTTGTGAAAATCAAATGAGACAATAACCATAAAGTGCCAAGCACATCATCTGGCACATAGTAGGTGCTGTATACATGTTAACTATTTGTCACAATTAGTTTTCTTTGTGGCTTTGAGGATGTAAGGATCCATTGAGCCAGTCCTAAGAACTGGTTTTTCTGTCTGCCATTCAGGCATGACAACTGTGAAATACATGGCCACTCCAGTCTTTTTGTGTTTATTTTTTTCTGATTTTAGGCAAGTGAAGATTTTGAGATGGAAATGTCCAGGTCACTTGAAAGTTTGGGAAATCAAAAGACTCCATCAGAGATGCCAGTGGTGGTAACAGTTTTCATTAAATTCGGTAGGTGACAGGATCACTGGAGCAATATCAGCCAATGACTGCAGAGGAAGGAGTTGTGGTAAATTACAGAAAGACTATCACTGAGGCTACTTCAGCTTCAGGGAGCTTGCCCCCTACAAGAGGAGGGAATGACTTTAGGTATGGGGAGCCTGCGGCCTCGAGACCACATGTGACTCTCTAGGTCCTCAAGGGTGGCCCTTTGAATTCAAATATTTGTTCTGTGATGTTTGGATTCAGTAAAAAATTAACTGCAGTTAATATGAGGAATTTACATTCTTGGATTACTGGTGTCTTCCAGTTTGCCTAGAGCACACTCTCATAGCTCATAAATGTTTATTTTGTCACTTTTTTTTGATTTTTAGAAAGCCTAAGCTGCTTGCTTTATCATGAGATCCTGATGGACTTCAGGTGTACAGGGTAAGTTCTGCCTGCTGGTCTGGAGACCTAGAGTTATCAACCCAAGTGATTAATCCCTTATGGGAGGCCCACACATGATTACTTCATTTTCTCTCTTTTTGAACTGAGCTTGTCTGTCCTATCCTTAGATAAGTTAGGGACTCCAGTTGGATTGTCTTTTACGTTGGTAAGGATCTATTGGAGAAATTATGGGTGCCTAGTATATATATATATAATAAGGATTCTTTGGCCTGGGAATGGGGAATAGCGCCTAAAACATGTACAGCGATTTCTTTTCCTGTTTTTAATCCGTAGGGATGGGTACAGAGTTTGTATTGTGTACCGATGAAAAGTTTTTAAATTGGGCTATGGAGCTGACAACACGAGGGTTGCTGAGTTGAGTTTGAGTGGGTGTAGAAAAGAGGAGACCCACTCTTTTGGTGTTCCTTTTTCTTTTGGGGCTTTAAGGAGGTGGGATTGTTTTCAGATTCCTTCCCAAAGGTGAGGAAGGGGTGGGGGAGGAGAAAGTCTGCCTTGTCTCCTACCAGCCAATGGCAGCTGTGAGCTCAGAGTCACCACTGTGTCTTTTGTGTTTGCTTCCCTGATGACTGCATAGCAACCTTTAGATGGATGTGACTGGGCGGTCACTTTGGGAGCATGGAAGGTTCGGAAAAGACTTCCCAGTGATAGCTGAAGTCTTCCTCTTCCTCAGCACTTGAGCAGAAGGCAGAAGGGCTACCAGCATCAGGAGAATGGGCTGGCCTAGCAGCAAAATGGCATAATTCCCTAGCTCTCTTACCGCTCTACAATTTAGTTGGTCTTAGAGATAGAGAGAATGGGTTGGAAGAATGCTAAGAAAGAAAAAGCTTTCAAATTTTAGTCCATTTATCAAAGAACAATGATATGTATATATATCTATATATCTATATACACACACACATATGGTTGTCTCCAAATATATCTATATCTATATATCTCCTACGTATAATTACTATAGTACTTTCTGGCTGTTGTTGGAAGTTGTTGTTTCAATCATGACTGACTTTTCATAATCCCATTTGGGGTTTTCATGACAAAGATACTGGAGTGGTTTGCCATTTCCTTCCCATTTTACACATGAGAAAACTGAGGTAAAATGGGCTTAATGACTTGCCCAGGGTTACACAGCTAGGAAGTATCTGAAGCTGGATTTTGAACCCACAAAGATGAGTCTTCCTGAGTCCAGGTCTGGTGTTCTATCCACTGCCCCATCTAGTTGCCCATTATTGGGGAACATTGTTGAGTGTGATGGTATTGGCTGGGCATAGGAGATTGTCATGGAATGTGATGGGATGATCCGGGCATAGGGGATTGTCATGGAGAGAAGAGGCTTATCCTGGATTTTTATGGAAGGTGTAATTTCCTTTGACAGTTTTATTTGTACTGTTAGGTCTAATCTGGAACTAGGAAGCATTGATGCCTCCTCTATGTCCTACACATGCCAGTGGATGAAGACCTGAGCAATCCTTCACCCATGGCATTTAAGGTGCTTTCTGGCACCTACTATAGGTAGCGTAAGAACACTCCCTCCCACTAAAAAAAGAGTGACTTTCAGGAAGCTGATGTCAGTTCTTTACTGGAGTCCACCCACCCACCCACCTACCCTGTGGTTTCACAGTTTAATGTTTTACAGTTTGTGTGATAGCTGGGGAGATGGAGAAGGGAATTAACTTGGAGTTAGGCTACCCATAAATGCCATCCATGTAATTAGATGATGAAAAGAGAATTCTAAAAGCCTCCAACTCAATTTCCATCATTTAAGGTATATTAATTTAATTAACGGTGACCCTCAGGACTAGCCTGAGACAGGGTTGAAAATGGGGAGAACAAAGAAGTACGAGGAATTCTGAAACTGATAGCTGTTGCTAATCGAATGCTTGCACTTTGGGATTCCTGTTGAAGACATTCACAGCCCATTTATTCCCCTCACATTTCCGTGGTACGCTAATTTAATCTGATTTCCTAGCTTTAAAATTAGAAATGTAGCATAATACAACAAGAGCATATGTTTAGAGAAGCCCAAATGTGACTGGGCCCGAGCTGGCTGTCCAGCTGATAGCTAGAAAGATTATCTAATATTTCTTTTGAGCCCCAGGTCTTGTTAGGAATAATCTGAGGAGGCTGACCAAAGAGCATCACTGTTGGTTTGGGGAGTCAGCTTCCCTGGCGGTTGTAGGAGGAAATGATTTGTTCTGCCGACTCCTTCTCCAAGCATCAGGATGCTTCATTTATTGAACGAACCAGATGCTTTGAATCAATTACAGTGGTTTCATTATATTTGTTTCCTGGGTGACATAACACCCAAGGAAGGGTGGTTTCCCCCCTGTTTTTTTATTTTGTTTTGTTTTCTTCTAAGGAAAGTACTATTGCTATTTCTAGAAGGGACCCTCTTTCTCGTGAGAGGTTTTCGTAAGTAAATTTTGATTAATCAGTTGAAATAAGTAATGAACTGGATCTTTCTCCAAGCTGCTGTTTATAAGATGAATTTTGAGTGAGGGAGTTTAGAAGTACAGAATCCTGGAGAGCTGGAAGGGACCTCAGAGGCCAGTATCCTGAGTGTGAACAACCTGCTTTAGGGTCACATGGATGGAGAAAACAAGCTTGTCTCTGCTGGTCCTCCATCCCAGAGCTAGTGCTCTTTTCACTGTGCCATAGAAGCACCTGGAGAACAGATTATGAAACCAGAGCTCCTGAGAGTTGGAGGGTGCCTCAGGGACTCTCAAGTTCTGAACCACAAGAATCACCTCAACAGCATTAACATATAATTAGGTATACTCGTGTTTGAAGACCTCCAGGGAGGGGGGGACCACTGCTTCTCCAAATCAAGCCTTTACATAGCCCCAAGGTAATGCAGTGGCTAAAGCACTGAACCTGGAGTCAGGAAGACTTGAGTTCAAATGTGAACTCAGATGTTTATTAACTGTGTGATCCTAGGCAAGTCCTTTAACCCTGTTTGCCTCAGTTTCCTCATCTGTAAAATGATCTGGAGAAGGAAATGGCAAACCACTCTAGTATCTTTGCCAAGAAAACCCCAAATGGGGTTAGGAAGAATTGGAAACAACTGAGCAACAAAGAAAATGTGAACTGAGCATGAAGTTTCAAATGTGGTTTGACGAGGGTAGAGGACGGTAAACCCATCACCTCCGTTATTCTAGAAACGAAGCCTCTGCTAAAGCAGTCTAGGATTGCGTTCACTTTGTTGGCTGCCCTATCACACTGGTGACTCATTCTGACTTACCCAAGGTCACATGGTTCATAAATGACCCAATTAGAGTTTAAATTCAAGTTCTCTGACTCCAAATCCAGGGTTATTTTCCACTAACCCACGCTGCCTAACATCAAGCTGAGTCATTACATATGGTTCATTTTTCATATGAGGAAACTGAGGCTTCCTTGGTGTAAGGTACTTGCCCAGTGTTACACAGCTAAGATTCTTGAAGTTCCTTAATGCTAACATTCTGAAGGCATCTGAAGGGAAAGGGTCAATAGTTTCAACTTTAGTAAATTTGGTCATGGATTCTATTGGTCAGTGGAAACACATAGTCAGTCTTTGTGGTAAACAACAAACAAACAAACCCGTCCTGAATAATGGTTGATTTGCCACTATGCTATTGCTAATTGCACCAAAGTCTTCTAAAGTATAGTTTCTTCCACTAGAATCTTAGTTCAGCAAAGGTAATTAACCTCTTATTTATTTTGGTCTCTTAAGAATCTATTGCGTGCATTACATCAACAGGTGCTTAATAAGTGCTCCTTGAATTGAGCTAACTTTAACTTGTCCTGGCCCAGAGACCTGTCTGTCATTAGCCCTACCTTTAAGCTTGGTTTGAAGAGATTTTCTTCCTTAAGTAATATAAGGCTTTCTAGTTTTGACCTTTCTCATGGGATTTCTTTGAAGTTTATAACTTTCCTCATGATGATCATATGCCAAAGAACATGAAGATAACTTCAGGTCATGTTCCAATATCTTCCAGAGGATGGGAGGACAGAAAAACCATAGGAAGAATTTGAAGTATCTTCCAAATTAAGTCAATTTATACTATGGTACATGGTGACTTTACATCTAAGAAGGGCATAGGAGAAGAAGAAGGGAAAGTTCATTGGAGGATGTGTTTCAGGATTAAGAAATGAACAATGACCAAGAGTTGCATACTACTCAGAACTTTCCTGCTTGCATGACACTAGGGGCAGCCCCTCCTCGCCTTTCAGGACCATAGATCCCAGGTGTCATCTTTGAAAATCCAAGCCCCAGTCCAACTCTTTCATGTAGGTGAATGAACTGGGGAAAGGCACAATGAGAGTGCTAAACCCAGAGGACCAAGGTTCCTTACCTCTTCCATTGCCTAGTCAAATGCATGGCCTTTGATGCATAGGTGTGGCAGTAAGTGGATAGGGCAACTGAATTTGGACGACCTGAGTTTGAATCTTGAATTATGTGGCTTTGGTAAATCTTTTATCTCTCTCAGCCTCAGTTTCTTAATCTGTAAAATGCCAATAACAATAGCACTGTCCCATTGGATTGTTGAGGGGAGCATATATATATGAAAAGCACTTGGCAAGCCTTACAATACTATATAATTTTTTTATGACCTAGCTAAAGCCTTTGAGCACTTGTATTTTGTGAATCATTCCTTTGAGAGTTAAGGGCGGGGGCAGCTAGGTGGTGCAATAGACCAAGTGCTGGGTCTGAATTCAGCAAGAGCTGAGTTCAAAATCCAGCCTCGGACACTTACTAGCTGTATGACCCTGGAAGTCACTTAACCCTGTTAGCCTCAGTTTCCTCATCTGTAAGATGAGCTGGAGAAGAAAATGGCAAACCAACCACTCCAGTGCCTTTGCTGATTACCCAGTTGCCTCCAAAAAGAAAAGAAAGAAAAAAGAAAAATAATTGAGAAATTCTGGTCATAGTAAGCACTGAGCATATCACTCACATAAAATTAAATGGGCTATATCTTGGTACTAATCAATCAATAAAAGTTAATCAATTATTAAATGCCTCTGCTGTACACTGGGCATCATGCTAGTGTCAGGGATACAAGTTCAAAGAATGAAATAATCCCATTTTGCAAAAGGAGCTCGCAATGTAATGGGAAATGAGTATATATATGTGCACGAGGGTACGTAAATATGTGCATAAATATAAAATTTATATATGTATATGTGTGTGTGTATGGCCCAAGAGTCTATTAATGCTTAAAGCTTCACTTAGACTTTTGGGGCACCCTGTACACATATGCACAAATGCTCCAGAGTGTGCATGCGCACACCCGCTCAAACACATAGAACATTAAAATACAAGGTAGTTTGGGAGAGAAGTCACTAGAAATTGGGAGGATCAAGAATAGGTTAGTTAAGAAGATGGTGTCTGAACTGCATTTTAAAGGAAGATAGAGATCCTGTACCATAGACGTAAGGAGGATGTGCCTTCCAGGCATGGAAAGTAGAAAGACATGGAAACCAGACATAGAGTCTCATGAATGAAGGACAGAGAAAAGACTGAGTTGGCAGCTGGTTATTGATAGGGGAGTCATTTCTGAATCAGCTGTCTCTATGTAGTCAGACCATCAACTGGCTAAACCGAAGTTCAAAATCAACTAGAAGAAAGGTTTAATAGGAGACCCTGTGGGGAATTAGAATGGTGACAATCTGATGTATAGATGCTGATGTAGTGCTGATATGGTCATCTACATCGAACAAAATATTGATGTTGAAAAATGGGAAGTGGATAAAGGTAAAGTCCGATATTGACACGGACAATCAATGTTTCCTATAGAAATTTAACCAATTAAAAATAATTATTACAACTACGATGACCCCAAAACCTGAATCCAGGCAAATCAATTTTTTTTTACACAACTTAGATGAATTGCAGAAAAGTAGAATCGAGAAGCTACCACCATTAGATCTATTCTTTTATTTAAAAAAAGGTAAGTGTTACAGGTGCCTTCTATTTTTACATCATCATCATTCTTTCTGGATGTGTCTCCCCTATCCCTCAATACAATACAAAATCCAATTAATCCTTTCTTATTAAAGAAAAAATTAAGCAAAGCCAATGGACCCCATGTAGGGAATATTCTGCAACTTGAATGCAAATTTACCCAAATCTGCAACTCCATTAGGTCTCCACTGAAAGATCGGAGGTATATTCCCTCTTCTCTTTCCTGCTGCCAGAAGTGGTCATTACCATCACTCATCTAGCTTTGGTTTAGTGTTCTTTTCATTTACACTATTGTTATAATATATTCTGTTCTCCCAACTTCCGTTTTCTATTTCACTGCATCTAAAGCTTCAGATGAGGTAATGACTTAGCACAGTGTCTGGCACATAGAAAGTATTATGTAAATGTTAGCTGCTACTGTTACTACTAGAATGCAATGATACTCCATTTTACTCATATGCAATAATTTATTTATCTATTCTCTAATCAACAGACCCCTACTTTGTTTCCAGTTTGTTTTTCTGTCCTAGAAGTGTAACTAAGACTATTTTGGTATATAGAAGGTCTTTCCTTCTGTCTTTGACCTCCTTGGGTTTATGTGCCCATTGCTGGGATCTCTAGGTCAAAGGGTATGAACAATTTAGTGACTTCCTGAATAAATTTATTGACTCCTTTCATTTCATCTCACAATAAACAGTTTAATGCCAAGAATCGGCATAGAAACAGCCTGAGAAATATAGGTCTGTTCTCTTTCTGTCTTTCTCAACCATATGAGTAATATTTAAGATTATGTTTTGTTACTCAGATCTTTCTCACAATTGACATCCATGTAAATATTAAGAATCTTTCTTGGGCTCAGCAAGAGCGGTAAATTTCTTTATTTCCGTTTCATTCCTATTGTTAAGGTCCACTTGCCCTTTGACCGCTGAAGTCACTGAAGATGTCGTCCATAGCCTATTCAAGTTATTTTAATAATTAAAAGTATATGGGCATCTCTATTCATTTTCCTCCTCATCTTTATCCATATCTATTCTCTTGTTTTCATGTAAATAAACAAAGGAAAAAATAACTTAGTGCCATACTAAATTTACATGTAAAAAAAAAATCTTCCTTACTGAAAAGATTTGCATACATTTTCTACTACTGCATAAAAGGTACCATTTTCAGAACAGTCATTTATTTATCAACAGGGTACCATGAAATACCTGCAAATTAATGTTATCATAAAAACTTGGACTTGCATTTCCTGCCCTTTGTGTAAATGTGTCTCCTTTATCTTGCATTAAAGTAGGTTTTTGTATGTACATAATGGTTTCCTGTGTGTGCTGAAGAGACATACAGGCTTTTTCCAGCATGAGAAAAATGATTTTCCATTTCTGGAAATAGAATCAATCATAACCACTGGCACCAAGCAGTGAGTGTCTGGACTCCAGTTGAGAAAGGGAAAATGGAGTTTGCACTGCTCTCAAATACCCTCTTTGCCATAGGGCGGATATATTAATGTGATATTCCTGTACCCTGAAGAAATGAGACTGTGGTTGAAACCAACGCTCAATATCCAACCACAACCTGAAATTAGCATGTCCACTGGGGTCGTTTTCTTGGTTAGGGTGAGGGGGCTTCTTTTCAGTGTAAGGCCAGTTCTTGATTATAAGCGTGTTGATTACCCACTTTATGGATTATTCATAGTAAATGTTTAATCTAAGGCTGGCTCCTTCTTCCCTCAGCCCCCTTACCACCCAGCATGTTTCTCCATTCCCACTGTCAGTTAGAACATGCTTGCGAAATGCAAACCATTTTTAGTATTACTTTAAGTAAATAGGCAAATCTGTAAAAAAATGACTAGATACTGTTTTATATATCAATTAGCGTACATTAATATGAATATATTATATACTTAAGGACAGCTGGGTGTTGCAATGCATAGAGCATTGGGCCTGGAAGTCAGGAAGGCCTGAGTTCAAATCTGGCCTCAGATGCTTACTAGTTATGTGACTCTGGGGCAAGTCACTTAACCTGTTTGCCTCAGCTTCCTCATCTGTGAAATGAGCTGGAGAAGGAAATACCAAACAAACCTCTCCAGTATCTTTTCCAAGAAAACCCCAAATAAGGTCATGAAGAGTCTGATGTGACTGAAAAAGACTGAACAACTACAAATCATATACTTAAATGCTAGAAGATATCTGTTGCCTCACTGATTGGGTGTTCCCTCCAAAGATACAATCAAAACCTATAAATTCACTGGTAATGGGGAGGTCCACCTGCTATAAATGAATACGTGAAACACTACAACAACAAGTAGAAGCATCTATTAGGTGCCTAATATGTGCCAGGCTCTGTATCAAGTGCCAAGAATACAAAGAAAGGCAAAACCACAGTCTCCATCCTCAAGGAACTCCTGTGCTTCTGCTGGAGAAAGCACTATGCATGGTAAATGGGAAGTCATGGTGGAGGCTGGGGAGGCATTAGGGAAAGGTGGGATTGCAGCTGAGGTCTGAAGGAAGCTGAGAGGCAAGGGTGAGGAGGAGAGGGAAGTGAGGAGCATTTCAGGAGTGTGGGGAGAGCCACCGAAAAGGCACAGATGCTAGAGGAGGGACTTGTGCAAACCATAGCAAGGATAGCAAAGTCACTGGATTATGGAGAATGTGGAGAAGACAGCTGGAAGAGGAAAGTGTAAAGGGCTTTCAAAGCCAAATAGAGACTTTTCTGTTTGATTGTGGAAGTACAGGGGAACCACAAACCTTTTCTTTGTCAGATCACTTTGGCAGCTAAGTGGATTGGAATGGAAAGAGACTTAAGGAAGGCAGGCATTCATGGAGTGTGAATTATATGGAAAACATTGATCCTAGGCTGAGAATATGAGAAAAAGTAACAACAGTCCTCTGCTCTCAAGGCACTCATGTGAGGAAGACAATGTTATGAGTGATTTCAGCTACAAGTCAGATGAAAAGATCCCGTGGTCCTTTAGGGGAACAAGATGACTCAATGGATAGAGCACAGGATCTGGAGTCAGGAAGAGATGAGTTCAAATCCAGCCTCAGACTCTTACTAGCTATGTGATTCTGGGCAAGTCACTTAACCCTGTTTGCCTCAGTTTCCTCATCTGTGAAATGAGTTGGAGAAGGACATGGCAAGTCACTCTAGTATCTTTGTCAGGAAAACCCCACTGGGATCACTAAGAGTTGGACATGACTGGACAGCAACAAAATGATCCATTAGTATGATTTCTTTAAAACCCTATCTCTGTGCAAATGGCCCTTTTCCTCAGTCTCTTACCATATTCTAGAATTTTATATAATAACATACATATTTATAATCTACTGTAAAGCAATTTTGGGATTATGTGAGCCTTGGAAACCTCTCCATGAGTGAGAATAATCAAGATTTATGGGTTGTATTTTGGTAGCACAGCAAATCTTAAATCTGTGCTATATTACATGAAAAACAGGTTCATTAAAAATGCTTGCGATGTTAAGTAAACAAATAGAATTCAGGATAGGTGACATGATTTTTTTTCCTTTTCTCCACCCTCTTTAGGGGAAAAAACCAAAGAGAGTAGAGGTGGCTGCCTTGCCCCTCTTTCTCTAGGGCTTGTTTTTGTACATTGTGCCATAAATATAGCCTGAAGCAGCTAGCTAATAATATTTCTGCAAAACATTTTGATGGATGCAATTAACATTTCCTGGCCCTCCCAATTGGGTCCTTTGTTGACATTTCGTTGGGAAAGCTTGTCACCTTTGCTCTTTGTCCTACTGTACAGGTTCCTGTTTCCATAGCAACACAGGGGAAGGCAAATGGAACTGGAGAGCTGGGGACCTGTTCTCCAGGAACCTGCCTTGGAAAGTTAGCACCTGAAATAACAACAGGCAAATCAGCTGAGCATATGATGAACAACAAATGACAGAGAGAGGTGCTTTTTGGGGAGATCGCTTATTTGAGTTTGGAATGCATTCACTTTGCTGACAACTGCTCTCAGAGGTAGGGAACCCTTGGCCTCAAGTCCGCATGTGGCCCTCTAAGTCCTCGAGTGTGGCCCTTTGATTGAATCCAGACTTCCCTGAACAAATCCGTTTGCATTCAATCAAAGGGCTCTACTTGAGGATCTAGAGGGCCACATGTGATCTCAAGGCCTGTCATCTTGTGCTATCTTTTCTGCTTTTGGGAATGAAGATCACAAAAACTTCCAATAACCCAAGAGAAGCAAACAAAAAAAATCCAACCTTCCAATGGCAGCTGCAATGATTTGGGACCCTGGAAATGTTTTTTTATCAAGGGCATGATTGCAGAAGGAGTCAATTAAAAAGTTTACTTGGCCCCCGATGAGTCAAATCTTCTCTTATTTCTCTTTGGCTGGCTCAGGGATGAAGATGCTGTCCTGAGACAGCCTTTGAGATGGTCAGTCCGATAGAAGGGACAACGTGGAGTTCTTTGTCAGAATAATGGCATTTGTTGAATTTGAACAAAGCTTAGGATTGCCTTTTGTGAAGGTGCTGTGATATCCTAATTCTAAGTTTGGAGCTGCAGGACCAACATTCATGGCTTTGCCACTTCTGAAGTGAGGCTGGGGAGTTTGCACAGCCCTCCTCAATTAAGTCCAATTCACTTGTATGTCACGCCATCACCTCCCAGATGTCACGGTCCTCTTCCAGAACAAAGGACAAACAACAGCACATGTGACCTTGGCTAAGTACTTAACTTCCCTAGACCTCAGCTTTCTCACCTGTAAGATGGAAGATTTGCCTTAGATGACCTCTGTGGTTCCTTCCAGATCTATAGCCACAAGATTCTAAATATCACTGTACTAGATGAAATCTAACTTGGTATTTATAACTTAAGGAACATACAGTAACCACTCTCCAACGAGGGAAGGATTGTCTGCATCTCTTACTCTGAAGTGTACTATATGTTGCCAGAAACAGCTGCTTTTAGAGCAGTTCACACCTATTGCTTATGTGTATTCTGTTTAGACAACCTCTTCCTTTAGTTTTCAATTACTTTGCAATCAAGACCCCGAAATAGGCCATATCACCTCCCAATGGTAGCGATAAAACACCGTAACACTTCATTTGATGAGAACACGTACAGTGACACTGACAATCCCATGTCCCACCCTTCTGTGTGGGACACATTTCTCCCAGGGGTTCATTCCCTCATGTGGTTATCTCATTCATAAGCCCTGGTTCCTTCCCTTCACAATCACTGTACCTTTAAGGAAGCTAGTTAACAAGGTAAGATGGAGACTCCCACCTCAGCATGGCCATGATTCAGAGACACAGGGCAAGGCTTTTAGGGTCATGTAATTCTTGGCTTGAACTCTTCAGCTTGAGGCTCCATCTCAGTTCCTTGAAATCTAAGGCTCAGGAAGATTCTAGGTTCCTCACCTGGCCGGACTTAAAATGCTTCTTGATATTGCTTCAGTCTTCCTTTCCCAGGAGGATCTGCCCTCTTCTCCTGCTGCTGCTTCCCAGCTCTGGTGGCTACCGTATGTTAGCCCTCATTGGACAAAAGGACAGTGTTGACCGATGCCCATTAAAGCAACTTCTTGGAACCAGCAGGGACAGCACTTTTTGCTGTACTGAAAACTCTCCAGTAAGAAGAGTCATTTTCCCCAGCTGTTCTGGATCTTTCACTGATAAAGGCATTGCGGCCATCCCCGGAGCAGAATCCTCAGAACATGGCCACATGGAGGGATGTATTCCATTCTGTGGGAAGTAAATTCCTGGCCCCAATAACAATTGAGTCAGTACATAGAGAAACCTCCCCTCTACCCTGTCCCACCCAGATTCTTTCACTGGGCAGGTGGAAGACCTGCCAAAATTCTTGAGTGAGTTCACGTTGTTTGTAGACTTCTACCCCCTAGCAATCCCTTACAAGCCAGGGCTATTTCATCTATCAGAGAAGGCTGCCTGCTGGGTCATCCCTTATCTCAAAAAGAATTCACCCTTCCCCCAATAAATAACGTGGAAACTCTAGAAGAATTTTTATAACCCCTTTGGAGCTAAGCTTGCTAATTAGTACTTTGATTCCTCCAGGGTCAGGGAAATATGCCAACTTCTTCTGTACCCAAAGTCAAGACTTGGCATATACCTGCTTTTGTGGATCAATTTTTGGAAAAGCATGACTATACTTAAGCAAATGTGGCTACCATCATGACCTCACTTATCCAGCAGTCTGGATGCACTAATCCTGATTTCTTTAGTCATAGCAGAAACTGTGGTAGATGCACCAGCAATCTCCTATTCCGTGGACTAGAGATCCTGTTGCATGCTAGGAGGAGCCATTAGAGCCTAGGGTACTGGATCTGACCCATCTTCCCCTTTTTGGGAATGGAATGTCACTTACAGTGTAGCTTGCCTGTCACTACTAGTGAAGATGGAGTGTTTCCAGAATGATTACTTCTCACGTCTGAATGCATTATCTAGAACACCTGTATACAACACCTACCCATTACACCCCCAACTAGATCCTGACCCACAGTTCCCTTACCAGCACTTGGACTACTGGGATATACTGACTCACAAGAAGCATTTGAGAGGATCCCTAGTTCCAGCCCAGGGATATATGTTGGTTGATGAGATGAGAGATGCACTACAGGAGTTCTTGGAAAAGAAAGAATTCAGTCAATACTTCACTTCCCTGGTAATAAATAATAGTAATATTTTATAGTCTCACTATGTGCCAGGCACTGTGTTAAGTGCTTTACATTTATTATCACGACTCCTTTGGAACTGTCTTGGATCATTGCATTGCTCTGAACAGCTAAGTCATTCACAGTTCATCATACAATATTCCTGTCACTTTGTACAATATTCTCCTGGTTCTGCTCATTTCACTTTGTATCAGTTCATGTAAGTCTTTCCAATATTTTTCTGAAATAATCCTGCATGTCATTTCTTATAGCACGATAATACTCCATTACAATCATATGCCACAACGATTTTCCAATTGATGGGCATTCCCTCAGTTTCCAATTCTTATCCACCACAAAAGGAACTGCTATATTTTTGGAAAAATAGATTCTCTCCTCTCCCCCTGACTCTTTTAGAAATCTCTTTGGAATCTAAACTTAGCAGTGGTATTGCTGGATTAAAGAGAATGGACAATTTTATAGCCCGTTGGGCATAGTTCCAGATAGCTCTGCAGAATGGTTGGATCAGTTCACAACTCCACCAATAATGCATCAGTTTTCTCATATTTCCTCCAACATTTATCATTTTCCTTTTTTTTGTCATATTAGCTGAGCTGATAAGTGTGAGGTGGTACCTCTGAGTTGTTTTAATTTTGATTTCTCCATCAATAGTGATAAGAGCATTTTCTGCCACTATCTCTTCCTTCACTCCTATCTCACTTGATGAGATATTGTTCCTTAACAAGGTCCCACCCTCTACCCGCTCAAATGAACCCATTCTATCCCTTCTCATCCAATAGATTTCTGCCTCTCTCATCCACATTCTATCATATTTTCAATCTCTCCCTGCCTACAGGTTCCTTTCCTACTGCCCACGAACATACCCCTGTCTCCCTCATCCTGAAAAAAAACCAAAACCCCCTCATAAGATAATTCCATCCCTGTTAATAGCTGTCCTACATCTCTTCTGTTCTTTGTGGCTAAACATCATAAAAATCCAATAATAGTTGCATCTACTTTCTCTACTCTTATTTCCTTTATAATATATCTTCTGATCTTATCATTCCACTAAAACTGTTTTCTCCAAAGTTTTTGATGATCTGTTAATTACCAAATCCAATGGCTTTTTCTCTGTCTTCCTTCTTGAATTTTCTGCGACCTTTGGCCCTGTTAGTCACCTCCTTTTCCTTAATAATATTATTTCTCTAGGTTTTTGAAACCACCATTCTCTCCTGGTTCTCCTTGTACTTTGATAGATCTTCATGCAGCTCATGTCCTCTAACTGCGGGTGTCCCATGGGGTTCTAACCTGTACCATCGTCTCTTCTCCCTCTGTGCTACTTCACTTGGTGATCTCATCAATTCCTATGAATTTAATACCATCTCTATACTGATGATTCTCAAATCTACCTATCCTGCGCTAACCTCTCTGTTGACCTCCAGTCTCCTATCCTCAACTGCCCACTGCCTTTCAGCTGTCTTGAACTGGAAGACATGTGACCTGATAAACCCTCCTCTGCCCTTAACTTCCTTGTTACTGTCAAGAGCACTGCCATTCTCCCAACTCAAGTATCATCCTCAGTTGCTCATTCTGTCTCCCCTTCCCTCCTTCCCCAATGCCAATCTATTGCCAAGGCCTGTTGATTTCACCTTCACAATATCTCTCGGATACACCCTTTTCTATCCTCTGGCACTGCTACCACTCTAGGGCAGGCCCTTATCACCTCATGTCTAGACTGTTGCAATAATATGCTGATGGGTCTGCCTGCCTCAGTCTCTACCCACTTCAATTTGTCCTCTATTCAGTCACCAAAGTGATTTTCTGACACAGGTCTGACCATGTCACCCCCTTTACTCAATAAACTCCGGTTTCCTATTACTCAATTATCAAGCCTTTTCAATTGTCTGACTCTTCATGACCTCATTTGGGGTTTTCTTGGCAAATATATTGAAGTGGTTTGGCATTTACTTCCCCAGCTCATTTGACAGATGAGGAGACTGAGGGAAACAAGATTAAGTGACTTACCCAGCATTGCACAGCTAGTAAATGCCTGAGGCCAGATTTGAACTCAAAAAGATGGGTCTTTGTGGCTCCAGGCCAGGTGCTCTATCTTTGTACCATCTGCTTCCTGTTATCTCCAGGATCAAACACAAAATCCTTTGTATGGTGTTCAGAGCCCTTCATAACTGAGCTTTCTCCTGCCTTTCCAGTCTTTCATGCTCTCCTCCCTTCCATGGACTTTCTGATCCAGTGACAGTGGTCTAGATCTGTTCCATGAGCTAGACATTCCATCTCTTGGTTCTGGACATGTTCTCTGGTTGTCCCAAGCCTAGAACACTCTCCCTTCTCAACTCTGCCTCCTGACTTCCCTTCAAATCCCAACAACTAAAGCCTTTTTGCACGAAAGCATTTCCCAGTCCCACTTAATTCTAAAGCCTTCTCTCTTTTAATTATTTCCTCTTTACCCTCTCTCTATAGAGCTTGTCTGTACAGATTGTCTGTTGTCTCCTCATTAGACTGTGATCTCCTTGAGGGCAAGGGCTATCTTTTGCCACTTTTAAGCACGGTGCCTGACGCCTAATAAGGGCTTAATATTTCTTGACTGATTGACCGCTGAGGAATGTGCCAGATGGAGGTTTAAGCCATTTTAACATATTAGGATTATCCCAAAGATCC
>CM053769.1:695349244-695387565 GCA_028658325.1 Potorous gilbertii | reverse complement strand
GGCTAGAAAGAGTCAAAGCCAACTGGAACAATGGGACCTTCCAATGGCCACCTGTAATCCCAGTCATTAACATCATCCTCGCAATAGCTAGAGTCTATATGGTACTTTAAGGTGTGCAAAGTGGCTTACGTATGTTATCTGTAAATGCTGTCATTAATCCCATTTTACAGATGAGGAAACTGGGACTAAAAGAGGGGAATTAAATTGTCCAGGGTCTCACCACCACTAAATGTCTGAGGCTGCCTTGAACTCAGGTTTCTTCACATTCCTATGCATCCTAAACCACGGGATAGGCAGAGGGACCTAGAATGGGTTCTACAGTTGCCAAGACAAAGGAATGTCTGGTATTTGCCCCCCCAGAAAAGGTGCAGTCAGTGGTATCTGGGTCACAAAACACAAATTTTTGACCAAATTACAGTGGAAGGAGCCCTCAATTAGGAGATGGAGGACCTAAGTTTTGATCCATACCTGCAATTTACTATGTGACTTTAGATGTATAACTTCACAGTCATAGCTAATGTTTATATAGTATGTACTACATGCCAGGCACTGTGCTAAGTACCTTCCAATTATCATTTCATTTCACCCTCACAACAACCCTGGGAGGGGGGTGCTGTTACTATCCCCATTTTACTGATTGAGGAAACTGAGGTAAACAGAGTTAAGTGACTTGTCCAGGGTCACCCAGCTGCTAAGCATCTGGAGTCAGATTTAAACTCAGGTCTTCCTGGTTCCAGGTCTGACACTCTAATTCCTATGCTCTAGTAGGTGCTCTAATCTCTCTGGGCTTCAGTTTCCTCACATGTAAAAGGAGGTTAATAGGCTAACCTTTATATTCTTTTTCACCTCTATGGCAATGATCCTATGATTTCTTTATCCTTATTAATTTTTTTAAAAAGATCTCTAATATTAATGTAGCTCTAATAATAAAGGAGATCTCCTCCTTTCTGGGGTGAAAGCATTTTACCTGAGGACACACTTAACTAGATCCCTACATACTTGTCCCTTACAAATAGGAACACTTTCAACTAACATATAGTATAGTAGAAAGAGGGCTTAAGTTAGAGTTAGAGGGCATAGGTTCAAATCCTGCCTGTCACCCATTACCTGTGTGACCTTGGCCAAGTCATTTAACCTCCATGGGCTTCAGTTTCCTTATGTGTAAAAATGAAACAGTTAGGCTAGGTCAGTTCTAAGGTCCTTTCGAATTCTAAGACAATGGCAAAGAAGAAGAAGAAGATGATGATGGAGAAGGAAGAGGAGGAGGAGAAAAGGAGAAGAAAGAGAAGAACAGTAACCAGTCTATGAGAATACAGTAGGATCTGTTTCTCCTTTCTGCAATCCTATTACATCAGATTTCAGAAGTATCAGTGTTTATGGGTAGAATTTACATTATATTTGACTAGTTCATCAAGAAGGAAACAGAGAATAGATAGCACTGGTTTGTGTGGGCAGGCTTGTTCCAAAAAAAAAGAAAACCAAATGCCACTCTAGTGCTTTCCTTGGGCATGTGTGTGGAAAGTAGATGAATTCAAATTTAGCTCTACAATAACTGTATTATCCCTCTAGATTTTTTCTCTGTGATGTGAGATTCTGTGGTTCTGCTTATTCAGGTAGACTCATTACCTAAGCTGGTTAGAGGCCATAGCGAATGCATCCAACAGCACTCTGAGTATCTAACACTCTAAATAATAAGGCCTAAGAAACACAGAATCCTGGGATCTCAACATCAGAAGACCATGAATTCGGTCAAAAGTTTCTCTCACATGGCAGACCCACATGTCTAATTATCTGTTTTAAACAGACATTTGAGATTTCTAGATCACATGACCAAAAAGATAGTGGGCTCAATCTTTTCCCTGATTCTTATGACCTATCAAACCATTCCAAAATAGGAATCATGTGCAAATGATAAAGCAATTTAATCTTCTTCCATGGTCTAACTGTGTGTTGCCAAATTCAAACAAAAACGAGGTCAACTGAACGTACATAAGGATCTGTGTGACCAGTCATGGCCAAACTTCATGACCCCTTTGTGGTTTTCTTAACAAAGATACTGAAGTGGTTTGCCATTTCTTCTCCGGCTCATTTTACAGATGAGAAATATGAGGTAAGAAGGTTTAAGTGACTTGCCCAGAGCCACATAGCTAGGAAGTATCTGAAGCTGTATTTGAACTCAGGTTCCTGCCTCCAGGCCTGGCGTTCTATCCACTGTACCACCAAGCTGCCCTATCATATTGACTTAGAAAATCACACATTCACATTACCTATGATGTATTATATTTTACTTATTTTGTTAGATTACATTTTAATCTGAATCTGGCTGGATTCAGAATGTTATGGGCTGCATGTTTGAGGCCACTGATTTTAGACATCAAGAGCCTTAACAAGGTCAGAATTCAATGAGATAAAAGCAGAGCTCAGGATTCAGTATTGTGCTCATGCCCCACTCCCACCCCCACAATGTTCCAGTAGCTGGGTTTCAGATGCCATTCCATCAGCTTACAACAGAACTCAACTTTACTCCCTTCCCTCCTCCCATGGAAAACTGAAAGACAGGTCTTTTCCTGGATAGGACAGCAACATGACAGCACTCTGTGCCATAAGAAACTTCAGCCAGAGAACTGAAAAACAGAGGAAACTGAGGCAGGATGTATGTGCTAGGAAAGAACTCAGAATGCAGCTGGGAAATGGGAGGAGGAGGAGGTTGAGGCAGCTTTGAGGTCAAACCCCCAAGGAAACCACTATCAAAGGGAAGAGTCAGAAAATGAGTAATAGAGATATATAAGGGAGAAAATACTGAAATTACCAAAAATATCAAAAAGATGCAAATGCAATTAAAGACCTTAAGACTGAGCAGACAAGAAAAAGAAATATTGCCTCCAGGTCAGCTAAAAGAATCAAAATCTATTAATAAATATTGCAAATCAAAGGAAAATGAATTAACACCTCAGAAGACCCTATGAATTCCTAAGAGAGTGGAACTTCAATAGGACGTTCCCAAGTGGTTTAAACAAGAAATAAGAATTATAAAGTTGAATTTATGGTCCATGCAACAGAAATAATTGGCCAAATAGAAAAACTTGAATCCTCAGTGGCAAATCTCACTCAAGAAACCGAAAAGAAGCTAACTGATTTAGAATGTAAACATACAGAAGTGAAAGACAGTCTGGAGGGAGAGAAGCAAAAAGAAAACACGATCTTCATTTCAGTCAAGCATATTAATCTTTTCTCCATCCTCAAAAATTCTTACTTGGTCTTTCCATCCCTGCTAATTATCATCCTATACCTCTTCCCTTTTGTGGCTAAACTCTGAAAAAGGATATCTAGATATCATCATTTCCTTTCTTCTCACTCTTTTCCTGACTCTTTGAGATCTGGGTTCTGACCTCATCATTCATCAGAAACTGTTTTCTCCAAAATTACAAGTAATCTCTTAATTGTTAAATTTAATACATTTTTTCTCAGTCCCTTTTCTTCTTGGTCTCTCCATAGCCTGCAACCCTGTTAATCACCCTCTTCCCTTTGAAACTCTGTTTTCTCTAGGTTCTTATGCCTACTTGTCTAACCACTCCTCTAATTCCTTTACTTTATCACCATCCGGGTCACAGTTATTAACTGTAGAGCTCCCTCAAAGCTCTGTCCTGGGCCCTATTCTTTTCTCCTTCTAAACTATTTTACTTGCTGATCAAAAGTTGTTAAATGAAAATGAAAGTTCCACAGCATTTACCAGAAGGATAGTTCATCCATCTCTAAGAAGTCAGCATTTAATTTCAAAAGTAAAGTGTAAGTGAAGTTTAGAGAGACACAGAATTCTTGACTCAACAAGAAAACTGATGAAATTAGGTTTTTACACTCAGGAACAATTCAATGTGCTTTTGTGATGCCTTGACGACTATTTATGAGTCAAAGATTGATCCATCTTTTGGTACATTGGTACATCTCAACTACTCAGTGCTGATAGAGCCACATTGATTAGAGATAAGGACATGATTCTGGAGAGATGGGCTGGACATTTCCATAGTATTCTCAACCCACCGTCATCAATTTATGCTGAAGCCCATTTTCCTCACATTAAAGTCAATTCCTTTCTGGCAGAGTTTCCATCTGAAGAAGAAGTTTTGAATACCATTAGGCTCCTTTCATGGTAGCAAAGTGCCTGGTGCTGATTCTGGTCCAACAGAAATTTACAAGTCAGGGAATCCACTGCTCTTATAAAAGTTACCTAAAATCTTCCAGGCTGCATGGCAAGAGGAGTTATGCCCCAGGAGTTCAAAGATGCCTCCATTTTCCACCTCTATAAAGGAAAAAGAAATAGGTTATCCTGTGACAATCAAAGGGGCTTGGGGGTCTCTCTGACTTAGTCATTGATGGTAAAATTCCTTAATAGGCTGATCCTTCACCTGGAAGATAGTCATCTATCTAATAGCCAAAGTGGCTTCTGAAATGGTCAAGCAATAGCCAATGTGATATTTGCTACCCAACAGCTCCAGGAAAAATGCCAGGAGCAGACCAGAGGTCTGTACACAACTTTTGTCAATCTAACTAAGGCCTTTGATACCGTTAAGTCATCATTTCCTTTCTTCTCACTCTTTTCCTGACTCTTTGAGATCTGGGTTCTGACCTCATTGAGGTTGAAATGAAGCAGAGTATGGATTGATACTCTGCCACTTGTGCAAATTTTGCCCTGGCAATTAACATGATTCTCCACAAGCCAGCACTGCATCTTCCAAACATGGAACCATTGGTTATAGCAAATGAAGACATTTTTAATTCTGTGGATAAGTTCACTTACTTTGGCAGTATATTTTCCAAGGATGTATACATAGATGATGAAGTTGACACACACATTGCCAGTACTAGCTCAGTGTTTGGAAGGTGCTAAAGAAAAGTGTGGGAGAGAAGTATCATGCTACCAAACTAAAGATCTCTAGAACCATTGTGCTGATTTCGTTGCTGTATGACTGTGAAACCTGGACAGTCTAGCCATGCCAGGAAACTGAGTCACTTCCATTTGAATTGTCTTAGGAAGATTCTGAAGATCACTTGGCAAAAAGAAGTACTGGCCATTGAGATACTCTCTTATACAAAACTGTCAAGCTTTCAAATCCTGCTGCAGAGAGTGGAACTATTGTTCAAATACTAAATATATGTTTGTCTAAAACACTTTTTTATAGAGAACTCACATAAGGCAGGAGCTCATGTGGAGGTCAAAAAAAGTGATATGAGATCTCTCTGAAGAATTTTGGAATTGATTGTGAGATATGGGAGACACTGATATGGGACTGACCAGCATGGTAAGTCCACATCAAAAAAGGTACTGTGTCCCATGAGCAAAGCAAAATTGCAAACCCATGCAAGCATGCTGTCACGAAACACATACAATACAGATGAACTTCATTGGCCACTCAAATTTTGCCATGATCTTCCACAAGCCCTCATGACTGACAGTATCAAAGGCCTTGGTCAGATTGACAAAAGTTGTGTCCAGTCATCCAAAAGAAACATGAGATGTACAAATTTAGAGACACCTCCACTCCAAATGTTCATGTGGACCATCATGCCCAGCCTGTGGTAGAGCCTTCAGAGCTCATACTGCTTTGATGAACCACAGTCAGACACACTGTACCTTGACCTTAACATGGTGATGTCATTTGGGGACTCTTCAAGATCAAAGAACAGCACAAAAGACAGAAGAAGAAAAAAAACACTTAAGGAAAATGAAGAAGAAATATTTCTTGAGTGAAGTGAGTATTTTGGATCAGATAAGAAAAAGCAAGATTTCCATAAGAAAAAATGGCCAGGGGGTAGAGGGAGGCAAAGAAAGAATTCCAAGCAGAGGGACCAGTAGAAACAAATGCCTGGAAGTGGGAAATATCGGACACATTTAGGGAGCAGCAAGTAGAGCTTGATTATAGCAGAAAAATAAGAATGTTGGGCTTGGGAGGACAGGCTTGAAAAAGTACTGTGACCTCACCACTATTCACTGTAATGACTCCCACCTTATGCTGTTTCTCAAATCTTCACCCCTTCTATTAACCCCCTTCATTACAAAGCTAGAAAGAGAATTTGCATAAAACTTATTTTGGTAACAATTGAAAGGAGAAATAATGCAGCCTACTTTCCAGATTTGGCTGATAATACCCTGATTGCCTTTTTGTAGTGAACTCCTGTCAGAATTATAAATCTTGGAAAATGAAACTGCCTTTAAATGGGGCATATCTGGAAATCACAATTCAGTAAAGTATGGCTTTTTCTTGACATTCCCACATGACTACTAACATTATGTAATTTTAGAGCCTATTCTAACTGTACATTGCACTGGGTCTGTTAGTCTGGGATGAGATGTGATTTGAGACTGCAGTTCCCTGTTACGAAGATTGTGGCAGTTGGGTACAGTACTGATCTCAAAGAGACTATTTGAGCCAAATGTGACCTGGTATATCTGAAATCAAACACCCGGCTCCAATTTACTGAGGTATGGTAGATTTGGAGGAGGAGGAACAGAAGGAGGATGAAGAAGAAGGGAAGGAGGAGGGGGAGGAGAAAGAGGAGGAGAAGAAGAGGAAGGAAATGGAGGAGAAGAAGGAACAGGAGGAGACAAATTAAAAGGAGGAGAAGAAGGACAAAAAGGAGGAGGAGAAGGAGGAGGAGGAGGAGGAGGAGGAGGAGAAGAAGAAGAAGAAGAAGAAGAAGAAGAAGAAGAAGAAGAAGAAGAAGAAGAAGAAGAAGAAGAAGAAGAAGAAGAGGTAAAGGAGATGGGGAAGAAAGGGAAAAGGAAGTGCTATGAGAAACCAAATGATAAATGCTTATTCATTTTTATTTATTTAGGATGGTTGGTCAAGTAAAGAGATAGACTGGTTAAACAGTACCAACCCTCTTTCTGATCTAGACTGAAGAATCATGAAGAGAAACTGGCCTGGAATTCCTGTACATTGGCAAGAAAAAACCTTGACAGCTGGAAAATAAGTTGAGAGTGGCAGAAATGTGCTTGAGTTCAGCACCACATCACTGCTGCTGTCCATGAGGGAAAGTGAAGCCAGAACCTGCAACTCTCCCTCAGCTATCAATGAAGAGTAGTAGGCAAATGACCTAAGGGCTGGATTGATTCTGGGAGTTGGGGCTGAATAACAAAGAGTATAAAATGTCCTGCCAACAACAAAACTTTACAATACTGCATTCCTTAGGCAGTGATTTGTATTCCTTTCCTTGTCAGATTGGGAAGAGGTGGTATTGTGTAATCAATGGACAGAATGCCAAATCTGAAGGGTTAGAATTGGTCTTTCAACTGGTGAGTCAGGGAGACATTGACTGAGAGCAAGGACTATGCACAAAAATATCAATTTATCTCATGTCTTCCACTTATACAAAGAGTAACCTATTCATTGGTCCTGTCCTGTGTCTTAGGGAAGTGATCTGAGTCTATCAGAGAGTCATAGATTCATGGACTGTTAGAGCTGGGAGGGACTCCTAGAGGTGGGGGTGAGAAAAACAAGAGGAGGGAGGACAGAAATATTCAAGATCACATCAGATGAGTATCAGTTGAAGGAATTGGCTGAGTTTACCCCAAAAAAGGAAAGGATATAAAAAAGATGTAAGTCCTGGAAATGACTTACTCTCTTTGTGGGTTTAAAAAATAGGCATGTGGAGGAAAGATTAGACTCATTCTACTTGACCCCAGAGGGCAGAACAAGAAGGGGCTACAAGGGCTACAAAGTGGTTAAAAATAAACAAATTTAGGAATAAACTTCCTCACAATGGGAGCTATCTAAAAGTGGAATCAACACTTTAAAATTCACAAAATACATTACAAAAATTATGTGATTATTTTTCCCCTCACAATAACCCTGGTAGGTGGGGGCTATTACTACCTCTATTTTACAGTTAAGTCAGGTAGAGGTTAACTGACTTGCCTAGGATTCCAAAGGTAACAAGTGTCTCCAAGAGGATTTGAACTCAGATCTTCCAGACTCTTAAGTCTAGGGCTCTATCCTTTGCACCACCTAGTTACCTCTCGATTCCTCCTACCAGCTGATAATTCTAACAAAGGTTGGGTACTCATTTATTGGAGGTTATAGATTAGATCCTTGTTTCGGCATGAGTTAAACTAGATGACCATTGAAGCCTTTTCCATCTCTGAGAGTCTGTGATATTTTTTAGTCAAAAAATGTTTAACCATTTATTGATCTCCTATTATATTCCTACAATGTCCTCTGGGGATACAAAGATAAAAGCAAAGCAACTCCTGACCTCAAAGGGCTTACATTCAATTTAGGGAAACAGCATGCACATACATAGATAGATTCAAAATAGATACAAGATGATTTTTTTTGAAGGAAGGGATGCTTAGCAACTGTGGAAATCAGGAAGAGTGTCCCACCAAAGAGAATGTTAAATTAAATCTTAAAACAGATTAAAGATTGTAAGAGGTAGAGATGAGGAGGCTTTCCAGGCAAGAGTGATAGCCAGTATAAAGATGGAAAGATACGTTGTGTATAAGCATAGTACAAAAGCCCATTGGCCTATATCAGAGAGTTCATAAAGGGAAGTAGTGTGTGATAAGGAGGGAAAAGTAGGTTGGGAGCAGGTTTTGGAGGACTTAAGTAACAACGTAAAAGGAGTTTATTTAATTTTAGAGGCAGTAGGGAGCTCCTGGAGTTTATTGTTACTATGATGGGTTACTATATATTGCTACTATACTATAATATCCGAAAATATATTGTTACTATAATTACTATGATGGGCAAACTATGTTAGAAAGGATGTCATTTCATAATCATTTTTAGTTCATTTGCAACTAATCCTGCCTTGGATTGATTCTTCAATGAACCCTCCCTAGCCAGACAATAGTCATATAAATGCTCCATGAAAGAAAGCTGCACTTTGGTGCTTCATTAAAGGACAAAGATAACCATGGGTTCCTAAAAGCTATGCCTCAGAGTTCAAGCTTTGATAGGTCCTATCCAGCTAGAAAGACTCCAAGTACAGGCCCAGTGTGGGCTGTCTATTGTCCAAGGGGCCAGCCTATAGGGGATTGTGGCACATTGGCCATATGCTCTTTACTCACCACTAGGCATGAAGAGCTAAGGGAGGACAGGTTCGATGCCAGAAGGCTGCCTACCAGATGCTGAAATACTTTGGCCACCAAAAGCCTTAAAACTATACACTAAAGGAAGGAAAGGTTATGATTGGGACTCCCATAATGAAGAAGTCAAGGATTTTTTAAAGTACTGAGACAGAGTAGAGACTTTTATTTCAGCATTAAGATAATATTTCTAGTATGTGATGTATCCTCAGCATAACTGCAAAATATATTTGCATTTATAATTAATATGTTATTGTTTGGGTTTAGGGAAGGTATCCAACTTGGAACGCTGGACCACCCAGATGGAAGTATTTATGTAAAAAGGCTAAATTACAGTGCAATGACCTGGGAAAGTCATATTTTGCAGTACCTCATACAGGAGAAAATGAGAAAAGCAAAAGTTTTATTTTAAGAAGCAAAACTGAGGCCAGCCTGGTTTTGTTAAATATAGATTGTCTTATTGGAAATTTCTTTGGAAATCTTAGTCCCTGTGAGATATGTTGCTTGGTAAGAGATTACCACTCCATTCTAGATAGTTTTTCTTTTTCATTTAAATAAATTTGGTTTTTTACTGTACATCTATTTATAATTTGACCCCTCATTGTTCCTTCAGTTGAACAATAAACATGAATAAATGGATAAAATCATCATCATAAATATTCATCATCTAGCAAAACAAATTCACACATTGGCCAGGTCCAAAAATGTATAAATCTCTCTGTGTTTTAAATTCATCACCTCCCTGGCAGAAAGTGAGTGACATGTGCCATCTGCAGTCCTCTGAATTCATCTAGCCCCTTTCCCTGTTATAGGAGATTTCTACTGAGGACATAAAAGAGGAATTTTCACTGGGCCTACCACTTTCCAAGCTATACAGTGACTTTGTGTTAATTGCACCAACCCCCAGAATAGTACAGGGCCTCCTCAGTGAGATACATGGTCACACTAGAGGAATGGGCTGAAAATCATGCACAGGGCAACCCAAATGGATGAATGATACTTAGAGTCCAGATTACAATATTCAATTGAATGGCAGCCCATTAAACTAATCCATCAGCATTCATATTTGGTACAGACACTGCAAATATCTGGTACAGACACTGTAAGGGACCCAGAATTGAACAGGATGAAAACAGAGGGCATAACTGCATATAAGAAATTGCTTAATGGTTTCAATGCTTCCAAACTGCTCCCTGGTATAAAAAAAAATCCATCTTTTTAGCGCAAATATTTTACCACTGCTGCTATATCACTACAAATCAGAAAAGCATAATATACAAATAATCAAAATTGTGGGAGGTCCAAAGGGCAATGGGGAGACATTAAGAGGACATAAGTAGAATGAAGCATATTGGCAACAATGTGGTGGAAGTGGCATCGGAGGCACAACTCTAAAAATATATGAGCTGGAAAAGGGGTAGGAAGATGAACTAACGAGAGTAAGAATTTTATGCTAGATGCACTGGGACACACTGAATGTCTGAACGCCTCAGCCCTATCAGATGGGTCTTCTACCAAGGTCTTATGGAATCACGAAGGATGAAAGAATGTGAATGGATTGTACTCTGTACATTGAAAGGAGTGTCTCTATCATGAGATCACCAACTACTGGCATGCTGAAATATATCATTATAAGATCTATATCCTTCAGACATTGTTGAGTAAGAACTAAATTCCTGTGCTCTTTTCTACTCTTTGGATTCAACTCAGGACACATGAGGAAAGCCACTACCAGGGTTTTCCAGAGTCTTTGGTCAGCTGATGGAGGTTTTAGGTGATAAAATGTCAACACTGCTGCTCAGAAGATTTCAGAGGCTTCACCCTAAAATGACATATTAGCTCCTTAGGACAGCATGAAACTTTCCCTTAAGGGACCAAGATATCTTACTTGTAGTCACTGAGGGACACAACAGAGACATTATTCATATTATGGTGGTTTCACAAACCCTCCGGATGTCTTGACAATAAGTTACAGATGTTTAATTCCAAATTAAGAAGCTAAATATAGTGTGGACTTGACAAGTGGCAATTTTATGTGATTTGAGGAAAATATTTGGTAGCTCAACTCCCCACTGGAAATGGCTGGCAAGAATTCTTCTTTCTAATCGGTGTCTCTACCAATGTTTCTGAAGATAATTCACTGTCAGAGAACGAGAGCTGCTTAAATAGACTTGGTCAACAGTTATCTTGACGGGTTCACATGGATATACTTGGTGCCTAGCAGGTGTTGGTAAAGTAGGGGATGATTTTAACCTTAAAGCTTAATTTTTTGGAACTGTTCCCCGTATTTTCAGGTTTTGCTTCCTTGACTCATATGCCTTTGTTTTTAATGGAAGCTTTATCAATTTTTACATGGCATGCTATTTCACCTACTTATATCATCATCTTTATTCTGTTTGCAATAAGATATCACTCTGAGATTGGCAAAGTTACTGACTACAATGAGTCTTTGTTCTAGAGAAATGCATGAATAGGACATTATTAAAATAGAGAAGGAAGTGTACTTCATTCCATTCATTATTTACTTAGTGGATATTGCCATGGTACCAGAGGCCTGTACAAAAGATAAACAAGGTGAAGCAATAATACACTGTACTTCGATCTGGCCTCTAATGTGGGGCCCTTAAAGTGCTCCCCAAACACTGACTCATTAATGAGAGCATTCCAGGAGGTGGGGAGCAAATGTGTCATTTAAGTTATGGTCATGTCAGGCTATGTGTGTGTTTTTTTAGAGTATCCCCATAAGCAAACAAAGCAGTATGGTAGCCACTTTTGACATTCATTCATTTCTGTGGTTTCTGACTCTTCATGACCCCTTTTGGGGTTTTCTTGTCAAAGATATTGGAGTGGTTTGCTGTTTCATTTTACAGATAAGGAAAGTGAGACAAACAGGGTTAAGTGACTTGCCCAGAGTCACACAGTTAGTAAGTGTCTGAGGCCAGATTTGAACTCAGGAAGATGAATCTTTCCAACTCCAGGCCAAGCACTCTATCCATTGTACCTTCTCGCTGCCCAGTGACCACTTTAGGGTGATTCAGAGATATGAAAGGTAAAGTCCCTGTACCCAAGTAGCTTATAACCTAGTTACAGAGCCTGAACACATATCCGAAAAGACTTGAGAAGATTTACCAAAGTAATTGGTGAGGGAAGAGCTCCTAAGGGTCGGAGGCAGCAGGGATAAACCACACTGCAGGCAGTGAAGGTCATGTCCAGTTAGAAATAAGACAAGGAAATGATCTGGGATAGAGAGGCAGCAGGCCTATGTCAGTATCACAGATGCTTAAATTTCATATACTACTTCTCTCTGGCCAAATCAATATCCAGCCAATGAAAGATACAGTAAATATATACAGTAAATATACTAAAACTTCTAAGAATCTACCCCACCCCTGCCCCACGCCTTCCTCAAAGAGGAGCTACGGGCCTGGAACACTGCTTATAAGGGTATTTTTTCTCCCACATGTTGTTTAGTTCGACTGAACTGGGTTTTTTCCTTTCATGTTTTTATTCTTTATTATAAGATATGGCTCTCTGGGATAGAAAAGAGAAAGAAGCACATGCAGGAAATTAGGTAACATAAAAACAAAGGCTATCAATACAAGTTTGTTCAAAAAAAGCTGTGCAGCATATGTACTGTGCATCCAATAAGTATTGGGTTCTCACCAAGTCTAGAATTTGGGGGATCTCCCCCACCCACAGTTGTCTGGAGATTCCCTGTCTGTTTCTACATGTGCATTGTGTGTATTCCTGGCTATTTTGGCCAGCTGATATGAGCCATGACAGAGCCAGGTCCTCTGGTAGAGGAATTCAGTTGGTGTTGTGTCCCCAGGAAGAAAAGAAAGCAGGCAGCCCTCTTGTCAGCTGAGTAGATCACTGGGCAGAATACTGTGCTATGAAGCTGGATGCAGACTCAGCTGAGGGGACTTACCTGTCTGCTCTGGTCCCTCTGGGACTCAAGTTGTGTGTGTGCTATGGAGAATCCACCCGAGGGAAGTGAGGAAGCTTCTTTGCAGTTATGGTAA
The DNA here is from genome assembly GCA_028658325.1 of Potorous gilbertii. Taxonomy (NCBI): domain Eukaryota; kingdom Metazoa; phylum Chordata; class Mammalia; order Diprotodontia; family Potoroidae; genus Potorous; species Potorous gilbertii. Next base: position 695,374,458 of record CM053769.1, on the reverse strand, counting down.
CACACAAGCAAGTAAAACTTCATACTTGGTACCTCCTGTGGGCCTAAGTTCCAAGGAGTAGGAACAAAATGACCAGATGTATGCATGGAGCTATTCAGGAAGGTCTGTAAGCAATATTTTAGAGGAGAAAAGAGATTCAGAATAGTGAAAAATAGGGAAAAGGGGAAAAGAAAAGCAGTGTATTCCAATTTCATAGACACAGGACTGCACATTCTGAGTCACTCAAGAAGTCAAGAGTAAACAATTATTAAGTGCTTCCTATACACACACGCTTTGTTATACAAGGAGGGGAGGGAGAGAAAAGGATAACAAAGAAAGGTAAAAAGCTAAGCTCTGCTCTCAAGGAGCATACATTCTGACAGAAGAGACAATATGTCAGTTCAAGAAATAAACTGAGTGGATGGTGATCAAGGATATGTTCAATAATGGATGCTAGTACCAAGAGCAGCACGGTGGCACAGTGGATAGAGCACTGGACCTAGAGTCAGGAAGACCTGAATTTAAATCCAGCCTTAGATATTTACTATCTGGGTGACCCTGGGTAAGTCACTTAACCCTATTTACCTCAGTTTCCTCCTCTGTAGAATAGCTAGAAAAGGAAATGGCAAAGCCCAAATTAGGTCACAAAGAGTCAGACACAACCGAAACAACACAAAAACTTCCTGACTCCTGGCCTGACACTCCATCCACATGCCACTTGAGTGCTCTCTGAACAAATTAATAGTGTAAAAATATTCGGGTGAGGAGGAGAGGGCATGGTGATAGCATCTTAAGGCATATAGCCTTATGAGAGAAAAAGTATAGATGTAAAGTCAGAGGATGTGGTTTGGAATCCTACATTTCCATTTATCACCTGTGTGGCCTTGGATAAGAAATTTACCTTCTCTGGACATCAGATTCCTCATCTGTTCAATGGATGGGTTGTACTAAAAGGCCTCTAAGGTCCCTTCCAGCTCTGAATCAATGAGTCTGTGGATCAACTGTGTTCAACCACATCCATTATAATGCAATTATATAAAATAATGAAACATCCATTATAATGCAATTAATGTGAATTCTTGTTTAATCATTCCAGTCTTGTCTGATTCTTTGTGACCCCATTTGGGATGTTCTTCATGGAGATACTAGAGAAGTTTGCCATTTCTTTCTCCAGATCATTTTACAGATGAGGAAACTATGGCAAACAAGGTTAAATGACTTGCCCAGGGTCCCAGAGCTAATAAGTGTCTGAGGCAAAATTTGAACTCAGGACCATGAGTCTTCCTCTTGGCTGCAGGCTCCACACTCCACTGTGCCACACAGCTGTCCCAATTAGTAGGCAAATTACAAATGCATCTTATATATTTAAGACAGAGATCTTGGCTTATTCTTTTCTTGTATCACCTGTATTTGTTGATCAATAGATTAAAAGAACAGATTCTGCTAGGCCCTCTATTGGCAACACTTTAGACCCATTTTTCTGAGTAACTGGATGGATTTGAAAGTAATGGAACCCTCTTCTGAAGAGGACATTGGTACAATCAATGCTGCTCAGAGGAGGGCTGTCAGAACAGCAGAGGGGCTTCATCACAGGTAAGAATTTCTCGAAGGAACAAGAAACTTTTCGCCAGGAGATCAGCAACCTTTGGCAGTACATGATACTTATCTACCAGTATTTGAAGTGTTGTCAAGAGGAGGAAGGATTGGACTTATTCAGCTCAGCCCCAGAGGGCAGAACCAGGAGCAGTGAGAAGTTAAATACGGCTAACTGTAAGAAACCCCTTTTAACAATTTGTTGTTCTTCAGTCATGACTGACTCTCTGTGACCCCATGAACTTGTCCATGGGGTTTTCTTGGCAAAGTTATCAAACTAGTTGGCCATTTCCTTCTCCAATGCATTCTCATTTTACAAATAAGGAACTGAGGCAAATAGAGGTTAAATGATTTTGCCCAGGGTCATGCAGTTAGCATGAGGTCAGATTTGAACTCAGACATTCAAAAGTCCAGGACCAGCATTCTATCCATTGCACCACACAGTTGCCTCTCTCTAACAATTAGGATGAAGCAAAAGTAAAATAGGTTTCCTCTGAGGACAATGAGTTTCTCCTTCATTGGACATCTTCAAGCAAAAGCTACATGAACACTCATTGGTGTGTAAGAGAAGAGATTCTTGTCGCAGTACGGGCTGGACTAGAAGAGGGGTCACTTCTAACTCTGACAGTCTGTGGTTCAATGAGACATTTCTTTGAACCATTATCTATCATTTAGAAATGTTCCAAATCCAAAGAGTTCTTTCTATTATTTAGTACAAATCAATGAAGTATTGCTGTGTGTTGATTTCACACTGAGGAGGTTAGGTGGGGCAGTGGATTGCTGCATTTGACATCGGGGAAGTGATGCCGTGGCCTGCAAGTGAATTGGGTTTAAGTGAAGGAGGGCTGTGCAGTCACCAGCCTCACTTTTCCCTCTGGAGCCATCTGGGTCAGTGACCAGATATAGATCAGGACAACTGGAATGGCCCAGGGTGCAGTGGAGGCCTTGGCCTTTCCAAGTTAACAAGTTAACAAGTCTCAGTTTGACGGAGGCAGCACCCATTCAGTGATTAAGGCTTAATAAAATGAGGCAAAGAATGGACTCTCTTAAAATACGTACATACATATGTGTATATATGTGTATAGATATATTACACACATATACCTATACACATAATAATACATATGTACATACATACACATATGCATACATCTGGGAGGGAATTTCTGCCAGGGTTTCTAGTGAAAACAGAAACAATTGTTATTGAGTTTCATTCTGAGCCAATCAGGGCCCAAAGAGTGACCAAGCTGGGGTTGGTCTGGGACCAGAGTGCTTCAGGGTTAAGGCTGATTTTTAGAGAAATAAAAATGAAAACAAGAAAAAAAGCTTCAGAGATTAAAATTTGCATTTCCTTTGAGCAGAACACCTGCAGGTAGTGGTGTGATACCCCATGTGGAGAGAGAAGAAAGAGAAAGAAAGAATGAAAGAAAAAAAGAAAGAAAAGGGAAAGAGAGAAGAAGGAAGAAAGGAAGAAAGGAAGAAAAGAAGGGAGGAAGGGAGGGAGGGAGGAAGGAAGGAAGGAAGGAAGGAAGGAAGGAAGGATTTCATGTGCATCACACTAAGGCAGTTTGGTTGGTTAGTGGATGGAGTTCTGGGCTTGGAGTAGGAAGACCTGAGTGCCAATTCTGACTGAATGATCCAGCAAGTCTACTGAATATTGCAGCTTCAGTTTCCTCTTCTGTACAAATAAGGGTAAAAACAATGCCTACCTCATAACTTGTTGTGAGAATCAAATTGAGACAACATTTGCAGTGTTTTGCAAGCTTTAAAAAGCTCTCTAATGCTGGCTGTTAACATTAGCACAATACTTTCCAAGACGATTCTGTAGGGGACAGACAAACCAGGCAAAGGTAGCACTTTGTTGGAGCCGGGCCCAGGGCCCTAACGTGACGGCCTTAAAGCAGGGCCCTGCTAGGCTAACAAAGTCCTCCTCCCATAATCCACCTCTCTTCAGCAGCATTAAGAAGCCCAAAGGAGATGGTCGTCTTCCATCATTAACCTGCCAATAAAATACAAAGGAACTGGATCCAACCCACAGCTAACACAATCAGACCAGCATTTGGCAAAGTTCTCCATAATGTTGTAGAAATTCCTCTCTCTCAAATCCTATCTATTGCAAAAGGATGACTTTCATTCCCTTTACCACAAAAACCACTTCCATCAATTCCTATACATGACATAAATCCTCTTTCTCTTTTGTTGCATTTATACATATTTGAAACTAAGCTCTGACTGTGAAATTGTTTGCCAACATTTATGGAGTTGTCTGTGCCAGCTTATCCTCTAGTCTGTTTTTGTGGTTACTGATCATAAGGTCACATAGCACTGAGAGTTAGAAATGACCTTTGAGGTCATTTAATATAATCGTCTCATTTGGTCTGTAGAGGAAAAGTGACTTGCCCAAGGTCACAGAGAAATTCCAGTCATTTTAGTCAAATCCAGCTCCCTGTGGCCCCATGAAGTTTTCTTGGCGAAGAGTGGTCTGCCATTTTCTTTTCCAGCTCATTTTACAGATGAGGAAACTGGGGCAGACAGGGTTAAGGGATTTGCCCAGGGTTACAAAACAATATCTGAGACCAGATTTGAAATGCAGGTCTTCCAGACTCCAGGCCCAGTGTTTTATCCACTGTGCCACCTAGCTGCCCCTAAGCTACCTCTCATTCCCCCAGACAATTCTCTAAGAGAGAGGGTCGTAAGGTAGGAGCTAGAACTTTTCTTGTAAATATTTTGATCATTCAATTTCAAAATAATTAGTTTCTATTGTAATTCTGTGTATTTTATTTTATGCGTTATTCTTAAAAGAGGCCACGTGACCAAAGGACTGCAAAAGAAGGTGAAAAGACCTAGTACTAAGACTATATATAAGTTGAGGAATAGTTACTCAGCAGTACTGATGGGGGGTGTTTCCTTACTGGGAGTTCCTATTCCCTGAACCAATGAAATCACATGTCTAAAATGCATATATGAACACACACATATATGTAACAACTAGCCCTATACTTCTTATCAGCTTTAACTTCTAATAGAGTCACAAGTTTTTGACCAGAAAAATCACATCATCTATATGAAAATACTTTTCCAATGGTAAAGAGTCTTATGCATCTCCATTTTTACATAATGATGTACTGTTATTGTTACTGCTAAAGCTTTGACATCTTTTTTTTTCAGCTGACTAGACGACAAGGCCCTGGATTCAGTCCTAAAATTGACTATAGGCTCATTTCTGCTCCTTTCTTGGGGACAGATGGGACTCCTCTCTCTGTCTCCCAAAGACCCTCCCTCAGTCCCAAGGAGACCAGTTGAGGCGCTGGCTAGATCACCACCAAACCATCCCCACATGCCCTCTTCATGATGAGGTAACAGGGCACCTTTTCTTTGAATGGCAGTGTATCATTCTTCTCTTGGTTCACAGGGGGTCATTCCAGCACCCGGAAATAGATTTATAGTGGACTTACGAATGCACATTGTGAACAACAAGGGGACAATAGAGACTGATTCCTATGCTTTCCACAGTGCTCAGAATATTCCAACCAGGCACGAGAATATCACAAATTGCTTCCTGATCATAGCAAAGACAACTTCCCAGAAAATCTTACAATCTGTACTAAACACTTCAGAAACTCTTTCTCTTGATAACGACTTCCAAGTTTGCTGGCCAAAAAGGGGTGTGTGGAACTAGAGGAGAGGGACATGTTGAAATCATAAAAACAGGAGCATCCTAGAATACCTGATTGTTGCCCTTTTATGGTGGAACATGCCAGGTTCTTTTGTTTTGCTTGGTTTTCTTCAGGGATGGCAGTAAACAAGTTTCTCCATTTATAAACTGTGGTGTGTGTGACCTCAAAGATCCTTTCCAATCCTGAAATTCCTTGATTCTTGGATTCTAAATAGGAATGTTCCTCCCATTTTAAAGAGCTTGGCTGCTTCACCTTTTGTTGGGGCCATGTATTCTGATGCATGCCCTGGCCCTTTTTCCTTGAAACACTATCATATGGAAAATAGAGGGCATCTGTATTTTTACTGGCAACCATAGAGACAGCCCCATCCAACTCCTCCTTTTTGATATGCTGCCCTTAATAAGTCCAAAAACAGTTCACTTTTGAGAAGGGCAATGCAACCATTTTGCAAATTAAAGCCTAAGGAAAATATTCCAATAAAGTGTTTCCATAAGATAGATTGAAGATTTCATTAAGGCAGTGATTAACTTCTCTTAGAAAGAACAACCAGAAGACAGTTGTTGGGAGCTCAGATAATTTTATCACTGTCCATCTACTGTGCATTTCTTTAGTAACCTGAGGGATCAGATTATATCCTTATTATGAACTACTTAGAAACATCTTTTGGGAATGATGGGAAAGTAATTTGAAGAATTTTGAGCCTGGTAATGAGCTTTCTTTGAAGTTTGGTGGGGGGGTGTGGGGAACAGAGTTGTAAATAATTGCTGGTTGTCTCCAAGGATTCAGAATGTTGATGAAGCTCCTCTGTTTTAATAATTAAAGATGGCAGCCTCAAAGGGAGAGAGAGAGACATTGTCAGTAACCCCTTATCACTTGAAAATACTGGCAACCTGAACTACTACTGCTAACTGATACCTCCATGCTTACTTCTGGTGCTCTTGTCTTTCCCTTTTTCATCCTCCTCCTCCTCTCTTCCTTTTTTTGTCTTGGTCTCATTGTCTCTCTCTTTCTGTCTCTATCTCTCTCTCTTTCTCTCTCTGTCTGTCTCTCTGCTCTCTCTCTGTCTCTCTCTTTCTCTGTCTGTCTCTCCCTTTTTCTCTTCCTCTGTCTCTGTCTCTGTCTCTCTTTCCCTCTCTCTCTCATTCTGTCCCTCTCCCTCTCTCTCTATTTCTCTATCTCTGTCTCTCTCTCCTTCCTCTCTTAAACATTGAGGAGCAGAAGGAAGTGGGAGGAGAGTCCTGATCACAAAATGGCAGAGGAAATCCTCCACTTGTATCTTGACTTGCATGTAGCCTCATCCCCCTGTCATTGGAAGCCAGTCAGTCACCTTAGAATCTCTTAGCCTTAGGATCTCTTCTGAAATGATGAGAGTAATGATGCTTGCCTTTCTCCCAGGGGTCCTTGGGAAATTATATTCGCCAAACTCTTTGAAGATTAAAGCCTAGCATCTGGGCTAAGTATTATTGCCCTATCCAAAGGAAACAGCTTCCTCAGAGAAAGGCAAAACTCCAGACACAGCTCGCACTGCAATGCCTAGCCTCGGTCAGATCTGCCATTGAGAAATACACTCCAGTTAATAATAAGCAACCCGAAATATTCTCCCAGGATCTTCTACCAAGTGATATCAAAATCCATTTTCAGTGTTGTACACGTGGCCTGGGTATCCTTTAGTGCAATTTTAAAAGCCCCTTTTTAAAGTCCTTTGGGTTAGGGGAATTCTAATGAAAACTGTAGTGGAATGTATTCATTTTTTCATGAAAGTATCAGAACAGCATTTTGGTCTATGGACATTTTATAGTGAAATTCCACAAAGAGGCAGTGGACTGTCAGATCATGAAGACAGGGCATGATCTGGAGCCAATGGAGACCTGGTTCTGACACTATGTGACAAGAGCCACCCGAACCAGAGAGGGCCTGGGTGAAAATGAAAGCTTGTAGCAGTGCCCTGATGAGGGAGCTGCAGTGGGGGATGGAATTCTCAGCAGTCCCCTGAACAATCCGGTCACTGGAGATACTGACGCTTGCCTGCACGCTTAGTGAAGACACATCAGGAAAAGTTAAAGCTGGCAACAAGAGACCAGGACAAAGATAGGGGGGTCTGTCCCGTTTAAGGATCTGCAAAGCCTGGATCCTGCCCAAAAGCCCAAGTCGAGAGATGAGTTTGGAAACATAAGTAAACAAGAAGTTGAACACCAGGAAGAAATGTTATGGTGTCAGGAAATGCCCAAGAGTCTGCCAAGAGAAGAGGGTAAGTCCACAGCAAGCACAAGCAGAGCCTGAGAAGGGAAAATAATGACTTAACAACAAGAATATATAGCAAGAGATTTTTTAAATGGAATTATAAGTGAAACAGAGCCCTGGAGGAAAATAAATTACATAGAACAGGAGATGAAAAACCTTATTTAAATAAAAGACACACTGAAAACTAGAATGCCACAAACAACTAAGTAGCTCCATGAGACAGCAAGAAATATCACAACAAAAGCAAAAGAGTGAAAAAAAGAGAATAAAATGCTAGGTCACTACTATTAAAAAAAAAAGCAACTGATCTATAAAACAAGTGAAGAAGAAATAATGTAAAAACAAGTACTTACTGAAAATGTGACTAAAAGAGTTTTGATGCTACATGTCAAAACTTCATAGATTAAGTCTTCTAAGATTTACTACAACCAGAAGACAAAGTGAAAATAGAATCTACCCTTCACATTAACAAAAAAAATTCCAAAATGAAAACTCCTAGAAATGTCATGGCCCAAATCTAGAATTTCCAGGTCAAATAAAAAATACTATAAAGAAAGAATTCAAATAAGAAGAAATTATGGTCAGATTTACACAAGATTTGGCAGCAACTACTATAAATAAGAGAAAATCTGTGAATCTAATATTCTAAAAAATAAATAAATAAAAGACAAAAATTTATGGACAAGAATAAAATGTACTCTGCAAGACTAAGAATAATCCTATCCTCAATTTTTTGATGGAAGAGAAGATTTTCAAATATTCTTGATGAAAAGACCTGACCTGTAGAAAATTGGAATTGTAAGAGGAAAGAAAAAGGGAAGAGAAAAAGAAATATATTAAGGAATAAATGAGAAATAAAGGGTGGAACTTACTACATTGATAGTTACGATATATGAAAAGAACATTATACAGACTTTGAGAAAAGGGAAGAGGGAACAAGTATCACACAAACACCAGTCTCTTCTTAAATGACACAGAGGGTGGAATGGCACACATACATACACATACATACACACATACGTACACACATACGTACACACATGCATACACATACACACATGCACACACATACATACGCACATACACACATGCGTGCACACATACACACACATATGTACGTACATACACACACATATGTACACACGTACACACATACACACACACATACACACATACACACACACATACTCAAAAAGAATTTGGTGTACTAATACATTTAATTCGACAGGGAAGCAGACAAGGAAAGGGGAGAGTGATTTAAGAGGAAGGATGTAACAATAAGGGAATAGTCACAATTTGTTTTCACCACCACAACCCTCACAACACCCCCTTCAGTTCTGCAGAGAGGGGAGAGAGAGAAGTTAAAAATAAAGAATGGAAAAGTAAAGATTAATTCATAAGATTTGGATGAGAGGAAGAGAGATGGGACAATGGAGTGGAAGATCATTTCAATTACAGGTCACTAGTGTTAATCACATTGTTTTTCTCTTTATTCTTTTTAAAAAGGGGTATGTAGGCATAAGTTTGTGTGTGTGTGTTTCTGAATATGTGTGTGTATCCATGCTTAATTGCAGCTTTCTTGAGGGAGAGGGGAGGAAGGGGGGAGAAAAAAAACAAAGTAAAAAGTGTACAGCCGATAACAAAAGAAAACTCACAAGGAAGCAAAGAAAAGATGGACAGCTCTGAAAACAATATGTAGTATTTATTATATAGGCTTTCTTGAAATGGAAATGTATTGCAGTATATTTTGAATCTTCTCTTATGTTCTGCTGTGAACATGGAAATGTTTTTTTCTTATTTTGTAACATGTTTCTTTTTTCTTTTCTTATTGTGCATTTAAATTTTAGCATTTAAGTTTGAAATAAATGAATTTTAAAAAATAAAAGGGGGTGTTAGAAGTGAAGAGAGGGGAAAATGTGAGAGGTTATGACAGAGGGAAATAAATAATAATCAAAACTTTGAATTTGAATAGGATGAATTAATTCATAATTTTTTTTAAAATAACTTAAGAGTAGATTAGAAAGCAGAATTCAACATGTTACTTATATACGTTATTTGTTTATATATACTATTTCCTAGAGTCAGGAAGATCTGAGCTCAAACCTGGTCTCAGATACTTACCTGTTTGTGACCCTGACAAGTCACTTAACTTCTGTTAACTTCAGTTTCCCTATCTATAAAATAGAAATAATAATAGCACCCACCTCCAAGAATTTTGTAAGAATCAAATGAAAAAATAGTTGTGAAGTGCTTAGTACAGTGCCTAACACAGAGTGTTACATAAATATTAGTTATTCTTAGCTATTACTGTTACAGGAAACTTACTTGAAACATAGTGATTCATATAAAGTTAAAATGAGGGACTGGATCAGAATTTATTACAGTTCAGGTAAACTAAAAAATGCAAGAGTTGCCATCAGTATCTCAGGCTGAACTTCAAATATGATAGCTCTCTGGGAATTTCTGAATGGAAATTGAAAGAAATATGCATACTTTCAAAAGTGCACAACACTTTACAAATACTGACTATGTGCCAAGGTACTACAAAAAAAAATCCACTAAGGCTACTGACAGTAAGGTCCAAAACAAAAGAATGTAAATAATTCCACAAGCATTTGATGAAAATGCACGCAAGAGATCAAAAGTTGGTTCAGAGAGCAACACAAACAAAAAAATTTTGAAACTAGTGCACCAAATGTTTTTTTTAAAAACTTGCTGTGTGTAATGAGATTCATGTTTCATTCTGTTCTTTGTATATTCAATTATTCATGATTGTGTTTGTCAAGTTCAAAATAATAAATAGTTATTTTTTTTAATATACTCATACAACAGATGAACAACTGCTTTGGAATTTATACCCTTAGAGACTTGTTTGGGCAATGAAAGTGACCGTCTAAGAAAGAATACTGTTTTGTGCACTGTGCTGAGAGCCACAAAGCTAGTATGTGTTAGAGGCAGAATTTGAACCAAACTTCCCCTGACTTTATGACTAACCCTCTATACTGCCTCCTTGTAAATGTAGCTGTTATAACCATGCCTGACAACAGGAGCAAAGCACGTAGCCATAAGGAGCCCCAGGAAGTCAGAATATCTACGAATCTTTACTGCTCCATAGCCCTCCCTTAAGACAAGAAACTCCATGGCACCTAAGTGACAGAAAGTAAAAATCAACCGTAGGTATCTGTCAATTAGCACCATAAATTTGCCACCTTCCACTACAAAGAAGACTAAACTTTGGAGGGGACTGGAGACAAGAGAATAGGATGAGGGAGTCAATACACTTGGCTACACGCTCCCTCTGAGATGAAGCCAGTGCTGCCCTCAGAGCTTTCTTCTTGTTAAGCTGGTCTTAACTGGTCTTCCATCTTGGACATAAAGTCCTTTTTAACTCCAAAGAACAATGATTTTTCATTCTGTCTGAGACCAGAACGCCTTTATGCCCTCATCTGATGTTCATCTGCCTACAGTGGTCTTAATATATGCTACCATATTTATGTCTCTTTGTCTGCAACTGCTGACTGTAGTGAATAGGCTGACTCAGGCTGTCTAGTAAGCAGGAAGCAGATGGAAAATGAGTGCAATTCAGGAGCTCTGGGGGCACGGAGCGGTACTACAGAGAGAACAAGAGGGCCAAGAAAGAAACAAACAGGAGCACAAGAGGGTTTCCCTCTTTTCCGGCATCTTTTGTCTAGTAGAAAGAAGACTTGCATAGATAGAAGCAAATAAATCTCTTTAAAATTACTCCCCTCCTTGTGGAATCTTGTTTAGGGCAGGGCTGGTCATTTTTTCTTTAAAGAAATATTTTATCTAGAGCTGCATGCAAAGAAAATTTTATAATAGTATAAGCACTTAGTAGGTTGCTGTGATTCAGTGACATCACAGGGTGGACCATTGACATCATAGGGAGGCCCAATGATGTCACAGGGTCTTGACGGCCCATGGATTGGATTTAGGTGAGGCAGAGCTGCACAAAGTCATCCGCTTCATTCTCTCGTCCAAAATTATGAAAGTCCAGTGATACTACAAAAATCAGGTCCACTGGCAAGGGCCAGAGTTGCAAATGGATCAACTTGGCTTCTTCTATATTTGACCCTGTTCTAAGCACTCCATAGCACCCGCTTCAACTGCTTTCCTGGCCATTGAAATAAATTGTTCTCATCTGCCCATTGCACTGGGGAGGTCTTCCCATGCTTGGGGCAGACATCCCCAAGACAACAGTTGGAGGCCAGTCACTTACCGTAGTGTGCTGAGATGGTTTTATCAGAGTATGGCCACTGCTTATACTACAGCTCCTTTGAGCCACAGTTGAGAGTTGGGTGAAGGTAAACACCAAAGATGAATGAGCAGCCCTCACATAAGAGGTGCTCGTCCTTCTTAAACACTCCATACGTTGTGTGATTCATTTAGTTACTGCATTACTGCAGTGCTCCAATGGACATGCTGATCTCATTAATGTCAATATTCCAAGCAGTATAGGGTCCAGCCTAGTTACTCTACCCAGAATCCTCTGAGATTCTTGCTATAGCAGTTAGGTGGGGAAATGTAGACTATGCACCAATCCTTTCACATTTGATGTGCTCTACCATACATATCTACATATACATATATATATATAAACATACGTGTCAAAGGGATAGGCCACAAAACTCCCAGAACCAGATTAAAATGTAATTAGAAAATGTTAAAAATAAATAAATACAACATGAATAATGTTAATTTGTGGTCTTCTAAGTTAATATTCACCTTAGAGAGATCTATTTTTATTTGACTTTGATATCACTGCATATACATATACAAATGCATATAAACATGTATTATTTATATAATACGCATGTGCACATATACATATATATCTATGTATGTGTATACACACACACACACACATATATATATATATATATATACTTCTTTTTTAACTCATATCTGTGATTTCATTGGTATATGGAGCTCCTAGTGAAGAAACTCTACCATTGTAGATTTCCCCCTTATTTACAACTTATAATCTTAGCTAGTAACCCAGAGTATTTGGAGGTAAAGTGATCTACCCAGAGTCACAAAGTCAGTATATGTAAGAGATGGGAGTGGGACCCTTCTTTTCAAGGCCAGCTTTCTATCTAAAACTCAACACTACAGCACACACATAGATATATGTATATATAGTATGTTAAGTGTGTGCACATATACAATGTTTGTATATATGTTTCTATATATCTAAAGCCAAAGATTACCACTTGAAAAACCTGTGCAATATATAACATGCTTTGATTTTGTATGTTTACACATTATCTATATATATATATCTAAATAGATGTATGTGTATATATTACTTACAAATATAATACATGTAAATATAAGAGTTAAATCTCTGACTTTTGAAAATATCTTGATTGCTTGCTTGTTAATATAATAAAAACAGACTCATCCAGCCTTTAGCAAAATTTCGAAGGCCCTGGAAAGTGACTGTCTTCAGCCCCTGCCCATGACCTTCCTCCTAAGCTTCACAAATCCAGTGTTCTCTTCCCACACCCCAACCCAAACCAACAAAGTCTGTACTCAGAAAAGGACATGAGATCTGTCCCCTGTACCTTAATGTAGATTTAAGGAGTTCTGTCTCCCAGGACCATGTCCATTAGTGCCTTACCTCCGAAAAGAAGAGATGCTGCCCCTGGTGGAAGTAATTTTGAACGTGGCTATGGGAAGGAAGGGAGGAGCATGGGAGAGAAAGGAATTGGTCTTGCGACTGTACAGTCTCATTATGAAGAAGGCTGTCTTCTCTTTTCAGATAAACTCCAATTTAGGTGACAGTGCTATAATAATAATCCCCAACTACTTCCAGGAGCTATAATATGTCCTTGGTGCTGGTGGTCCCTTCACTGTCAATCAACAAACATTAAGTGCTTCCTGAGTGCCAGACCTTATGCTGAACACTGAAGATAAAAATAAAAAGTAAGCAATTCCCGGCATCAAGGTGCTTTCTTTCCAATGTGTGAGATAACATATACATCATAGATAGATACACACAACAAAACCTCACCTCTGTGGTCACTTAACCCAAATCTCTCTCTCTCTCTCTCTCTCTCTCTCTCTCTCTCTCTCTCTCTCTCTCTCTCTCTCTCTCTCTCTCTCTCTCCTCTCTGTTTCTGTCCTCTCTCTCTTTCATTCTGTCTTTGTCTCTCTGTCTCTGTTTTTCTGTCTCTGCCTGTCTGTTTCTCTGTCTCTGATTCTCTGTCTAGGTTTCAATCTCTCTCCCTGTCTCACCTCTGTCTCCCTCTTACATCCCTTACATGCTTCAAAGACTGGCCTCACCAGACTAGACTGTTCCTGCTACAAAATGCATACAGAGTAGATACAAGGTAATCCTAGAAGGCAAAGCATTAGATTCTAGGAGAACCAGAAAAGGCAGAGAGGGTGGTGTTTGAGCTGAGGACTGAAGGGAGTCAAGGATTCTGAGAGGTCAAAATGAGAAGGAAGAGCATTCCAGGCATAGGGGTGTAGTCTGTCCAAAGGCAAAAGGATGCTGGGCCTGAGAAACACTATATAACTTAATAGTTTGTCTTAGAGAATTACAATGGTTCCAAAATTCATCACTCTGTGACTAACCTGACAAAGGGTTGCCCCCAAATTAGCGAGACTGGTTGTCAAACAAAAGACCCAGACATAGCTCATCATGGGCCCAGAGTGGAGGGCTGGTCTTATTGTAGCAGTGTAATGGCCTGAGAAACAGCCTTTTTGTAACAGTGTGTTGTTGCTACAAGTCTTCCCATCCAGTGCTTGTTGGACTGGAAAACCCTGGGAGGCAGGTCATGTCATCATTGTTGTTTTTATTTTTACAGATAAGGAAACTGAGGTTCAGGGAGTTTAAATGATTTCACCGAAGTCACACAACTAAGTAATAATTGCCAGGAGCTCAGCCTGGGCCCACCCTTCTTTCTCCAATTCTGGGGTTCTACTGTGCCATTCAACTGTAAATTCTTTATGTGTTTGTATTTCTTTTGTGATATAAGCTTGCCTACCATGGAGGAAGTCTCCTTCTTGCCTGACTTTTTCATTCTGGGAAAAAGAAAAGGGATAGAGGCTGGAGAGGATATAAGGGTGATAATGACCTGAACTTAGAAATAAATCCAGAGCTACAGGTCTGATCTCAGGACTGCCTTTCAGGGAGAGAGGAGAAAAAGGGCACTTTGACAAGTCAAATCATGCCATTGTGGTCAAAAGGCTAGGGAAAAGTGACAATACTTAACTGCTTCCAAAAAGTGTCCTGTGGAGTACCTATACTGAATTTTGAAAATATTAACAGCCTAAGTATTTTGTGTTAGAAGTTAGGAAATAAGCATCTGTTAAGAATCTACCAGGGCAGCAAAGTGACACAGTAGATGAAGCACTAAGTTTGGAGACAGGAAGACCTGAATTCAAATCCAGCCTCAGACATTTACCAGCTGTGTGACCCTAGGTAAGTCACTTAACCCTGTTTGCCTCAGTTTCCTCATCTGTAAAAATTGAGCTAGGGAAGGAAATGGCAAACCACTTTAGAATCTTTGCCAAGAAAATACCAAATGGGGTCACCAAGAATTAATTGGGCATGATTGAAATGACTGAGTAGCAGCAGTACTATGTGCTATGAACTTTACAAAGATTATCTCCTCTCAATCTTCATGACAACCCTAGGAAACAGGAGCTATTGTTATCTCCATTTTACAGATGAGGAAACTGAGGCAGACAGAAGTTAAGTGGCCTATCCAGGGTCACCCAGATGGTGAATATCTGAGGCAGGATTTGAACTCAGGTCTTCCTGATCTTGACCCAGTGCTCTATCTATCCACTACAACATCCATTGCTTGTTATTGGGGAAGTAGCTGCTACTGTGTGTCAATGTCTTCATATTCAGTCCATTACCTTGTTTGTTTTAGGCACATGCATCTTTTTTAAAAAATGTTCCTTTATCTTCAAAAGACTTTTCACACAATAGCTGTGTTTGTTCTGTTGGGATTCTCAGGTTCTCTAGTAGGTCTCAGTGCAAGGTAATCTGTCTGAAGTCTCAGTCTTGGCTGTTAATCCCTAGGGTACAATACACAACTGAGTTTTAACACACATTTTAACCTTTGTTTTAGTCTTAAGTGACTCACAGTGAAAAGAACTGGACAGAAAGGCACAGGTTGAGGGGTAGGTGGGAAATAGGAACTAGCCTCATCTAACCATTTCAGTCTTGGGGTAATTCAGCAGACCTAAGGGCTTCATTTAAAAGTGCACCATTCAAAGTGCATCATTTAAAAACACATGCCCTTTCCTTCCTTTGGTTTTCGGCTTTCTAAATGTTATTTGGACAAAGTAAAAATAAAAGAGCTTTGCAGAAAATCTCAGCCCTGGAAATCTCTGGCATTCTGGATTTGTTCAATGGGACTACTTTTTTGCTGGACCCAAACAAAGGTTTCATTAGTCTTGGACTGTACAGTATGTTGGATCAGAGATGAACAGTTAGAAGGGACGCCAAAGGTCATCTAGTTCTCTAGTTTTACACAGGAAGAAACTGAGACCCATAGATGTTAAGGGACTTAATCATATTTATGTAACGCTTTGGGATTTGCAAAATGATTGTGTTTGCCATCTCATTGGGAGCTCACAGCTGTGAGAGAAAGGTGCTATTATTAGTTCATTTTATAGATGAGGAAATTCAGTCTCAGAGTGGTTTGGTGTTTTGTCTAAAGTTCCACAGCTAGCAATTGAAGCAGGATCTGAATTCAGGTCTTCATGATTCTAAGTCAAGCTCTCTGGCCACTATGCAACCCAGTTGCCTTAGGTCTTGCCCAGGGGTCATATAGGTAATAGGTAACAGCCTAGAATTTGAACCCAAGGCATCTGACCTCAGATCCAGTGTTCTTTCCACAGCTACCTCTAAATTTAGAGTATGATGATGATAGCATCTATTTCCATGGTGCTTTGGGGTTTCTGAAGCACTTTATAAGCGTTTCCTCATCTGGTAGTGTAATAAATAGAGCCCTGGTCTTGGAGACAGGAAGACTCGGATTCACATCCTGCCTCAGACACACACAACTATGTGACCCTGTACAAGTCATGTCAACTGCCTCAGTTTCCCCATCTGTAAAATAATAATAGTCCGTACCTCATAAAGTCATTGTGAATATCAAATGAAATAAGATACCTTGCAAATATGAGTGTTCCCTCCCTCCATATATACAAATATTATATATATATATATATATATATATATATATACACATATATACAAAAATATGTAAGGTATTATTAATAATTATTCATCAAACAACCACCAGATGAAGGACATAATATAGGCATAATTAACCCCATTTTACAGGTGAGGCAACTGAGGCTGAAAGGAATTAAGTGATTTCCCATGGCCATAGAGCTCCTTCACTTCTGAGGCAGGATTCACACCTAGGCTTTCCCTATGACAAGCACAACATTCTTTCCACTTTCCACTGTGCGCCTTCTACCTGAGAAGGTGAGGGGCCAGGCTCCCTTCTCAGTCCTCAGTATCTCCTTGAGTCATTGTGGGTCCCTGGCCAGCTGCTTTAGCTGCCTTCTCTCTCCCTCATACATTTTGCTCTCTGCCTTCCTCATTCCCTTTCCCCCGCGTGCGCGCGCACACACACACACACACACACACACACACACACACACACACACACACACATAACTAGAATAACAACTTATTTCTTCTCTACCTCACCAGGAAGTTGTAAAGATTAGTCAGAACTTTGAGCTGCTCAGATGAAAGGACTCATATAAATACCAAACATTATTGTAAAAAGTCGGTGTGAATTGACAGAAATGTGCTGCTTAAGCAATTCCTACCTGGAAGCAGCTCTGAAATAGGTGTGACCTTGCTCTACAGTGAGAAAGGGGGAAGGGGAAAGAGAGGAGTTGGAGCATTAGCCATGGGAGCATAAAGCTTGGGTATGGGCAGCTTCGGCAAGTTATATGACCCCTTTCCAGTTAATCTTGTTCCTCTGCAAAATAGGATAATGCCTCATGCCCCTTGCCTATCTCTTGGGGATAGGAGATGGCAAGATGCCATCACCCCCTCACAAAGTCATGACCACACTGAGCTGTCTGGGCCCATACCCCTTAGGAGGACAACTGGGACCTTATCCTCTTTCCCATTGCTTTTCCTTTTCTGTGCTCCCTAAGTGATTCTGGAGAAATGTTTCCACAATATTTTTGTATATGGTCTTTATTCTCCACATAAGCCAGAGAAAATGTAAAATGAGATAGCCCCCTGCCATGTAAGACAGAGATGACTTGTTCAGAGCTCCTGTTGGGTAATGATTTAGAAATACAGTTGGGTGGTGACTGTGGTTATGTGTGAGATTCTAAGAAGCAGAGGGGCAAGAGGGAAATGGAGAGAGAGGAGGAAAGGAAAGGAGAGAGAGGAAAGGGGAAGGGGAGAGGGGAAAGGGGGAAAAAAGGGGAGAGGAGAAGGAGAAAAGAGGAGAGGAGAGGGGGACAGCCTGTGAAAGGAACAGAGATGGGAGACTAAAGCCACGCATGAGGAAGAACAAGGAAGTCACTTAGACCCTTAGAATGTGAAGGGGAGGAATATTTAACAAGGTTGGAAAAGTTGACTTGAGGCAGGTTGAGAATAGATTTAAATGCCAAACAGACAAATTTGTATTTAACCCTAGAGGTAACAAGAATTCACTAGAGTTTCTTGAGCAGTAACATGACATTATTTAACTTCCTCTTTAGTTCTCTTTAGAAGTTGTGTGAAGACTGAAAGGGAGAGAGAATTGAGGCAAAGACACTAAGTAGGAAGCTAGTACAAGTTGGCCTAGAGGTGATGGAGGCTTGAAAAAAGGTGGCGGTCATGGGAGCAGATGGGTGGGGGCTGAGACAAAAGATGTCATGGAGTTAGAAACAAGAAGATGTAAAAACTGATTGGATATTTGTAAACCTAGGCGACTTGCATAATGGTGGTACCCTCCAAAGAAAACTTCAAAGAGGGGTGGATTTAGGGGAAATGCTGGTGAGTTCTGTTTTGAACATGTTGAGGATATTTAGTTGGAAATACCCAAAAGGTAATTGGTGATGAAGGACTGGAGAGATCAGTGTAGGATTTTTAGATTTGGGCAACAGATATTAGTTGATGAAGATGATGATGATGGTGGTGGTGGTGGTGGTGGTGGTGGTGGTGGTGGTGGTGATGATATGTGTATGTGAGAGAGAGAGAGAGAGTCAGAATAGAATTCAATTCAAGCTGATGTGCACTGTTAAGCACTTCCTGGGCACTAAGTGGAATGCAAAGAAACAAAATAATGCTATCCCTGCCCTCAAGGGGCTTCCACTCTATTGGGAATTGTGGAATTAACATGTATATAGAAAAGTAGAATTTTTTTTAAAAATAGTGAAGGGAGGGAATACTAACAAGGAAGGAGATCAGAAAAAGACCTCACATAAGAGGACATGCTGTCTGAACTGAATCTTGAAGGGAGTTAAAGATTGCAAAGGGGGAGGTGAAGAGGGAGAGTATTCCAGGAGTGGGAGACAATTTTTACAAAGATGCCAAAGCAGTTGATGGAATGTCCTGAACTGAGAACTGTAAGGAGGCCAGTTTGAACAGATCATAGAAGGAATAAAAAGATGGTTAAGGATTGAAATGCCAGAAGAGTTTGTGTTGGATAAAGGCAGAGCCAATGAAGCTTGTCCAGCAAGAGATCTGCCTGCCCTTTCAGGAAAGTCAGCTGTTGTATCAAGATTGGATTGGTCCATGGAGGGATTGGAGATAAGGAGATCAATCAGGGTACTATTGTAACAGTCACAACGAGAATCTAAGTTTTTGAATTCTGAGAAGATTTTTGAGGGTCCCTTGGACAGCAAGGAGAGCAAATCAGTCAATACTTGAAGAAATTAATTTAGACTATTCACTGGAAGGTCAAATACTGAAGCCAAAACTTAAATATTTTGGCCACTTAATGAGAAGACAGGACTCATTGGAAAAGACCCTGGTGTTGGGAAAGATTGAAGCATAAGAAGGAGGAGAAAGCAGAGGATGAGAGGGATAGGTAATGTCATGGAAGCAACAAACATGAGTTTGGACAGACTTCAGGAGGTAAAGAAGGATGGAAGGGCCTGGTATACTATGGTCCATGGGGTCACAAAGAGTCAGACATGACTGAACAGCAATATAGTGAGAGGTGATAAGGATGTGGATGAAAGTGGTGGTCATGTGAATGGAGAGAAGGAGACTAGGTGGTCTCTAAGATCCATGGGAACTCTGAAACCAAATACAGGAGAAGTCATCAATATGCGTTTTCATGTGTATAATTTTTTTTAGAAAGAGTAGGTGACTTCAGGATGGGAAAAAAACTGTGCTACTTGTGACCTACTTTTTTTCCAGTTCGTTTATTTAGTATATTACGGAGCCATGGAAAACATATTAGAATGATTGGCAATGGCTTCATGAATAAAGTCTAATTTGCAAAAGAAAATAGCCAACAAATGAATGGAAAGTGCACAGAGTCCTGTTGCGGATTCCAAGAGTTGTGGAAAGACTACTTCCCTGGTCCCTCATCTCCTGCAGTACCTTGCAAAATACACTGTATTATCTGCCAGCTTGTGGTCCACTGGGATTTCCAAGGTCTTTTCTCTCATGTGTACTTAAGAATTTTTCCCACCTTGAAGCTATAGGATTGGGTCATTTTGTTCCCTTAGTGACCATATTTTTAGAAATGATTCATGGGCTTTCAGTATAAACTATAAAAACCTATTGGCTGCTGCTTATGGGAAAAGCATATCCTCTCCAAAGAACTGAAAATTTAATTTTTTTTTCCTTTTTAATAACAGCTCATCCTGGGCTCTTAAAGTAACTAGGCTACTGAGTTTTTGATGGCTTGTATAATTACATAGAATTTTAGAAACTGTCAAGCTGAAAAAATTTTCCCTAGGCCTTCATCTCAATAATTACATGACTACACATGTCTCAGGAAAGAGAATGAGGAAGACAAAATGCTGCAGGCAATATTTTTCATTTCCTTCCAAATCCTTGCTTGTCAATGGCCTCATTTTCTTTCAGGGCTGAAGGCTGCATGGCCAGTATATATGATGGTCAGCACTCTTAAAAGTATCTCACTGGCCAGCAGTCCTGCTTTATTAGTTCATTCCCCGTATAATGCTACCTTTCTTTTAGGTGACAGAGTGGTACAGTGCCAGGCCTGGAGTCAGGAAACCCCAAGGTTAAATCTGGCCCCAGACACTTATGAGTTGGGGGCCCTTGGACAAGCCACTCAATCTCTGTCTGGCTCAGTTTCCTCAGCTGCAAAATGATGACATAATATCCCCTATTTCCCTGGGCTGTTGTGAGATCAAACGAGATAGTCTTTGCAAAGTGCCTAGCCTAGGGCCTGGCCCAGAGGACGTGCTATATAAATGTTAACTATCACCATTAGCGTTATTATTAAACTTTCACTCTGCAGTGGACTGATGACTTCTTCAATATGAGTCCTTGCCTCATTGGGACCCATGGCAACCATGCCATACCTTGTCATCTTGGGTTCACATTGGACTACAGATGATGAGAGCATAGATTTAGAGCTGTCTGGGTCCTTAGAAATCATCAAGTCTTAATTTTTATTTTACTGATAAGGAAACTGAGGCACATTGCCATTAAGTGACTGATCCAGGGCAATACAGCTTGTAAGTATATGAGGCAGGCTCTGAACCTAGGTGTTCCTACTCTTAGTTCAGAGTTCTATCCAGTTGCTGCCTCCTCCACTAAAGATCCTCCGAATGTGTTGGAGGCTTTCCTGGGTCATTTTACGTTCCCTGGACACAGCTGAAACAGTCAGTCTGTCCAACTAGCTTCTCTTGTTCTCACTAAATGACTGAACCACCTTCCTATCTGATATGCATTTCCTGAGTGACATCCCTTAAGCTATTTTTTTCTTTTAAAAATAGTTTTATTGTGAACAACATTCCTACTAAACACAAACATTTCAAAGTACAAAGGGAAAAAGTTGATTAAATAAGAAATGGTGCTGTTTGTTTTCTTTTTCCAATAGATAAACGGTCAAATTTTATGGACAGACAATTTACAAAAGAAAATATCCATGCAATCTACAATTGCATGAAAAATATGTTCCAAATCATTAATCATTAGAGCAACTCAAATTAAAACAATTTTGATGTTCTATCTCATACTCATCAGATTGGTCAACATTAATAAAAAGGAAGATGACCAATGACTGAGGGATTGTACGAAAATGGGTTCACTGTGCATTGTTAGTGGAACTGTGAATCATCTAACTATTTTGGAAAGCCGTTTGGGACTATGCCCCTAGAGTTCCTAAATTAGGCATACCCTTTGATTCAGCTATACCACTTACTTAGGTCTATATTGCCCTCCTTCCAAAAAAAGAAAGAAAGAGAAAACAAACTAGATGGACAAAAATATTCATAGCAGCTCTTCTTTGATAGCTAAAAATTATGAATCAAGGAGGTAAACTCCTTTTGGGGAATGACTAAGCCAATTATGGCCTATGAACCTAATGCAATAGTATTATACCAAAAGAAACTGTGAAATGAAAAATTTCAGAGGGAATTGGGAAGAGCTCTATGAACTGATCCAGAGCAAGCAGTGAGCGGAAGTGATCAATCCTCCTATACAACAATGGCAACATTACGGAGGAAATACCATGGATCCAGAAAGGCGATGAACTCAAAAAGCGAAAACACTCTTGTACATGGCCAGTGTGTGAATGGGTTTTGCCAGGCTATACATGTACTCATCAAGGTTTTTTTTAATTTGTTTGATAGGGAGATGGGGAATGTTAATAGGAGGGAAAGATTAATAAAAGACATTAATAAAAGAAAAAGACAGATAAGTAATTTTTTCTAAATTATGAATAGCCATGTTTTCATTAACTTTGCACCAAAAACTGCACAAAAATAACAAAAAAAAATTATGATTATGGTTGTTTTGACAAGTTATAAGTATCTCTGTATGTTATAATACTTTTATTTTCTGTTTAGTATCATTTTATATATTAATAAGATTGTAATAAGTTCTAAAAAAAACTGAATGATATAATAAAAAACTTCTCTGAGTATGACCCTTTCTGACCTTTTTTTCTTTATTTTTGGTTTTTAAATGTTTTATTAACATTTTCTAACATTTTCATTAGTGTGACATATAGTTTCACATCTCCTTGAAAACATCTGAATTATTACCAAGAGTATGAGACTATATTGAATGACTACACTTTAAAATTGTTTCTTTCTATTTTATCTTCCACTCCTTTCCCCATTCAGTGTGTGTGTACATGTCATTTCAAAGGTTATGAATTGTGGGAATGCATGACAGATTTGACCGGCTTTAGGTTTGGCTCAAACCAACCTTTTTTTCCCCTCTTTTCTAAGGAACCCATTATGCCACTGCAGTAGGGCGTTACGGTTAAAATGTGGAATTTAGAATGCAAGAATCTAAATTCAAATCTTGTTCTACTATGTATGGGGGGGTTTACTATAAGTTGCTCTGGACCTCAGTGTCCTTTTACACACACACACACACACACACACATATATATGTATATAGATGCATGTATATATATTTTTTTTACAAAATAAGGGAGGTAATGATACAAAATGATCACTAAGCTGCTTACTACCTCTAAATTCTATTTTTTTCCTTTGAAATATACTTTGGCTCATGCCATTCCTTGAGGATACTCAAGAATCCACAGGAATTCAACCTCTTCCCAAATTCTAGGGAATAGTGGACATTTATCCAGCTTGCTCATTACCTCTTCCTAGGTTCTACAATTGGAAGGAACTGTTGAACACCCTGAGGTGCCAAGCCTCCTTGGCTCATTTATAGCATCACATCACTCTGCTGTCTCCTCCTTCCCCGCACCTCCATTGGTCTCTGACTTCATCCCTTTCACAGGAGAGGCCAAGGAAGAGAAGGTCCCTGGTGGCAGTGGCTATCTACACCTCACTGCTCCTTCCCCAAAATATCTACCCTCTCAAAGAATCCTCTCCCAGGTACACTCAAAGCAGAGTCAAGATGCCCTGACATTCATCTCAGGACTTTCTGAGATAGGATTTTGAGTCAGAAGATCCAGGCTCAAATCCTGCCTCCCAGTTCCCCACATCCTTCCTCTGCAAACCATTTCCCTTCCAGTTTTCTAATCTATAAAGTGAGAAGGAAACTGAAGTAAAGATGCCCCAGTTACCAATACTATTCAATAGTGTGTTAGAAATTACAGCTATAACAACAATAGAAGGAAAAGAAATTGAAGGAATAAACACAAGCAAAGAAGAAATAAAAGTACCGTTTTTCACAGATATGATGCTTTACCCATAGAGCCCTAGAAAGTCAACAACAACCACCACCAAATTGAACTGAAACAATTAACAACTTCAGCAAAATTGCAGAATATAAAATAAAGCCACATGAATCATCAGCATTTCAGTATATTACCGATAAAATACCGTAGGAAGAAATAAAAAGAGAAACACCATTTAAAATAACCACAGTATAAAATACTCAAAGTGATTACATGATTTACACATAAAGGATGACTTAAGAAAATTAGGGGACCAGGGAAAAAATTATGTCATAGCTATAATAAGGGAAGAGTTCATGACCAGACAAGAAATACAGAGGTTCATAGGAGTCAAAATGGATAATTGTTGGGAAAACTGGAAAGTAGTATGGTAACAATTGGGCATAGACCAATAGCTTATGCCACTGGCAAAGGTGTGGTCAAATGGACATATGACCTAGAGATAGAGAGAAATTATGAGAAAATTTGAAGAACATGGAACATATTACTTATCAGACTTATGGATAGGTGAACAATTTACAAATAAATGAAAGATAGAGAGCAAAGTCAGGTGTAAAATGGATAATTTTGATTAGATTAAATTTTAATGTTTTGTACAAATGAAACAAATGTAGGTAAGATCAAAAGAAAACCAAAAAATTGGGGGATCAGGTATTTTATAGACAGTTTCTCTTATCTCAAATGTATAAAGAAATACGCAAAATCTCTAAGAATATGTCATTCTCCAATTGATAAATCGTCAAAGGATATGAACAGGCAGAGTTCCAATGCAGAAATCAAAACAATTTATAGTCAGGTTAAAAAATACTCTAAATCACTATTTATTAGAGAAATGCAAATTAAAACAACCTTGAGATACCATTTTACACTTATCAGATTGGCCAAAACGATTAAAGGTGAAAGATACATGTTGGAGGAGATGTGGAAAAAATGGAACAATAATTCACTGTGGGAACTGTGAACTGATATAACCATTTTTCTGAGCAATCTTGAATTATGCCCCAAGAGTTATTAAAGTACCTATGCCCCTTTGACCCAGCAATACCATTACGAGGTTTATTTCCAAAGATGATGAGGGGAAAAGGAAAAGAACCTCTATGTTTAAAATTTTTTATAGCAAAATAGAAATTGTGGGGATATCTGTCAATTGAGGAATAGCTGAACAAGTTGGGGTATATGATTGTGATGGAACACTACTGTGCTATAAGAAATGAGGAGTTTGTTAATCTTACAAAAACATAGATAGACTTTCAAGAAATAATGAAGAGTGAAATCAGTAGAATCAAGAGTATGGTGTATATAGTAACAGTAATGTTCTTTTAAGAACAACTTTGAGTGACTAAGTCATTTTGGCTATTACAAATACCCAAACTCACTATAAAGGATGTATGAAAGAAGGCACTAA
>CM053769.1:695313791-695348744 GCA_028658325.1 Potorous gilbertii | reverse complement strand
CCAGTGCTTAATACAGTGACTGACACATAGTAGGGATTTAATAAGTGCTAACTGAGTGATAAAACATTAAAATCGGAATTATGAAAGGCTCCTGATGAACTCTAAAATCACGCTGGATTAGTTGTAAGATATTTGGTCTGAACCATGACATGGTTCCATGACACAGAACAAAGAGCCCTGAACAGGGAGGGGTGAGAAGGCATGGGCTCAAACTCTTTTTCTGCTGCTGATTATCTACGTGACCTTGGGCATTTAACTCCTTTGAGACTCAGTTTCCTCATTTGTAAAAATAAAGGTGTTAGACTAAATATAGCCTAAAGTTCCTTCAAGATCTAAACTTGTGATCCTATGCTTCATTCAGTGCTAGTATGGCATGAGTTTATGATACAGCAGGGGTGTGTGTGTGTGTGTGTGTGTGTGTGTGTGTGTGTGTTGGGGGAAGATTGTATATCTAATTGTGCTGTAGGACTCTGTCAGTCAAATTGTTCCCTGCCCCCACCCCATACACACTTTCAAGCAAAGTTTAACCTTCTTTCACAATGGAAATGGGAGATAACTTTGTAATTAGTCTTCCTGTCTCTAAGATAAGTTAATATAAAAATTGTTCATTCTACGTGTGCCTGGAACATAGGAAAGCCCATGAGAGTAGTCGATAGAAAGTTGTCTTCAGAGTCAGTTAGTCTTAGGTTCAAGTCTGACCTTTTCATATGGCTGACTCATCCTATACTGTACTGATAGAGTGAATTTCCCCATCTGAGAGTTCTCTATACCAGTGATGTCAAACTCAAGTAAAAACAGATTCCTATGTTGCATATTGACTTAAAAAACTACAGAGTGTCATTATCTATGTTGTATTGTATTGTATTTATTTTATTAAACATTTCCCAGTTACATCTGATCACTGCCCTATGCAAAAAAAGTAAAAATCATAGGTCTGTGAGTATGCATGTGCATGCACATGCATATACACATGACTGGTTCCCAGAATGCTGTACTGATCACCCATTTTTCCCACAAACCAGAGCTATGACCAGGACTTTATCTTGGGGGCAAAATTTAAAGACTCATAATTTAGCATCATAGGGCCACCTGGGCCACACTGATGCCCCAATCCCCCAGCAAGATCCTGGACCACAGATCTAAGGTCAGAGGGTCAGAAGGGTCCTTAGAGATCAGTCCAATCCCCTCATTTTATGAATGAAGAAACAGAGGGGCAGAGGCCGAGGAACTTGTCCAAGGTCACCCAGCCAGTGCCAGAATTGGGGTCCAAATGCAAATCCCATGGCTACAATATTCTTTCCACTTCACTTTGTTGGGTTCTCTTCTAATAAGAGCCAACTGAAACTGTCTCAGAAGATTAATTTAAAAGGACCATTCATGTCACTAGTTCCAGCGCATCTTGTGCCCCCTGCCCCAGGCACAACAAGTTGTCACTTAATGACTCTGCCAAAAGCCTTCTCTTGTTGTTTTCCTCTGTGTCCCAATTGATTCCTTAATCCTTTTGGCCTAGTTGGTCA
This sequence comes from Potorous gilbertii, assembly GCA_028658325.1. Classification (NCBI taxonomy): domain Eukaryota; kingdom Metazoa; phylum Chordata; class Mammalia; order Diprotodontia; family Potoroidae; genus Potorous; species Potorous gilbertii. The sequence goes on along the minus strand of CM053769.1, from coordinate 695,347,227 downwards.
CTGAGTCTTTAATTCCAGCTGTGCCTAGATGACTATTTTGTGGCCACACCTTAGCCTTTCTTAAAAATTTGTGCATGGTATAATGATGTTATTGTGGTGGGAGTGGGGGTATCGAGTGTTGTGCAATTTATAAGCTGTGTTCCAATCAATGCATATTGACGCATTATTTATTCCATCAATGGTTATTATGGGAACAAAGATGAGTGCTGGCATACTTTCTTCTTTTGTTTCTTGCATGTTCTTTCTCAGGAAAAGCTATAGAACAATAAGCTTATTGATTCCACCCAAGTTTTGGGGAGGGATTATGCTTTCCTGCCTAGGGCTCCCTGGAGGCCAGCCTAAAAGATTGGGGCAGCCAAAGTTTGGGTGCTCAGTTTGCCATGAGTCCAGGAGAACCCTCTACTTTCTCCTTCTTGCCATTAAGAAACAATGCTCTTCTCTGATCCAAGAGGGTGGATCTCAAAAGTAATGCCATTGAAATTATAAGGGAAACAGGAACTGGGGAAAAACACAATTTTTGTTACAAATTTTGATAAAGGTTTCATATTGAAGATGTATAAAGAACTGATTCAAAATTTTTGGAATTAATAACCATTTTCTAATAGATAAATGGTCCAAGGAGCAAGGAAATTTCAAAATATTTCAAAAATTTTAAATTAAAAAAATTTCAAGATTTCAAAAGAAGAAATCTAAACTATCCACATAGGAAAACATATTTCAAATCTCTAGTATTAGAGAAATGTAAATTAAAGGATCTCTGAGGTTTTACCTCATACCCTTCGGATTGGCAAGGTTGACAAAAAGAGGAAAATGAAAATTGTTGTAGGGGCTGTGGGAATGCCCCCCCCATTCATACATTGTTGTTAGAACTGTGAATTGGTCCAAACATTTTGGAAAGCAATTTGGAACTATCCCCCCAAAGTCACCAAGCTGTGCGTGCATACACCCAGGAATAATATGACTGCTGGGTCTATATACCAAAGAGAAAAAAGAAAGAGGACAAGGTCCTGTATGTACAAAAATACCTATAGTGGTTTTTTTGGTAGATGCAAAGAACTAGAGATTGGGGTGGAGGGGCGTTGCTGGAAACTATTAAGGAATGACTAAAGAGATTGTGGTATGTAAGTGTAATGGAATATTATTTTACTAGAAGAAATGATGAAAGGGAGTTTCAGAGAAACCTGGGAAGGTCTGTATGAACTGATGTAAAATAAAGAGAGCAGAGGCAGGCGAATGATGGGTACAACACCAACATCATAAAGAGAAACGGTTTTGAGACAAACTTAAGAACAATGACTAATCCAGCTTCCAGAGGTCTGATGAGAAAGCTTGCTGCCCATATCTTGACAGAGAGATGATGGACTCAAGATGTAGAGTGGGGCATTGGATCCAGCCTATGTGGGAATTTGTTTTGCTTGTCTGTGTGTATATGTTACCAGAGCTTTCCTTTTTTTTCTTTCCCACCCCCTATCAATGGAGATGAGGTGGGGTGGTAGGGAGAGAAAGGGGAAGGCAAGAGGGACAGGATAGGGTGGTAAAGAAAGAAAAGAGGATCATGGAGTATTTTCTTAAAATGGAGAGAACAGAACAGAAGGAAGACCAGAAAGGAATCTAGTCAATCAGGGCAGCTTTGAAACCTATAGTTTGATCTCATTACATACTTAAAAAGCTGTACATAACAGAGACATCTTTATGTACAATCCTCTTTTTCTCTTCTATTAAACACATGCAAATTCCCATTCTATTGGGCATCTAGGTGACATAGTGTATAACCTCAGACACTTACTATCTGTGTGACCCTGGGCAAGCCACTCAACTCTGCCTCAGTTTTCTCATCTGTAAAATGAGCTAGAGTTGGAAATAGTAAATCACTTCAGAATGCTTGCCAAGAAAACCCCAAGTGCTGGACATGAGTGAAAGGACTCAAAAACAACAACCTATTTCGTGTTTTCTAAGTTTGGAACCAAAATAAAGCTTAATATTTTTTGATAGGAGATACATCTTATAGGAAAATGCCATAAGGCCATCACTGACATTAACTGTGTGACCTTGGAAAGTCTGTGTGAGCACCTACTTCTTTACCCACCCTCTCTGTCTCAGAGGGATGCTCTGACAAAAATGCCTTGTAGACTGTTGATGGCTATAGATGTGCATCATCAATGACATAAGCTTTTAAAAACCTGGATCTGAGATTTCATTGGTATAAGTAAACTCCCTGGTAAGGAAACTCATTTTACCAATGTAGATCACCACTTTTTCTGCAACTTGTAACTTGAGAGGATTATCTATAGCATGGTTGAGAATAGTTGACTTGCCCAGAGTCACACAGCCAGTACGAGTCAGAGGGAAGACTTGAATTCTGAACTCAGGCCTTCCTGATTCTGAGACCAAGTTCTTGCCTTTTATACCATGTTACTCCTCACTTAGATAGCTTATTATAATTTCTTTCCTCATAATTATTTCTCCTCTAGCGTCCTGCTCTGATGTCTGGAAGCAACTCTGGGTTTTCCAAGGTTGTCCCAGCAGAACACAAGCTCTGTCAGATCTGTGTGCGCTGAAAAGACATCAGGGGAAAGGTCAGCAATTGGCTGGAGGCCAAGGACCAGCCTAATTGTGCTTTAAGAGGCTCATCCCCAGAAGGCTATTAGGTGATGCTTTTTCTTCTTTGTCATTAAACCACAGCAACTCATGAAACCATCTACTGATGTGTGGAGGGATTTCGATTTCCTTTGGTAGAAGGAATTCTCACACTGATCTTCTGAAGTATAATGACCTTCCACACTCTGCCTTCTCTGAAGCTTTCTCTGTTCTTCCCAGATGGTAATGAGTTTTCCCTCTCAGATCTCATATTCCACTTGGTACCTCTTTTATACTCTTATCATGTATGACTTTGTATCACAATTATTTGTGCTCAGGCATTATTCTCTTATTAGACTGTAATTTTCCCCCAAGAGTGGGCAGACTATGGGATGTGGAATCAGGAAATCCTAGGTTCAAATCCTGCCTCAGACACTATCTGTATGACATGGAATTAATTATTTAAGCCTCTGGGTGATAGTTTCCTCATTTGTAAAGTGAGAGCATTAGACCAAATGTCCTGTAGAAATTTTCTGAGCTCTAGATGGATTCTATGAGCCAAGCATACAGTAGTCATTTAATAATTGCTTATTGAAAGATTGACGACTTATGATGGTTACTGACTAAGCTAGCCATGAATTTTCAAAGCAGACTTTCAAGCTCCCTTCTTTCCTTTAAAAGAAAAAAATGTTATTTGCATTCCTCTTCCCCCACCCCTTTCCCGCATCCCCTCCCTGTCCCCACTCTTGTGCTTATAGTTCTGGCCCCAGAACCACCCACAGCCCCACAAGTTTTGGCTGAGAAATGGCAGGAATCAGTAGAGCTGCTCTTATCTGCTGTGGAGGGGCAGATTCTCCTGCCTTAGCTGTCATTTCAGGGACATTATATCTAATATTACTGAAGCCAAGTTTAGGAGACTTCCGTAGAGGATTGGGACTGTGGGAAAATTTGTTGAAAGTGCCTTGAACATTCTAGAAATCTCTTTGAACGGCCAGATCTCTAGGAGCAGGGTTTTGCTCAGTTTATTCTAGGAGGGCAGGTCCATAAAGGAGGCAACTTTTTCAGGGTTCTGTCCTTCAGGGCCTTCCAAGATTGCATCTTCCCCTTCTACATACACTGGGCTGGACCGTCAGCAGTGTTCATGAGGAGGAGACAGTCACTCAAGGACTATTTGGGGTAGCCATGACACCAGGGCAACTGGTTCTTTCCACCACTGGATTAGGCCCATTGTTCTAAGCCTGGGAGGTGGAATGGAAGAGAGGAAATGAATTCTTTAGGACGCTGAAGATCCTCTGAATCTACAAGGGTGTGGGCCTGCAGTGCCTGGCAAGGGCTCAGAGAAGGTCCCTCGGGAGCCAGCAGTCCTGAATGATGGCATTGTTGGTTCTGAATACCTTTCAGGAGCTGTCTGAAAGAAAAGAACAGATAAAGTTGAAACGTTAAATGTTTCCAACAAAAGCTATTAGAGGAGAATTTCCTGACTCAGCACTTGTTGACATTTTTTGAGGTTTTTCACAGACAGCATAAGGTTGTTGGCTTTATTTATTTATTTATTTTAGCCTGTTGGTTTTCGCTGAGGAGAGAGTTGAGCAATCCAGGAATGCTTCCATTGCCAGGAACTAACCAGGGACCAGACAATGACCACTCACCCTTTGGGGCAGAGAGTTCTTGAACATTGCCCTCACCTCCCTGAACTCTCCCAAAGCTCCCATGGCTCAAGCTCCTCATCTCTTGGCTTCTGTCCATTTCCTCTTCTCCTAGACTAGAGATCCTTAACTTTTTGTGTATCATGGATCCCTTGGGCATTATGATAAAGACAATGAACCCCTTCTCGGAATAGTGTTTTTAAATACATGAAATACAACACAACATAAAATTACAAAGAAAGTCAATTGAATCTTCAAAACAGGTTTTAAACCAGTTTTATAGACCCTAGATTAAGACCCCCCTAAGGTTTGTGGGTTCATGGATGTAGGGATGAGATTTTCTCTCTTCTTTTGCTTTATGAGATATTAATATACTTATTCATTTATTAATTTTTACAAATGAGTAATCAAGGGCCTCCTGGCAGCACAGCATCCTCTCCTCTGTGCTGAGAGAGAAGAAACATTAAGGGTAATTTCCTCCCTTGGAGAGCTTATAAGCAGCAGCGGAGAAACAACAAGGCTGCATTTCTATAAGTGGAAGGTTTACAGAGCATTTTCTTCACAGCAGCCTAATTAGGGAGACAAGATATGCACCTGTGAAGTAGTTAAGTACAATAGAAGAGAAGCATTTGATGCCTGAGGGACCAGAGGTAATTTTATAGAAGGAAAGATGGACTCTGAACTGGAGTTAGACATTGATGGATAGAGAGTAGGGCATTATGGGTAAGGAGAACAGTATCAATAAAGGGCAGGGACTGGACCAGACCTGACATTTTCAGGGAACGTGGAGGATGGCTGCTTGTCCAGCATGAAAAGTAGGCATCATGGGACCAGATTACAGAAAGCTTTGAATGACATGTTGTGGAGCTTAGTTTGGATTTTACCCTGTAGACACTAGGGAACAAATGGGAATTTTAAACAAGGGGATGCCATGATGCAATTGGCATTTCAGGAAATCAATCTCATAATGGCACATAGGATAGATTGATTTGTGGAGCGGAAGGAGTCTGGAGACAGAGAGACAAGAAGTTAACAGAGATGAGACAACAGTAGTTATGAGACATAGTCAGTTCATGAATCAGCATGTAAGTGTATGCATGGGGAGTGGGGAGAGCAGGCTGGATTAGGGCTATAAGGAGTAAAAAGACAGTTGGGAGCAAGTTTTCTACATTTCAGCTTCCAGATTGAATAGGATTGTTGTATTTATATGATAGACGTATTCAAAAGCCCGTTAAATGAACAAACGATCATTTACCAACATGTACAAATACAAATTGTTTTTGACTTTTTTCCATAGCTTCCCTGAATTTCTGTTGATTTCTACCAATGAGAAAAAGTGAAGCACCATTTCCTTCATTTTTATTCTGTATCAAAGGGTGCTTGTTTCCCAAGTGCCTAAACTGTGCCTCTTTGTCTAATATTCAGACCTATCTCTAGCACTTGCTACATAGGCTCTCCTGTTTTGTACAAGCATTGATTTTCAGCACCAGATATATTACACGTTATACATTACTGCTCTGAATATTCCACTACACAGAAGTGACATAAGCACAAGCCAGTGACCTTTATGCAGCACAAGGGAGTGAGGAGACAGAAATGCTCATGGAGTCTGAAAACCTCGATTAAAGCCCCCTTTCTAATTGTGTGACCCTGGGGCAAGTCATTTAACACCCTGAGCCTGTTTCTTTATATCTAAAAAGGTAGAAAATAATACTAGCACTACCTAACTCAGAGAGTTGACTTGAAGAAAATGCTCTGTAGACTTTAACATGTTACATAAATAAGATTTTATTATGACAATTTGAGAGGTTTCTTTTTGGTAGATACAGGAAGATACAATTTTGTTACCAACACAACTGATAGGCTAGGATGTTTAATGTATGGTGCCTGATCAGGGCTTAACCACAGTGAACCCTGTGGAGAGATTATCCCCTTTGGGGGTTTAGCGTATATCATCATATTCTTTGTAAATATTTCTGGTTGTCTATAATGACAAGATTTTCGCTTACAGATGTGTGCCAATCCAATGACTGGTACTAAAGTTTTCTTTCTCTTTCCTTTTTCCCCTCTACCCTCTCCTCTCCTCTCCTCTGGACATGTAGGCTGAGTTAGAGCAAACAGTCAAGAATGACTCTAAAGATGCAAATTTGAGCAACTGGAAAGGATGGTGGTATCCTTAACAGTAATTAGGAAGTTTGAAATAGGGGAGGTTTTTGACATGTTGTTTTTGTGAGATCTCTGGGAAATTCAGTTTGAAAATCCCACAGGCAGTATATACGTGTGTATGTATATGCATACACATACATACACATATGCATGTACACATGTATAAACATGCATATATGTGTATGCCACACCTATGTTTATAATTGTAAATGTATACACTTATATAGTATATATTTATAATTGGACACATAGGAGCTCATGAGATCACCAAGTAAGAATGTATAGAGAGAAAAGAGAAGAGGATCATGGAAATGATCCTGTTGGAGTGGGGCAAAAATGAAGATCTATCAACTGGGACAGAGAAGAAATTGTCAGATAAGTAGGAGAAGCACAAAAAAGCAAAGTCTTCACAATCCAGAGAGGAGGGAACATTTAGGAGGAAGGGTAATCCACAGTGTCAAATGCAGCAAAGAGGTCAAAAAGGATGAAGGTTTAGAAATAATCATTGATATGACAATTGAGACATCAATGATAACTGAAAAAATTATATTTGAGGAATGAGATCAGAAGTCAGATTGCAGAGACACTGAAAGAGAGAGTAGAGAGGAAGCAGAGGTGTTGAGTATTGACAACTTTTTCAGGGAGTTCAAGAGAGAAAGGAGAGATGTTGGACAAATTGCTGGTAGAAATAGTAGTCATGTGAGATGCTTTGGGGGCTGGGGTGATTGTGAATGTGTCTGTAGGTAACAGAGAAGGAGCCAATGGATGGGGAGAGATTAAAGATTAGAGAGGTAGGTGAAAAATGGTCATGGAGGCAATCTATTGGAGCAGAGCAGAGGGGATGGGAGAAAGGGGACATGTAGGGTACCAAGATGGTATCTCTTCATTGGAGGCTTGAGAACATAGTGAAGGTGATATCAGGGGAATATGAGATGTGAAGGAGAAAAGAGGGATCTCAGAGCAGATAGCCAAGCTTTTGGTAATAGTGGCCCTAGCTTCATATAGGTGACCAGGAAGCTACATCCAGGATGATGGGACCAATCAGGTCCTAGAGATGGCTTTGTTGCCTTTTAGGGAAAACAATCACTGCAGAGAGAAAAAGGGGAAATCTTGGTCCTCAAGCAAGAGTTCACGAACATGGGAGTAGAACATCTGTGGGTGATGGCCTGATCGAGGAATGCCAATCTCTGTGTATCACTAATGTGGAAGAGAAGAGTAGGTCATAGGATTTTCATAGATTAAGTAACTGGGAAATTAGGATCTTTGAGGTAACATCAATATGTAGGTTGAAATCCTCTAGAGTTGTCATGGAGAGAAAGAAAGAAAGGCACTAAATTGATTGAAAAAGAATGGAGAACAAATTGAGAACTGACAAATAACACCCACTAGAATCTGGACTGGATGATAAATTTGGACTGAATGAACCTCAAAGGAGGAGAGGATGCTTGGTGAAGGTGGAAGGTGGACAGCCTTGAAGTGGCATCCGGAGATTAACACGGTGAAGAGTTTATTAAAGCTTTAAAGAGTATTCTGACACTCCCACTATGACCAGAGCCAGGGGTATAGAAGAGATAGGGTAGCCAGTTATAGAACAGCATGGCCATAGAGGAAGTGTTGTCTTGAGGAAGCCAAGTTTCAGTGAGTGCCAGAAGATGGAAGGAGAGACAAAGGGAAATTCCATAAGATGAAAGGAAGTTTGTTAATTATACAGCAGGTATTCCAGAGAGCACAGTGAGAGGGCTGCATAGATGCAGAGCTGTATTTTGGGAAAATAGAGTTGAAGTTGACATGAACAGAGAGTCACACACTTTTCCCAGAACTGGGAAAAGTGATGTGATTTCAGAGTCAAAGGAAGGGAAAGGAAAGTAGAAGTATGCTAATTTGCTAACTGCTGCGGAAAACGATCTGTAGATTATAAAGCAAACACACTGTTTCATAGGGAAGGGAAACCAAAGGTAAAAGAAGAGATGGTAGAACATTGAGGTGGCCTTAGTGAGTTGTAGACACTAGACCCCAAACAACTGCATCCAAGGACACAATGAAATTGAGGACGTGATTACTATGGGCCCTCTTTCAACAAGTCCTGGGGAAAGGGAGAGATAGGCTTGTTGCTTTAACTTACAGTGCTCTGGATGATGCTCTAAGACTCAGTGTTGCAGGAAAGATGCTAAACTACATGTGTAGACAGTTTCCTCATCCAGGATTTCCCTGTGTCAGTGAAATCCCAGGATGACTTTCTATTTTTGTCCTTCTTAGAAGGACATTGACCAAATGGTACACGCTAACAGGAGGGGCATTAGTCTGGGAAGGTGAGAAGTTCTGTTGTGTGGAAGAAAGATTCGATTTGTATTTGGCCCTACTAGACAGAGAGAGGAACAGTAAATAAAGGTTGCGCAGTGGAAGAATTTTGATGCCATAAAAAATAAACAGTTTTAACAATTAAAGCTATCCAAAATGGTAACGGGAAGTTGAGGGGAATGGGTTCCCCATCGCTGCAGGTACTGGTTTTGTTAGAGGTGGCTCTATCGTCAGCACTCTCTTCAGGTTCAACTTTGGGACAAAAGGAGGCATAGAAAGTCATCATACAGAACTCTGAGTGAAGATTGAAGCATATTTTCACCTTCTTTATTTTTCTTGCTTTTTTCCCTTTTACAACATGACTCATGTGGAAATATGCTTTGCATGACTTCATATATATAATGAGCATTGTACTTCTGGCCTTCTCAGTGGGCGGGGGAGGGACTGGAGAAAGAGAATTGGAAACAGAAAATACAAAATGTTTTAAAAGAACAAAAGGAAAGGCATTGAACAATTGGCAAAAAGGCTGTGTAACAAGGATAAAGCATCTCTGGATGATTCTCCTTCCCACTAGTCCTGCCCATTCCCCCAGTGGCAGGTAATGGGGGCATGAGAAAACGGAACCATTAGACGTTAGATATTCTACCTTAGAATTTTGCTATTGATTAGAATTTCTACTGTTAAGGGTCTCTTACTGGGCAAGATTTAGAACTTTGGATAAATAAAAAAATGATCTCTTTGGATCCATTTATAACTCGTTTATGGGTAATGAAATACCCAGTTCCCTACAATCGATGAAAGTTGTTCTTGGGAAGAATTCATACTCGCCATGTTGATGGGGATGATCTCTCTGTGGGGACAGGAGAGAAAAGAAGGTCTAATCTGATACAGGCAAGAACCACATAATTGTCTTAATTCTGACAGGAGGAGACTAAACATAAAGAAAGGAGAATTAGCAAGGGAAGATTCTTTTGGCTTTTTATTATAGGAATTTTCTTTTATTCATGTTCTTGCTTTATGCATGAGTTATTCGTGGAATATAAAACTGAAGTTTTCATTAGCTTCCCCTCTCAAATCTTTTTTTTAAATTTTAAATATACACTCAACTTAAATCTCTCCCATTAATCATTAGGTCCAATGTGGCAACTTGAGGAAAAATGACTCACTTCTGTAGTCAATTTCTTAGTGTTGGTATGTAGGCATTTGTCCTTAAATTTCATCTCCTGTCTAGCTAATGGAGAAAGTATTTCTGTTAGGGAGTGTCCAATGCAAGACAATTTTTCAAGGTAAAATTGCACATGGGAATAGCGATTGACAAGAGACCATTTCTCTTTGGAAAACAGCAAGGTCATTCTAGCCTTTTGCCCTTTCAAGGAAAATGAATCAAAGCCCATAATATAGTATGAGGGTTGTTTGATTGGAGATAAAAAGCAAGAAAGGCAGGGACAAAGAGAAAAAGAAAGAAGAAAAATAGAAAGAGGAAAGGGGAAAGAGGAAGGGAAGGAAGAAAAAAGAAAGGGAGGAAGAGATGAAGAAATAAAAAAATAAAAGGAAGAGATAAAGAAAAAGAGGTAGGAAGGATTGAAAAAATAAAGAGAGAAAGGAAAAGAAAAAGAAGAAGGGATAAAGGAAAGACACTAGTTAGCCCCAGGATCCACTTGAATAAAGCTATCTTTCAAATCTGAAGAGCTAGTTGCGGCTTCTGTGGCTAACGTGTGTTGGCTTTTCTGCTGCTGTCAGGACTAACTCTTGGGGTGAATAGTGGAGCGGAGTATCAGTGGCTTCTGTTTCTACCTTTCTCTCCCCGTTTATCAAGTGAAGTGTGCCATAGGCAGCATTTTGGTGGTTACCGTGGGCCTCTGCAGGGATTTCTGCTCTTCCATCTGTGCTGTAAATGGCTCATTCTATTAAATTATGCATCAGTGAGATGTGTTATGACTTGCTGTTTTATCAGTGAGGGTGGTCATCTATTTATTCTTTGGTTGAAAGTTATGGTACTCTCTCTCTCTCTCCTACCCTTTACTGCTAATTTTTCAAAAAGAATTTTGAAAATTCTTTACTCTTATCTGTCTTTACTCTTATCTAGAAATACTATGGGATTCTTGAAGTCCAGGCAGAAGTGACATATCCTTTGAACAATAGCATCTTCAAAAAATTGCCCTGGAGCTTTATCCTTGAAGATGATGTCATTTTAGGGATATTGAAGGGTAACTTTATAGGTCCAGCATATCCCCTATCCAACATGATCTTGGAGGTTCAAGTTGATCTTGATTCTACAGCCAACATAGGAGTTATATTGCTTCTAGAATGACCTTGCAGATTAAGGTCCATGGAGGCTGGGGGAGGCTGGAGGGAGAAGATGGTGGCGAGGGGAATAGTTCAGACCAAGACGCAACCTGTTAGTAGATACAACATGGTAGGTGGAGTTAAGAAGATTGGTCTTCAACTCCTACTGCAGACACTTACTAGCTTGAGTCTGGACAAGTCACTTAATGTTTCCAGGCCTCATCCTCCTCATCTGTAAAATGAGAGGGTTGACTTGAGAACCTCTCTCCTCCCTCTATATTTGTTATTTTGACAGTATGTCTGAATGACTTTAAACAGATAAGTGACTAATTGATTCCATATCTTTTAGAGTGCTATTAATCCTTCAGGTTTCTGTGGCTTTCTTTTTAAGTTTTCTGTAAGATAGCTATGGTCAAAGTAGACAGAAGTTGCCTTCTCTCATCTTTGGAAGCAATGACTAGTCTCTTGTGTTTGCAGGGGCCCATCAGAGTGGACCATAGCCTAAATTATAAACCATAGAACCTATTTTGTCTTTTCTACATTGTTGTGTGGCAAGGCTGAAGCAGAGAATGTGTTAGGGAAGCACTTATAATAATGTCAGAAAGTGTTCCTTTGCTCATTTATCACTGACCAGCTTGGCCTTGTAATGTGTTACCTGTATTTTCCCTTTAATGAGGACAATATATTCTTTCAACAGTGTGTGGCTCTTTGGAAAGTATTTTGTTGAAAGCTAGAGCAGGGGCGCCTGTACCTAGCCTGATCTCAGAAGAGGAAGGAGTTGTGGGCAGGTGGAGACCATATGCGTGGCCTAAGTAAGGCTGAAGGGTGAGCAAATGTAGCAGCCACTTCTGGTTGCACTTACTAGGCTCTTGGTGGTGATAGGTGTCATATAAATGCTAAATAGAATAGAGAAAAAAGATGCTCCAGCTCCAATTTGCATCTCATATATTGTTAACATATGCATCACCCCCAAGCTGCCTGTCTCTAAGTTTTCTCCTGACATATTCCTGACTAGATCTTGACTCATTTTGTTCAATATCATTCAGTTCAGTGGGGAAGGGGAGATTGAGTATACTACAAAAGAAATGTAGGACTCCTGTCATATAGGAGCTTAGAACCTTGAGGGGAGGGGCAAGGACACATTTTATAATTAATGATCAGAGAACCAGAAAGGTAATCTAAGAGTAGATACTGTTAAGTGCTAAATTCTATAGTGGAGACAATACTGTAGGAAGTCATGCAAGGGGAGATTAGTGTGCATTGGAGTAATGTGGACTGGAGTGAAGCTTCAGGAAGGATTCATGGAGAAGGTGGGACCTCAACTAAGCCTTGAAAGATGGGAAGGATTCTAATAGGTAGAGGAGATTGCAGAGAGGGTTAAAGGATTTCTCCATCTGAGGTAAGCCCAATCAAGTAAATTGTAGGCCAGTCGATTAGAAGTAGCAATTAAACCTATGGATGTGGCTGGTGGTCCTGTTAATGGAAGTGTCATTGGGAAGGCAGGGAAGGGGGTACTACTGGGATATGGAACTGAGAACAACACACTCCCTGCTACCTACCGCATGGTACTTCTTGCTCTGAGCTCTAGCTGCTACCCTCTTCCTTCTTTGTCTTCTGTCCTTTCTCTGATGCTCTGCGGTTGTGAGACTGAGGGGTGAAGGCAAGGAACACCTGATGTGACCTCCAAGTGCTCTCAGAGGCTACTGCTAGAATCTCCTCTCTCTTAATACCGGGGACTTGCTACCTTGTGGACAGATCCCCAGGTGTCAAGTGATGCTAGCATATTGGTCTTGGGGAAAGATAGCTCAACTTGGTCCCAGAAGACACTGGTTTAAACCTTGCCTCTGTGATCTTAAGAAATTCACTTTATCCTTTTGGGCCTTTGTTTCCTCAACTGAGATAGGAAGACTTTACACTAGATCATGACTTCCATGATCCTTTCCTATGATAAGTCCCGTGATTCCCGAGACAGCGATCCTATTCTAGAATAAACATGTATAAGTCTCTGTGATGTAGCCTGAGGCTAGATTTAACATTGAAGAAAGATCTTTGGTCATTAACAACCTTTGTCATTAAATAAAATCACAAAAATGCTACCACAAGCTCCGTAATGATGGCCAAGACAGACAAGTCACGCAGGTGGAGAAACGGCATAAAAGGTAATAAAAATTCATGAGTTGGAACACCAGAGCCTTGTTACATAAAGCTCAGCTTCCTTCCTTTGATGAATCACCCTTCCCATGTTGGATGTTCCTTCCAGAAGCTCCGTCTACATCCCATCTGTGCCTTTCCTGGACTTCCTGGCTTACTCATGTCTATTTCTTCTCATAAATTCTCCAACACAGATCCATCCACTCAATGGTCTGGGGCCTTTCTCTAGATTTCCTGTCCCTCATTCTCCTTTTCCAGTCATAGTTTCTTTGAGGATATCATTTATGTGACTTTTCTTGTACAAATCCACACTAGTAATATGTTGAAGCACACCCACACCCTCCATAAATGAATGAATGTATGTTGTTGAGTCATTTCAGTCATGACTGACCCTTTGTGACCCCATTTGGGGTTTTCTTGGCAAAGATCCTAAAGTAGTTTGCACAGACTTTTTTTTAAAACAAGTATTTATTAAGCTTACTCTATTAGAGGCAATAAGTAATGGGGCTTACAAAAAAAATAGATAGTTCTAGTCTTCAAGGAATTTACATTCAAATAGAAGAAGACAACACATATAGGGAAATGGCAATTAGAATCTGATTATAGAGTCGTGGATGTGGTAAGCTGTTCCTTAGGACAGTCAAATTACATAGTGCTGCCAGAAGATGGTGCATCTATGGTAGCTACAGAAAAATGACAAGCTCATTTGTTGGGCATCTGGATTGGAATGTGAAAGTAAAGCACAGTCTAGTCTAGGTCCAGGGCCAGCTAGACATAATGAACTCTACCATAAAACTAGATGACTGGTCCTTTGGAAGGGAGGGGAAATGGGCTGGAGAAGATGGAAGAATTTCCAAAGATGAGCAAACTTATATCTGCAGGGTCATGGAATCTGGAGGTCCAAAGTACCCTTACATTCTAACCATTACCTTCTGAGTGACTTATAGTTTTCATACTTTGAAGACTGTGGTATTCCAGGACACATCCATATGACATCATGGGGAGATTTACCTAAACTTTCTGTGAAAAATAAATCATCTTAGGAATCTTCCTGAGATGACTCATTACTTAAAGAACCAGACAGCAAAAAACTCCCAAAAAACCAGTGAAAAGAATGCTGGATTTGAAGTCAGGGGACCAAATTCTGTCAGTCACTATCCATGTGACCTTGGGCAAGTCACACAAATTCTTTAGGTTTCAGTTTTCTTACCTGTACAAAGAGGGCTTTGGACTAGATGTCCTCTAACCTCCCTTTGAGTTTTAAATTGACGATCTTAAGATTTGACCTTGCTGTGACAGTCTCACAAAGAATACCGCGGCATGGTCTGGTTATAACAAGCGTCCAGTAAGTATATATGGTAGGTATGTTTTCCTGTCTTCACCTTCTCTGCTTTTTATGCCCCAGAATGGATGTTTCTTAATTCTTCTGCTTTTAGCTTTTTTTTTTAAGTATTCTCTCCATTTTAAGTGAGACCTATATTGAACAAGAAATGCAGCAGCCTTTTCAGTTCTGATATGAGGGAGAAAAAAAGTTGCCTTTCCTAATAATAGCCAGGATTCTACTTTATGACTTACAAACCATTTTATGTATATTATCTCATTTGACCCTGACAACAACCCTGAAAGACAGGATTGAAAAATTTTAAGTGACTTGTCCAGGGTTAAGCAGCCAGTAAGTGTCTGAGATAGAATTGAAGTCTTCCTAGCTACAGTTTCAGCACTCTGTCCACTATGCCAAGTACTCTTGGATTTAAATTTTGGACAATTTTTCTCTTTTGATTCAGTCTAATCTGATAAAATATTATAATTACAGCCAATGCTGAGAATGGCCTATCAGGAATGTCATTAGATTTTCCTGACTCTGAAAAACAGTTATATTTTTTTCTGGGTGAGAATACACTTACAGAATTCAGAATGCTCACCTGTGCTCAAGTTCATTTATCTCCGACTCTTAGGCAACTCATAGGGTCATCAGAACTGGAAAGGCAAGATTTGTCTAGTCTAAAAAGCTGTTGCTTTTCATTCAGTAGAAGGAGTCACCTGTTGCCAAAACACCTGCTGAAAAGATCTCTTGCCTGGTGTGTGGTTTGCTCCCACTTCCCTCCCCCTAACCTTCCCTACAGAAGGCTGACATGACACAGTGGCTGCTCCTTTTGCAGGCAAACTGTTTCCTCATGTTCAGCCCAGGTCTCTTTTGTGCCTTGGTGGGGATGAAGGACCATGTTGATCATAAGAGCAAAAACAGCTTTTGTGCAGGCAAGCTGTCACCTGCCTTCTAACACCAGCTATGGGCAGCCAGCTGGGATAACCTACTGATTTGTATTGGGGGCTGAGGGGTAACATCAGGGAACAGTATGGGTGGGAGAAGTCATAGAGTCAGTCCCTCACCATTCTCCACACCCCTACAATGTCAATCAAGTTTATTAACATCACCAACATCATGGTCACATCAATGAACCTTTCCTTTTTTTTCTGATCAGCTGCAGGAAAGTTAATACTGGCTTACTTCAGGAAAGAGACCCCAGACCAAGAGATCTCCTTATCCAACTCAACCCAAATAAAAAGGCTTTTCTTACAAGGGTTCTTTACCTGGGGACCCCCAAAGAAATCTGGGTATAGAGTCCAGAGGGGCACATTAACTTGGATGAGAAAAATTACCCCTGTAGTTTCACTATTATTTCCTTCAATTATTTAAAAAGATGATTCTGAGAAGAGGCCTATAGGCTTTACCAGATTGCCAATGGGATCCACAACATAAAAGTTTAAGAACCTCTGATTTATTGAATGTCTTCAAATGTGCCAGGTGTATGTGAGGGAAGGGATATCAAGACAAAAACTGAACAACCTTTATCCTGAAAGAGGAAATTATACTCTACATAAGGGTAGAGGTTGGAAGACAACATGTACACAGATAGTTAAATACAAAATGTATACAAAGTAGATTTCCTAAATAATTTTGGTAGTAGAAGCACTAAGAACTGGAAGGATTACAAAGGAACTCTGGAAAGAAGCAGCATCTGAACTCTGCTTTGAAGGAAACCATGAATGCCATGAGGGAGGACATTCCAGGAAGGGGGAACAACAGTTTGTACAGAGACTTGCAGAGGGGAGATGGAATTTCATGAATGGGGGGAATGTCAAGGAGACCCACCAAGCACCGCAATTTGTGCCTGGAAAGTGACTTTACCATTACTTCAAGGACATCTGGATATTGTGAGTGTCCACTACTGCAAGATGGATGGTGATTTTTCCAAGAGTGAGACCTCCCCAGGTTCTGGCTATCGAGTGCTAGCTGCTAAATTTAGAATTCCAACTTAAAGATATAGAACATTATCTGTTTCAGAGAATTCTGAGCCTTCCTTAAGAGAGACAGAAGGGTTATTGGAAATTCTGTCCATCAGGTATGGTGGATGAGTCTGAATAACAAATTCTGATGTTGCAAATGGATAAGAGAATGAAGACACATCAGTGCGGTTGTTTTTTGGTCGTGTCCAGGTCTTCGGAACCCCATTTGGGAATTTCTCGGCAGAGATTGGAGTGGTTTGCCATTTTTTTCTCCCGTTCATTTTTGAGATAAAGAAATTGAGATAAACAGGTTTAAATGACTTGCCTAGGATCGTAGAACTAGTAAGAGTCTGAGACCAGATTTGAACTCATGAAGCAAAGTCTTCCTGACTTCAGCCTTGACATTCTGCCCACTGGACCACCCAGCTGACCTAGGAGACATCAGTGTAGCTATCTATAAAGTTGGCTTCTCTGGTGAGTTTATGGCTTAAGACAGCTCCCAGCAGCCTGAGTGGAGGCAGGCCAATAGTTTGTTTCCTCTATGCTTTGTAGTAGCTGTGTGGTAAGGGAGAAGGGCTCCTTAAGATCAGAGGGAACTCCTTAGACTGTCATGGAGTACTGAGCAGTTCATTCAATGGTAGAGGACAAGCTTCTGAGATAAAGAAGGACAAAGGGATTTGGACTGGCCCTTTGCCATTTACTTGCCATTGTGACTTTGAGCAAGTCACTTAACTGTTCTTGGACTCACTTTCCCACATCTGTAAAAATCATAGAGTTGGAATAGATAACTTTTAAGATCCCTTCCATTTCTATGGTTCTGGCCTTTATTAGGAGTACATCTCCCAAAGACATGTAATCACATTATCCCTAAGTGTCTACAGCCACAGCCTGATCCATTCACACAATACTTGTCTCAGCAATTCCACAAAATAACCCAGAAATAGCAATGATTGCAGTACTTGGGTACATGCCATGGCCGTATGCGTTCACTCTTCTGTCTCTGTGGAGCCAGACCAACTACATTTCTCTCTTTTAAGAAAATGTTAACAGGGTGGCTAGACCAGTAGATCAGGGGAATGCCAGAGATAAAATATATTTGGATTTCTGCAAGGCTTCTCATGCTATTGATGAGTCTGGAAAAGAGAGTGAGACTGATGACTTTGTGCAGCTCTGTCTCCCTTAAATCCAATTCACATAGAAGTTGAAGCATCACCTTGTGATGCCACTGGACCTCTGACACAGGACAAACAACAACCATCACACGCTGTCCTTGTGGACAAGTTGAAGAAATAGGACTTGGGGTAAGTAGGTAATTAGGTGGTATAATAGCTGATTGATTTTCAACCTGGTAGGATGTCTCTAGCGCAGTGTCATAAGCCCATATCCTTAGCTCTGTTCTTTTCCAAAATTTTATCATGATATAGGCAAAAGCATAGATAATGTTTGCCAAATTTTTAGATAAATCAGTCAACAAGAATGTACCAGTTTCTTACTATATGCCTGACGCTGTGCTAGGCACTGGGGACACAAAGCCAAAAATGAAAAACAGTCCTCATCTTCATGGAATTTGCATTAAAAATTTTTATTCATTTATGATATTTTTAAAAAATTGAGTTTCAAATTTTCCCTCTCACCCACCTCTCCCCCACCCACTGAGAAGTCACAAAACATGATATCAGTTCTACGAATGAAATTGTGCAAAAAATATTCATATAATTTACATTCTAATAGTGGAGGCAACATACACATATATGGATATATACAAAATACATACAAATTACATACAAAGTAACTTAGGTGGGGTGAGGAAGAGGACAGGAATTAGTAATTGGTAGGGACCATGAAAACTCTTATGCACAAAGTGTTCCTTGACCTGAGTTTTGAAAGAAATCAGGGAGAGCCTTTGACACTTGAGGATGGCTATTGGAAAGGCAAAGAGATGGGAGCATCCTGTGTAACAGAAAACCAGTATGACTTTATTATAGAGTCCATGTGGGGGAATAATGTATAATAAGGCTAGAAAGATTAAGAGGGAGTAGAGGTGTGATAAGTTTTAGATGTCAAAGGGAAAGTTTATATTTGATCTTAGGTCATAGGAGACCTTTGGAATTTAATGAGTGATGGGGTGACATGGTCAGACTTGTGTTTTCAAAATATCGCTTTGGTAGCTCTGTGGAAGAATGGGGTAAGGAAAAACTTCTGGCAAGAAGATCAATTAGAAGGATATTACAATAGTTGAAGTGCAAGGTGATAGGGTCTTGAACTAAGGTGGTGGTTGTGCAAATGAAAAGAGGAGAACTTATATGGGAGATATGGAGATAGAAACAAGAATACTTAACACTTCTTTGGACAGGTGGGATGAGAGAGGCTGAGAAGTCGAGAATGACACAGAGGTTATAGATCTAGGTGATTACAGTGATGGTGATGTCCTCAACAAAGGGAAGTTCAGAAGAGAGGTGGCTCTGGGGGGCTAGGGGAGGATGATGTATTCTGTACATGTTGAGTCTGAGCCATGAAAACGGAAGTCATACCTCATTTGGTGTATGACAGAACCAGGCTCTAAAAAGATCTTGTGAGGGTGGAATTGTGGGCTGAATCTAACAAGATATTTAGGAAGAAAAATAGAATATCTTATACTTGGGTTCCCTAAGTCCATGACTCAAGCCCAGGATAGGGAAAATTTGAAAAAAAAAACAAACCTGGGACTCTTTTTTTCAAGCTGAGTAGGAGTCATAATGCAATATGGATACCCAGATTGCTAACTGGATTCCAGTCTACTTTGTTAAAGTGTGATGTCCAGAACATGAGAGCAAATGGCCTCATGACTACATGAGTCATACCATAAACAAAACATTGTACTCAATTCTCACCAGCCCCTTGTAGAAAGGATATCAACAAGCTGGACTTTAGTGTGAGGAAGAATACTGCAATGATAGGTAGGGTGGGGTGGATTGAAAATTATTCCATTTTTAGCACAAAATGGGTAGCACAAAAGAACTAGGGATGTTCAGTCTGGAGGAGAGATGACTGGCTGAAGGTGGGGCATGGAAGGCGTGATAGCTGTGGGACAGTGTACGGTACCATTTTAGACTCGAGACATGACTTTGAGTCCTGCCCCTGCTTCATAATATCTTTACGACTTTGGGCAAACTATTTCATATCTAGAGGTGGAAGAGACCATAGGGGTGATTTAACCCAACTTCCTCATTTTAGAAATGAGAAAACTGAGTCCTAGGGCAGAGGTTAAGTGACTTTCTCACTGGGGAACTTCCTTTTACATGTACCTCCTATGAGTTTATGGGTATTTTTAATGCTCTCCTCATAACCCAGACTTATGGGGATCATCTTGCATCTCTCTCCTCCCTTCTCCATTACAGAAATAGCAATATAGCTCTCCACATGGTCATATTTTGGCTAAGATCCTGTCATACAGGTAGTACTATCTTCCCTGGGCCTCAGTTTCTTTATATGTAAAAATAGAGGTGGAATTACATGTACTTGGAGGTCGCTTTGAGTTCCATTTCAATGATCTTGGGGCACTATTTCAGAGGCTGTCTTTGTTCTCAAGTTAGAGCCCCCTCAAAGTGGAATGGGAAGTCTCAAGAGAGAGTGGGCCATCCTCCCCCCTCACAAAAGGTCTTCAAGCAAAACCTGGATGCTCGTTTATTTGGCTTGTTGAAGAAGGGGTTTGGGGGTGGGAGTGTCAGTTGGACTTGATGGCTCCTGAGGACTTTTCCAGGCTTGAGATTCTGTGACTCATTCTTTGCTCTATGGACTCCTTGAGGGATTCTTTGTGTTAAGCCCCAGAACTTCTCCATTCCAGGTTTATCGTTGTTACAACTGGGACAGGGGCCATTTGTCTATATCTGTTTCTTCAGGTGCCGTGAATACAAGCGAGAGGCCAGTAAAGCCTCTTTTGAGATCAGAGGAGGAAATAAATGGCAATGGTACTGAGCCTCCTTCATCCTCCTCCCTGTGGTAAAGGGAATGGGTGTGTACACGCTGGCTCTTGTATAGACAGAGTACATTTAAGGAGGGAGAAAGGAGAGGGTAGCTAGGAATTAGCTGTTTCGCATGCATAGCAGCAGGGATTTGAATGACAGAATATCTGGGGGTTGAGGTGAAGGCAAGGTCTTGTTTATACCCCAATGCCTACAGGCATTGGGTGCCATGAGATACCTTCTTTTGTCCAGGGGCCATGTGGGTCTAGGAATGAAATTTCTGAAGGTAATCATTTCATTACTTTTCTCAACTCAAAGGGAGAATACAGGAGGGAGGCAGAAAAGACCTCTCTCATCCATATTTAGTTCCCTGGAAGTGGGACTGGAGGAGGGAGAATTGGATGCAATATGTAACTTTTAAGTTCCAGAATAAAGGCAGAGATAGTTTCACTTTGTATCATAATTATCTGATCTATAGCTTTTCTGTTCCATATGATGTAAATTGTCACATGCCCCTTGTAGGGAAAAGATTATTTTGTGTATAAATGAAAACTAATCAATAAAACAGGACCTCAGCCAAAATATGACCATATGGAGAGCTATATCACTATTTCTGTAATGGAGAAGGGAGGAGAGAGACACAAGATGATTCCCATAAGTCTGGGTTATAAAGAGAGCATTAAAAATACCCACAAGCTCATAGGACGTACATATAACATGGAAGGTCCCCAGTGAGAAATTCTCTGGAACTTGGCACTATAATGTGATAGATTCCTGTAATTTCACCCAAGATGCAGATGTTGTCAAGGCTGTTGTATAAATTAAAAGAGATGGAAACCTTTTGCTTCCTCAGTGTTGCCTAGGGCAGGATAGAATCTGTGGAGTGAATTCTATTACACCCAGAAATTGGATGGAAGGCCTGACTTTGTCTCAGGGCAGGATGTATAGACCACGGGGAACTCATCAAGGACTGCTGCTGAATTAATATTAACAAAAAGTGACATTTTCCATAGTCTTTTACCGTATGTAGTGTTTTGTATACATTAGAGGCCTTTTAACCTCATAACAGATCATTGAAGTAGGTGCTCTTTTTTTTCCCTGATTTTACATGTGAGGGAACTGAGGCTTTGAGAGCTTAATTAACTTGTCCATGGACACATGAGCAGTAAGAATCAGAAGTGAGATTTGCACTTTGGTCTCCTTGGCATCAAGTCCAAATCTGTATTCATTGACACACTGACTTTGTCAGGAAGTTCAAGAGTTTATGAACCAAGGAAGTGCGCAGTGGTTTCCTGTTGGGCAAAGGGTCTAGACCAGGGGTTCCTAACCTGGGATATGCAAATCCATTAAAAATATTTTGATAACTTTTATTTCAATATATTTGGTTTCCTCTACCGTCTTATTTTATGCATTTAAAAACATTATTCTGAGAAGAGGCCCATAGACTTCTCCAGATTGCCAGAGGGGTCCTTGACACTGAAAAGGTGAAGAACTCCTGTAGATGCTCAGGGTATCCTATTGCATTAGTAAACCATCCTAAGGCAGGGGCAACTGTCAAGGGGAGGCATCATTCACTGGATCAGTGTTGCCCAGACTCTCCAATCCTTGGGCTCTTCTAATCACAGCAACTGGGGAAGGAAAAAGAAGGGAAGAGAAGGGAAGGAAAAAGAAGGAAAGGGAAAGGAAGGGAAGGGGAGAAGAGAAGGGAGAAGGAAAGAAATGGAGGAAGGGAAAGGAAGAAGGAAGGGAAGGAGAGAAGCATTTGTTAAGTACTTATTATGCGCCAGGCATTGTGCTAAACACTTTACAAATCTTCTCTTTTGATCCTTACCATGGCCCTGGGAAGTAGGTGCTATTATTTTCCCCATTTTCCAGTTGAGGAAACCAAGGCAAACAGAGGTTAAGTGACTTGCTCAGGGTCACCAACTAGTAAATATCTGAGTCTGGATTTGAAATCTGGTTTTCCTGACTCCAGGATCAGTACTCGAATCATGTCATCACTGGCTGCCTCAGTTGCCATTTATCTATCGCTTCATTCTGTTACAAAGTCATTTGTTTCTCACCACAGCTTCATGAGCTTGGTGAGGCAGGCCCCATTCTCCAGAGTAGGAATGTTAAGGTTAGAGAGGCTTGTGTCCCATAGCATCTGCCATAGAACTAGGACTCAAACCAAGTTCAGTGCTCTTTTGCTAGAAACCACCTGCCTTGGGGCGTCCTTTGGACGGATGAATGGCGTTCCACAGCCTACAACAGTCGGCCCTAAGAGGAAGATTCCCAGATTCGAAAGAAGTATGTTCACCTTAAGGAAAATATCAACAGCGGCAGCCATAACAAATAACATTTCCAGGAACCAGCCAGTTATTCCATCATTTTCTCTCTCCAGATGGACCAGACTCAGACTCAGACTTCCTTTGGTGTGTCTCACCCATTCCCCTTTCTAGACAGTCCACATGTCTAGGCTATAAAATCTCTTCCTTCGTGTCCCTTGTTGGAAGGTGTATCAGATCTGTGATGCTTTTTTCCCCAATAAAGTTCATTGATTTATCCTCCGAATAATCCGGAGCTTTTTCCATTGCCCTTTTGACACCAAATTAAACTTTAATTCAGGCTGCGGAGGAAGCGCTGGGCAGGCTGAGCAGCCCCACCGAACCATCGAGGAGATCTTCGGAGGGTTAATGAAGTTGTAACTCTTCGCTGTTTGGGGCTCATTAATTCCCCGTCCCCTCTTCCCTTCTCTCCTTTAAACTGTTCAGTTATTTCCAGCTAAAGGCTGTTCAGTGTCTGGAAGAGTCCCCTGGGACCTAACTGCTTACCCAACAATAAGTGCAGCTCTTTCTGCTTCAGCTCTAAAATGCCCTTCCTACAGGAGATAGTTCTTTTGATGATAGTGGCTTAGATTTGCATAATGTGGGTAAGATCCCCTCTGCCCTGGTCTCACCAGGCAGGGTGGTAAAATCGACTGATCAGGGAGTCAGGCTAATCTATCTCTCTGGCATGTCATTAGCATAGGTGAACGCAAATCCACATCAAACCTGGTTCCTTTTTGAAAAGGCCATATTTACAGCCCATTAGTACTGGGGGCGAGTGAGAACAGGGAGATCAGTGGCAAGCCTATAATTCATCACAGTAATTAAATGGGCTTAAGTAGTGTACTAATCTTGAAGCAACTGAAAAACTCCATTTTGACATCCTAAACTAAAGAAATAAAAGCTAGGAGAGGAAGAGTCCCCCGACCCTCCCCACCCTGCCAGACTGTCAGTCTGTCTCCATCTCAAAGGCATTGTTTCTCTGGCTGATTTCCCTCTATTCATTCTGCCTCCCTTAAAAATTCTTCCTTGATTTTACATTACAAAGGTTACAGCTTAAACATATGATTTCAGAAGGAGAAATTCTTCATGAGGCTTTCTCCCCTTTTCTGCTTTTGGGAACCTGAGCGGCTCCAGATAGAAGAGCATGTTTATGTCCAGGCTGAGAATCTTCATTTACATTGCACGTGACCTTGGAGTTTGGCCTCAACTCCCTTCTGCTACCTGCTTTAATTTCAATCTTTTGGTTCCTAGGCAAAGGGAAATACCACCTAGAGGCTTAGACTTCTCATTCCCAAAAGGCTTCCTCTTAGCCCACAGAAAATAGATCGATGATATACATGGATGCATGTGGCATCCAAAAGCTGATTCGGAGTGCTGGCAGTGTTTGTCTGTATGCTGAAGCATTTCTTAGCCCCTGGTGCCAGAGTAGGGAGGTGCTTCAGACACCCTCAAGGAGCAGCTGCCCATGAAGGGGCATGGCAGCTGTTTAATAGAACATAGCAACAGTACACACCAGTTTAAAGACGGGAAATGGAGAAGACCATATCCAATTGCAACCACAGTGGGAGGAGGGGAAGAAGGGGGGCATTGTAGCAAGCAGGATGCAATTACTCTGATGCAACATTCTGCCTCCTAAGTTTAAGGGAATTTATGAATTCCTCAACTGAAAAAAGAAGGTGTCTGGTTATCATGTCTCTAAACCCTGGCTTCCAGGAACAACCCCAAAAATCTCCTTTGCGGAAGAGAGGACTTCAGGAGCAAATCCAAACACTGGCTCCTACATTTCTGAGGTCCTGGATCCAGACAGACAATACAGAGCAATTCTTTGGGATCAACAGAAACTATTACATTGATGACTTCTTTTCCATAAGTCTCTATTTTGTTCTACAGTCTTCAAAGCCAATCACAGACACATGCTTTCTGTATTCTTTCCCTCATCCTGACCACGTAAAGCTGATTTTTTTCATTTAAGAAAAAAAATCACTATGCTATGTATATGATTTTTGTGCCCATTAAATGCAACCAGTGGATCATGGGAAAGAGACCCGAGTTTGCTCTAACAGATCTTATTCCTGTGCTTCTTTTTCAAGCTGCATATCCATGCCTTTTCTAGTGGCATGTTTGGAATGAAATCCTGGAAGCCATGTGCTTCATAATAGCCATATTAATAAGACAAAAAATAAAGGAAATCACAGCGCTGGAAAGGACCTTAGAGCTTACTTTGTTCAAACCTCTTCATTTATAAATGAGGAAACTGAGGCACAGAAAGGTGAATTGACTTGTCTCAGATCACCCAGCTAGTGAACAACAGAGGCAGAATTTGAATATAGATCTTCCACCTATATGTTGAGGACTTTTCCCATTTAGCCATACTACAATCAAGTGGGCACAGGTATTTCAGGAGATTCTTCTATTCAATGCAATTATGGTGGTCTGTCTACAGTGGTACTGTGATTAGAGTTGACCTGACATTTTCTATAGGGGAATCTCAGCTGTGTAGAATTAGGTAGATGCTGAGATTCATTAAAAACTATGGAAAATAGGCCATCTTGGAGAGAAAGTCAGGGTCTCTATGAAATGGGGTTGCTGGTTTTCTTTCTACTCAGTGAGAAGTTTCAGGCAGCGTGGTTTGGAGAAGGAGTGGTAGATGTGGAGCTATAGACTTTGGTTTATAGATTATAAGACATAACCTCATAGATTCATATCTGGGATCTTAGAGGTCATTTAGACCTCCTTTCAGAGCTGAGAAAGAGATTAGGTAACTTGCCTGAAATTTACACGGACAGTAAAGAGTAGAGTAAGAATTTGAACCCAGGCCTCCAGATTTCACATCCATGTGTCCTTCCACTCTACCTTAATACCTCTCCAAAGCAAGTGGAACTCCTTGGAGTTTGAGCATTGAGCATACCTGTTACCATAATGGCTTTTTATGATAGGATTTTTTTCTTCTGTCAGAATTCATTTTAAAGCCAGGCTCTGTGCACTTCTGGAGTGAATACCTGAGACAGTATTGTTGCTGATTTCTTAGGTTATTGAATGTTGTGTTTATTAGACTTTTGGAGACAACTCCATCTGAGAACTTCCAAATTTTCAATCACAGATCCCAAAGTGGTCTGAGCCAGGGTAAAGGCTGATCACTGACATACTGATCCAAACGCCTCAAGATCTTGACATAAATTGAGGTCTGAAAAATGGACCTGTGGTGATGTGTCATTCAGAGTTTCAGCAGATTATTGTTGGACTCAGCCACAATTAGTCAGCTTGAAACTTCAGCTTGTTCAGAGTCTTAGAGCTATTGGCTTCCCTCTGATCTTCTACCTATTATTCTTCAACAGACTTTATATTGGTCTGGAAGTTGGAACTGAGACCCCATCCTGCCTCAAATTTATCACATCTATTTTGTAAGGTTCTATTCAGGCCCTTAACTTGTTTCTTGTTGATCTTTTTGTTGAATTTTTCTAGGTCTGAGAAGGTTACATTTAAGCCACCAATGGACAGGTTTTGTGACTATTTTTATAATTTGATTACATTTTCCTTTCTTAAATGTTATTCTATTCAGTTTATAAATGAGTGTGTATAAAACACATATATAGTAATGACATAATTTAATTTACCTATAGTGGTTTTAAGTTTAATGTAGTTTATCTTTTTATACTATATTTCTTATAGCTTCATCTGAGATCATAACTGTTATCCCTGAGTTTTTGAGTTCACCTAAACCATTATGAATTTTTCCCCATTCCCTACCTTTAACTCTATGAATCTTCATTTTTCAAGTATGTTTGTTATAAGCCACATGTAGATGGATCTATGTTCTATCACATTTTGCTATCTTCTTCATTCTTATAGCTCTTTTTGTCCCATTTATATTCATATTTATAACTTTTAATGGCATCATGCACTCATACTTTTTTTTCTCTCCTTGCCCTCATCCTTTTTACAAAGTGAAAAGAGAATGATGAGAAAGAAGGCATGTTATTAATACCAGTGATCTGTAATTGAAGTTATTTGCGTCTTCTCCACTCTCTCTCTTCTCTTCCTCTTGTTCCGATTCAACTCATGGATTCTTATTCCTCCTCACACCCTTTAATCTTCTCTTTATAACCTATCCAAACTTTATGAAATTTGATTTACTTGTAACTTTTTCCTCTCTAATTCTATCTTCCTTCTCTTCTTCTCTTCCAAAAGTTTCCCCATTGAGTTGTATTGCTACATAAGAATCTTTATTTGTTCAAGAATGTGTGTTCAACCTTTGTTGCCAATTCCTATTCATATTGTGCTCACTTTCCTCACTGTTTACTCCATGTTTGTATATTCTTATTTCCACCCACCACAGTTACAACAGAGTCAGTACCTCTCCCATCTTCCTCATGTCTTCTCTAATGTATTTCTTTCCCCCTGTTTTTCCTTTCCTCTACTATGACTGTCAAATAAGAACAAAATTATGCCCAGTCCCTTGGTTTGTCTTATTTAATTCCCTCTGTGACTCTTGAAGATTTTGAAGAAACACATTTCTTCTCCCTCTGTTAGAATGCTAGTATTTTATCACTGTTTTGACCCTTCCATATGTTCAATGTATTTATTTTTCTTGGTTTCTTTTCACTACTGTGTTTTCAGTTGAAAGTGTCTATTCAACTCTGGAATTTTTTTAAACCAAGATTGCTTGAGAATCCTCTATTTCATTAAAAGTTCATTTTCCCCCTGAAGAATCATGCACATTCTTACAGGGTAAATTATTGTTAATTGTAAGTTATATTTGGTAACATTATATTCCAAAATTTTCTCCCCTTTTAAGCAGTAGTTGTCAAATCTTATGTGTTCCTTTCTGGTTACTTGGTACTTTAATTCTTTCTTTGTGGCTATTTGTAGTATTTTTTTCTTTGACACAGAATTTGCCTGTTACATTCATCAGAGTTTTCATTCCAGGATTTCTTTCACAGATGTCTGGAGAATCCTCTATCTTTCAGTTTACCCTCTGGGTCTAGTAAATCTGGCACTTTCCATGTATGATTTCTTGACATATGTAGGTCTTGTTTTTGGTCAGAGTTTTCAAGGAGTCAGCTTATTTTTCAATTATCTCTTCTTGATCTGTTTTTAAGGTCAATTGGTTTTGATAGTAGATACTTTATGTGTTCTATTTTTATTCTAGTATTTTATTTATATATTTATATGATATATAGGGGTATCTAGGTGGTGCAGTGGACAGAGCACCAGTGCAGGAGTCAGGAGGAACTGAGTTCAAATCTCAACTCAGACACTTGACACTCATTAGCTGTGTGATCTTGGGCAAGTCACTTAACCCAATTGCCTCATCCTGGGTCATGTCCAGTCATCCTGGGGAATATTTGGTCACTGGATTCAAATGGCTCTGGAGGAGAAGTGAGGCTGGTGACCTGAACAGCCTTCCCTCATTCAAAACAAAGTCAAGTGCAAGTCATGTCATCATTTCTCTGATGGCATGGTCTTCTTTGGCAACGAAGGATGAACATACATATATGATACATAATTTTATATAAATAAATATATATAAATAAAATATAATATTTATCCTAATTTTTTATTGTCTCATGGCATTACTGTGTTTTGTTTCATCTATTCTAGTTTTCAGGGAGGTATGTTGCTTGGGTTTTCTACCTCCTTTTCTAAGTCATTTATTATCCTTCCAAATTTTTCCTCCAGAATGCTTGTTTTACTTCTCTGTAGTTTGTGTATGCAATGGTTCTTTCTGGCAGAGCCAAGTTACTAGGGGGAGTCAGGAGTGTTTGGGAAGGCATCATCTTTTCTGACATCAACTCTGCCCCATGTCCTTCCCCTTCCATCAATGGGGGTGAGTTACTAGTGCTACAGATCCATTTAACCTCTTACTATAAATTAGCATTTTAAAATGGATATTTAAGATAATTAGTATAATAATATAGTATATTTTATTGTAGTTTTATATATTATATATTAATGTATAATATATCATCTTTCAGTATAATGCATTGTAATATAATGTATAATTATAATAATGAAATTAATATAATAATTTAATTTAATATAACAAAAGCAAGCATAAAATATTTTCCCTTCAGGGGCATGCTTTCCCTTATATAACTTTTATCTCTGGAGAGATTAGATTAAAAACTTAGCTCTGTTTCCATATAGCATTAAGTCCATCAAACTTCACAGCCAGAAACGGCATGACTGCCAAATGAGTCCCATATCATCTCCTACTGGACTGGAGTCCGGAAGGTCACTCCTAGAGGTCATTCATTCCTCAGGGCTTTGATGCTAGACTGCCTGCAAAACTCAGCCTGGATTCCAGCTCCTGGATTCCTATAACTCATTCTCCTGATCTTTAAAAATTCACAAGGTCAGAGATGAAGAAAGGAAAAGTATGAGCAGAGAATCTAATGACTGATGCCAGTTTCTTGGTGCCTCATGGCCTCAGAGGGAAGAAGGCCCTAAGTGCTCTCCCCTATATAATATTCAGTGCCTTCTTCAATTCTCCAACCTCAAAACCTGATTGAAGTTTCTGCGTTATGGCCTCACCCCACTTCCTCTTACTCTCTTAGATGGGGTGATCAGGCCCGACTTTGATCTGACTGTGAGTTCCTGGGCTCTGGTTCCTGGCTTACACTCCTCTTGATTGGAGTTGATGCATGCTTCTAGCTTGTACTCCTGAGTTGGTGTTGGCTTTCCTGGTGGGATGTTTCTCCCTGTACTTGTGGCTTCTGCCTGTCTTTTTCTTCAGTCCTGGAATGCATGAAGGAAATAACTGATATTTCTCATCAGAATTTTTTTGATCATTTTTCAGTATGTTGCTTTTTAATTATAATTGCTAAGATATGTATGGGAGAGCTGGATTCCTGTATGAGTTAACTGTCTACTCTACTTTTTCAAAATACTAGCTAATTTGGCTTCAAATATGAAGATGACAATATTTTAGGAGTGACTTTAATATATCATTGAGTTATCACTTACAGAGCAAATACACGTTGAATATGATTCCTGTGAGGATTTAGGCTACGTCTGCATGGTGATGGGCCAGTTGTAGCCAGACCAAAATATTCTTCCAATCAAGCTAATTTGCTAAGAATCATCTTACTGTCCCTGTGAGATACAGCTCAATACTGCCAGTTCTTTGCCCCACAGCTTTCCTGGTCTGTTGGGCCCTGGGGTTTGAGCCAACTCTATTTTTCTGGTTCCCTTTCCTTATAGCACATAGATGCAAATCAAACGACCAACATTACCTCTCCAACCCCCAACAGATTGTCTTGACCATCTGTGTGCATGGGAAGAAAAACGGCTGTGAGAAATCCAATTTTAAATTACTTGACTTTTAAATTACAGAAATTTTAGTTGCTGAATGTCAAGGTCTTTTTTAAACAGTCCTAAAACAATGGACTATACAGTGCTGCCATCAAGGTCAATCTTTTTTGTATTTGTGTTAATAATAAAGTACAGTTGGTATCTTCAGAATGTTACTCCCCCTTCTTCTCCCCTCCCCCAAAAGAAATTGTCTTAACATTCTGTTCACCAGCAGAAATGGAGCAGCGTTTGCCCAGCACTGGGAACAATTTTCACTTTGCCTCCCTGTCTCACGCATGCTTTGTTTTGTGTAGCCTGTGACCTGTGTTACATGTGGGTCGGGCCTCACACGGCAGGGACAATAAGGAATGATTTTATCAGTTAAAATATGATGACCAATTGATTGTTCCATTGACAGAAAACATACAAATATAATGACTGTTTCCTCCTTAGAAACTTATTTCTTGAGCACGAGCCCCAACACAGTCAGGCAGACCACACTAACAAATCCCTTAGACAAAGGACAGGATGTTTGAAAAATCGCACAGATCCATAGAACAACAATTGGATGACTGAGAATTCTGTAGCTCCAAAGGTTCTATCTAACGCAGCCTATGGGCTCATTTGTGGTAGAGTGTAAAGGCTGGGTCTGGGGACAGAACTGAGCTTGTGTCCTGGCTTACTAGATAAATGGCTTTAAGGGCTCTGTGCCTCAGGTTTTCATCTCCAAAATGGGTACAATAACATAGGTACTACGTATATCATACAGGATAATAGAATCTTAAAGTTGGAAGGTACCTCAGAAGTCATACAATCTAACTCATGCCTGAACAGAAATGCCCTTTATAATATCATCAATAGGCTCAGTGATGAGGAGCTCACTACCTAAAAGGTAGCCCATTCCGCTTGCCGACAGGGCAGCTAGATGGGGCAGCGGAGTCTGCAAGAACTGAATTCAAATCTGACCTCAGATGCTTCCTAACTGTGTGACCCTGGGCAAGTCAATTAAACCTGTATGCCTTAGCTTCTTAAACTGTAAAAGGAGCTGGAGAAGGAAATGACAAATCACTTCAGTATTTCTGCCAAGAAAAATCCAAAAGGGATCATAAAGGAGCCAGACATGACTGAAATGACTAAGCACAATAACAAGTTGTCCAGAAGTTTTCCCTGAAATTGAATCTAAACTTGCCTTCTTTTGTAAATCCCCTTTTCTCCCACATGTTTCCAGCTGAGCTCTTTGGGTTGTGGTAATGCTCAAATACACTCCCAGATCATAGTGCGAGAGCTGGTAAGGACCTCAGAAACCGCTTAGACGGATGCTTTTGTTTTATAGTTGAGTAAACGGAGGTCCAGGCATAATATATGTAAAATGCTTTGTTAGCCATTCAGGGTGATGTAGAACCTCTGGCTAGACTAAATCTGTAATATAAGAATGATCATACTGGCTTCACAGGGTTATAGTGAGACCACAAAAGTGAAAGTGTGCAAACTCTAATCAGAGGGATGGCTTTCCTCTTTGCACTAGGGGTTCTCCACACCGTGGTTGGGAAGTGAGGTGATCCTAGGACTGTGACCGCTAGTGACGTGTCCCTGCAAACAGGATCCATCTCCTAGCCCTTTCCCAGGGCACTGTTTTTTAATGAATATTGTGTTAAGCTAAGAAATTGAATAATGTGCTGCAACTGGAATTTCCATGTCAATTCTCAAAGTAATTCCCCAAAACACCAAGGATTTGGTGTCATCCCTTGGTGTATTAGAACATTTGAGTCTGTGTGGTGACCTCATGCCTGTCCATCCATAGGTGGAGAATCTGGAAAAGGCCCAAATCCCACAGTTCAAGTTTTCCCTGACCTTTATGCTTTCCTTTTCTCTCTCATTCTTTTTGGGATTAGAGAGAGTATGCATGAGGAAGGGCCTGGGCGGATGGAGGAACACTCTATGGTCATACAGGTTGGGATCTGGCCAGTTGTTGTGGTCCTGCAGGGTCTCTGGAAATGGAGAAGCATAGCAGATTTTCACCTGATCACTTATACCCAATGACAAGAGGTAGGGTTGTCTGTCTCTGTATCCCTGGGCAACCCAGTGGAAATCCGCTGTTTTCTTCTTGTCTTCTCTGCCTTCAGGCCTAGCATTTGTGTAGTTTTTTAAGATTTGTCTCTAGCCTCAGGTGAGAAAAGGAGCCAGACCTTCCTTTGACTATGAACCTTTTATGTCCTACTGAGTGCATCCCCTGAGGGAGGGTGGCAAGAGGACAGGCTGGCCTGCTTTCATCTGTGCCCACCTCCTGCTGCCAGCCTCCTCTCCTACCTGTGATGTGGAGAACCAGGAGCACAAAGAGGAACACCATCTTTTGACCTCAGGCTTTCCAGCTCTGGCCTCCTCTACCCCTTGAGGATAAAAGGAAGAGGAAAGTTGGTGGGGAATAGGACTCCTGCTCTGTATCTGCCTAACCTCTAGCCTTCAGAGAGAAGAGGGGCAGTGAAATGGGCTCGACTATCTGACTATCTGACCCTCTGCCTTCTGTGTCAGGCTCAGGCTCCTTTGTGCCTAGTGTCATTTCCAGACTTTTAGGAGAGCATTACCTACACACAATGATGAGCATTCTCACATCTGATCATCCCCTACACATCCCAGTGAACCTGGGACCCGGCGGGAAGGGAGGGAGAAAAAACATAAAGTAAAAAGTGCCCAGGAGAGGACAAAAGAAAACCTAGAAGACAGCAAAGCTGGCTAGCTCTGAAAGCAATGCATGCTATTTATTATGTAGGTTTTCTTACAATGGAAATTTGTTTTATATTGAATCCTCTCTCATGTTCTGCTGTGTACATGGAAATGTTCTTTTTCCCTTTTCTCATTTTGTATTTAAGTTTAAAAGGAATAAAAAATTTACCAAAAAAAAAAAAGAATTAAAATCTCCCTAGGACAAACCCCATTCCCCTTCCATATCCCCTGCTTCTGATTCTCTTCCCCCTCAACCTTCCCATCCCAAAGTTCCAACCAATGTCCATCTTCCCCCACCCCATACACTGCGCTCTCTGGAGCAGGCAACCCACTTCCCTTCATGTGAAAGCTTTTTCTATCTTATTTCTTTCATCTGCTAGCTCTTCCTGAAACCTCTCTCCCTCCAGATCAAAGAGCCTCTCTGGCCACTCCTGGCATAGTCCTTGCTTCCTGTTGTTACCTCCAGGTTCTTCCATTTCCTCCATCACTCTGCAGTCTTTCTTCCTTTAAGGTTCAATTTAATTCAGATCTGCTCCCCAAACAAAGTCCTGGCAGCTATTGTCTGTAGACCTGAGGTCATTCCCCTTTCTCCCTCAGTGAAGGTGGCACAGGACTCACAGGTTTTATCTCCTTTCCAGCTCCTACCCTCACCCTAGGGAACTCAGAGTACCAAGTGCCTCTTTCTCAGGCACCCTCACCAGCTCAGCTTCTTAACCCACTGACTTCCCATGCCCTACTCCTCTACCCCACCCTAGCCATGTAC
>CM053769.1:695287152-695313291 GCA_028658325.1 Potorous gilbertii | reverse complement strand
AAGGGAAGGGAGGGATGATAGAAGAGAGGGCAGATTGGTGATAGGGGTAATTAGAATGTGCAGTGTATTGGGGAGGGGGGAGGGCACAAATGGGGAGAAAATTTTGGAACCCAAAATCTTGTGAAAATAAATGTAAAAAGTTAAATAAATTTATTTAAAATTTAAAAAATAATAATAATAAAAAAAAAGAATGTATCCATTTGGGAGGATTTGAGGCATAGTTGAAGAAGGAACAAAGACATATATATGGATGCAGAAAAATATGAATCCAGAAAGATAATAGCAGAAGTGGGGGGAAGGAGCTTTGAGGAGCAAAATTCTTAGCAGAGAAGAGAGCTGACTCTACACTCAAGAGAGAGCTATCCTTGGCATTCATGAATTGAGATGTGGAGAGAAGCAGTCCCTGGCAATCTCACTGAGCAGCACTCCCAGGAGAGAGGCTATGCCCAAGGGAAATGTTGTGAAGATTTTATGAAGACAGAAAGAACTACCAGACCCTGCAGTTCAGGAGCTGTGAGTTTCCTTGACACATGTGTTTCCTATACATGTACCTCACTATCATTGTACTCTAGGTTTGTGCCCACTCTTGTCATAGACTCTGTGTGTCTTTGGGGGGAGAGAATTTTATAGCTATTCTTTTTGCTAAACCATTTTAGTAAAAGCCTTTGCTAAGGGCTACTCATAACTACAAGCTGATAGTTAATGGGAAGTGCACCAGTGGGGACTCTTAAGCCATAGTATTAGTGGCACAGACCCATAAGGTTACCATTAGAACCCAAAGTAGATGTTCATAGTTTAGTACCAAAGGTCTTCCAAGTAAGTGTATGTGCTGCATACAAACAGGTGCTGCATAAAAATGACAAGACTGACATTCTGAAAGGGTGAGTGACTAACTTTGCCCACTGTCACATAGCTGTTGAACCCATGTCTCCAGATTTCAAGTCCAGAGTTCTTTCCATTATGTCATTCTAGCTCTACTTGACAATGTCAGGTATGCTAATATTTTTAAGTGAATTAGGTTGTTGCCTACTCATTTTTTAAGATTGAGGAGAGGCTTCACTCATACTAAATGGGATATTTCTTCTCCAACAGCTCTCTCCAGGTAAAGAGAGATAAGCTAAATGACTTCCTAACATCTCTTTCAATTCTACCATTCTGTGATTCTTTCCCTTTAAAAAAGAAATAAAGCTGCACATTTAAACAACATATATTTCCCAAAATGAGATTACAAATGTTGAAATAAATTAGTCCAGAGTCTGTTTCTCCAGCAACCTACAGCTTCCCCCAAGGGGTCTATGCTGAATTTAAATTAGTTTCAAGTCATATTTTTTTGAAATTCATCTCTGATGTTAAGACAAATACATACTTTGAAAAAAAAAATTAAGTACATAGAGATGATGAAAAAAAACTTAAGTGCATAGAGATGGAAAGGGAATGAGGAATACCAAAAGTTCCTGTGTGAGCCAACTTTAGTGACTATACAAATCTATCCTCCTTAAATGCCAGTTGTTGCTGGCACATTGGGGACAATAATTTTCAGCTAAGCCTTACCATGCTTATTTGCATATCAATAAATACCCAGCCTTCTCTATAAGCCAACTTCTGGGTGTTACTGAATAGGAAAAGGTGGAAGAGAAAAAGGACAGTGAATGCAGTGATAATCTAGTTTTTGTCCTTTGTTGCCAAAGAAGACCATGCCATCAGAGAAATGATGGCATGACTTGCACTTGACTTTGTTTTGAGTGAGGGAGGGCTGTGCAGGTCACCAGCCTCACTTCTCCTCCAGAGTCATCTGAATCCAGTGACCAGAGACTCCTCAGGATGACTGGAGATGACCCAGGATGCACTGGGAGACCTTGGGCCCTTTAGGCCAAGGTCTTTGCAGATACTCACTTAGGGTAAAGCAACGTCCAGAAGAGGGCAACAAGAATGATGAAGGGTCTGGAATACATGACACATAAGGAAAGGGAAAAGCTCTTGGGCACATAGATCCTGAAGGAGAAAGGTCTCGAGAGCGCATATCTGATGTCTTCAGTTATTTGAAGGGCTGTCATTTGAAGGTTCAAACTTGGTCCACTTGGCAGCAGAAAGCATCATCAGGGATAGTGGGTGGAAATTACACAGAGACAAATGTTGGCTTTATGTAAAAAGAAAATTTTCCTAACAATTAAAGCTGTCCCAAAGTAGTGTGAGCTGCGGGGAGGTGGGAGATTCTCCCTCCATAAGCAGAAGTGAGAAAATCACTTGCCTTGGATGTTACAGTGGGAATTCCTTTTGTCCTAGATAGCTCCTGAGATCATTTCCAAATTTCAGATTCTGTACTTCTATGATTCTTGGAGGAAATTGTGAAGATTTTTCAGTTTGTTCACCTCACTGATTCCTGAGGAGCTCCCTTTGGAGACTCTAGGACATGTTGAGAAATTCCCAGGCTTTGCTCCTATAAGGAATCATTTTACCCTGGGTAGCACAGATTAAACTAGGTTAATTTGAAACCAATTGGAGTCTTCAGGATAACAAATTCAACTCTCTTCACTATCTCCAAGTAAGTCCCTCAGAACAGGTCTAGAATGAGAAGTCAGGCACTTCTTGCCATGGAAATGTTCCTTGGAGAGTTTTATGAACTCACCAGATATTTGAATCTCTCTACATGTCAAGGAAGCAATAAGCATTTATTAGCACCTACTATGTAACGGGCACTATGTTAGTTACCAGATACACAAAAGAATGCAACAGTCCCTACCCTTCTGTCCCAATGCTTTCTTTCTTGCTTTTTTTTTTACTACTTTTTTTGCTTTTTCTCAATTAAATGGAAAAACAAATTTTTAAACCATCATTTTTAAAACTGTTGAGTTTCAAACTTTCTCTCCCCTCCTCCCTTTTAGGAAGGCAAGCAATTTGCCATAGATTATACATGTGCAGTCATGCAAAACATATTTCCATATTAGTCACATTGCAAAAGAAAACAGACCAAAAAAGACAAAAAGAAAGTTTTTAAAAGAATGTTTTGAATATTCATCAGATTCTATCAGTTCTTTCTCTGGAGATGGATAGCATTTTTCACCATAAGTCCTTTGGAATTGTTTTAGATCATTGTCTTGTGAGAGTAGCTAAGTCATTTACAATGTTGCTGTTACTTTATACCTTGCTCTGCTTGTGCTGATCATTTCACTCTGTGTCAATTCATGTAAGTCTTTTCAGCTTTTTCCAAAAGCATTCTGCTCATTATTTCTTATAGTACAATAGTATTCCATCACAATCCTGTGCCTCAACTTGCCAAATGATGGACATCTTCTCAATTTCTAACTCCTTGCCTCCATGAAAAGAGATGTCTTAAGTATTTTTGTATCTATAAGTCCTTTTCCTTTTTCTTTAATCTCTTCGGGATACTGCAAAATTAATTAGATCTTTCCCACCCATTAAGAGACCTCAAGTATCTTTTGTTAATTTCTATTGAGATACTGGGTCAGAGGGTCCTATCCTCCAGCTCTGTGAGTTTTACTTTGGGGCTTAGTTTTTGGAAGAAGGTTTGTGGGCCAGATGGGCCTCTGGGAAGCTGGTAAGGAGTCCCCAATCTTGGAAAACTCAGATGTTGGTGCCTCTCTCTCTGGTAACGATGTATGTATGGTCAGACAGTTGGATCTATCTGTTGATCTTTGATGCATGTATTGCTTATGGTCAGGTAGTTGGAAGCCCTGTCTGTTGTTTCATCTCTGTTTACATTTTCTCTGAGGTTCAGGGTGCTGACTTTTCCCCTGGACTAAATGAATGATTCATGTGCTTGATTAAAGTGACTGTTGACCCCTCAAAAGTTACTTTCCTTTTAGAAAAGCAGATCTAAGAACCTGTATAGCAGGCCATCCTGGATGTGTAGGGATCTTTGCTGTTACAGATATAGATCTAGCAGTAGTATTGCTGAATCAAAGGGTGGTACGCAGTTTTCCAGCCCTTTGGGCATAGTTCCAAATTGCTCTCCAAAATGGTTGAACTAATTTACAATTGCATGAAGACTGCATTAGTGTCCCAGTTTTTGCACATGCTCTTCAATATCTGTCATTTTCCTTTTCTGGTGCATTAGCCAATCTGATAGATATGAAGTGGTACCTCAGAATTGTTTTAATTTGTATTTCTCTAATCAACGATGATATAGAACATTTTTATATATGATTGTAGTTTTGATTTCTTCTCTGAAAACTGCCTATTCATTTCCTTCAGTCATTTATCAATTGGGTAATGATTCATATTCTTATAAATTTGACTCAGTTCTCTATATATTTGAAACGTGAGTCATGCAAAAATATGTATAGCAGTTCTCTTTTTGGACCTAAAATATTCCTAAGTGGCCTACGGCACAATGCCATCCACATTCAGAGAAGGAACTATGGAATCAGAACAGAATGAAGCAGAATATTTTCTCTTGTGTTATGGTTTGTTTTTTCTCATGGTTTCTCCCATTTGTTTTGATTCTTCTGTGCAACATGATTAATGTGAAAATGTGCTTAATAAGAATGTATGTGTAGAACCTATATAAGATTGCATGCCATTTCAGGGAGGGAGGGGAGAGGGAGGAGGAGAAAATCTAAGACTTATGGAAGTGATTGTAGAAAACTGAAAACAAATTAATCAATTTAAAAAAGAAAAAGGAAAGAAATTGTTGTGTAAATTTTTCCATTTCCTGCTTTCCTTCTAATACTAACTGCATTGATTTTGTTAGTGCAAAGACTTTTTAAGTTTAATATAATTGAAATTATCCATTTTATATCCTATCCTGCTTTTTTTTTCTTATTTGGTCATAAATTCTTCCCTTTAAATCCTGTCCTATAAATTCATAGATCTGACAAGTAAAAGTTCTTTGCTTCCCTAATTTGTTTATGATATTGCCCTTTATGTCTAAACCATGTACCCATTTTGCCCTTATCTTTACAATGTGAGAGGTTGATCTATAACTAGTTTCTGCCAAACGGCTTTCCAGTTTTCCCAGCAATGTTTGTCAAATAGTGAGTTCTTGTGCCAAAAGTTCAGATCTTTGGATTTATCAAGCATTGGACTGCTATGGTCATTTATTGCTGTGTGTTGCATACCTAATCTATTTCCTTTTTGGAACTGAACTATCACGTGTTCAAACTCTACTACAGAGTGTAATTCCAACGAGATGGCCATATTATTTGAATGCCAAATGTATGGTTGCCTAAAAGACAATTTTATGAAGAACTCACACAGGGCAAGTGTTTCATGTGAGTCAGAAGTAGCAATACAAGATCACTCTCAAGAATTCTCTGAAGAACTTTGAAATCCTTTGTGAGACATGGGAGATATTGGCACAGAACTACCCAGCATGGCATGTCTGTATCAAAGAAGGCACTGTACTCTATGAGGAAAGCAGAATTTCAGTAGCTCAAAATAAATGTGAGATGAACAAATTTAGAGAAATCTGCACTCCAAGTGGTCATATGGAATACATGTACCCAGCTTGTGATAGAGCCTTCCGAACTCCTATTGGTCTGATCAATCAGTCAGACACACCATACCTTGCTCCCAATATAGTGCTATCATTTTGGTCCTCTTTGAGAAATGAAGAAAAACAACTAATCAACAAACAACCTAATCTATTCGAGTGATCCACCACTCTGTTTCTTAGCCAATACCAGATTGTTTTGATGGTTTCCATTTTATAATACAGTTTGGTATCTGGTACTGCATTGTCCCAGTACTTTCAAACATTATGCTTACTTTTCTGTAGAATATCCATTGCTCCAAATGATCCAGATTTCTCTCTTTTATTATGTGACCTACTTAAAAACAACATTATTAAATTACTTCCTAATTAGTTGGCTCTTTATGTTGCCAAGCCAGATTGCTGGGGGCTGTGTCCTTTTATTGTATGGCTTGCTCATTACTCAAGTTAAGTGTGGCAAATATAAACATTTAAGAAAATGACTACTTAGAATGTTCTAGTACTGGGAGGAGTGGGAAGCAGGGAGAGCAGGCCTTCCCCACTGCTAACTCTCATTTGAAATTATTGTTCCAAAACCACCTCTCCTACTGTCACAGATTAAGGATGATTATAAATTGACTAATTTACCAAGCTATATATGAAGTAAAGCCAGAAAACCTTTGTAAAATAAACAGCCCCCAAATTTAAAATGCTTCACATATAAGAGGCCTTCAGGATGTTGGTTGCAAGTACATATTGAAGTATTCAAATAACTCAAATAATTTTTGAGGATACATGGGTTATATGACCCTGTTCAGAAATATTTGCATAATCCTTGCTCTTAAAGAATTTATAACAGGAACAGTCAAGGGGAGCCAGCTTCAAAAGCTGATGGTTAAAATTTCAATATGAGCGCTTACATCTTAAGATTGACAAATACTACAAATTGGGCTGGATTTATTGTATTATTGATTGTCTTGATTAAGAAAGTGATAGCGAAAATGTCAATAAAACAAATTCAACTTTAAAAGCTAGTTGTTAGACAATCGAGGAGAGGAGGCAAGATGGCGGAGTAGAAAGACACACATACGCTAGCTCCGAACCTACAGCCTATAAAATATCTGTAAAGAAGAACTCCCAACAAATTCGGGAGCA
Source organism: Potorous gilbertii (assembly GCA_028658325.1). Classification (NCBI taxonomy): domain Eukaryota; kingdom Metazoa; phylum Chordata; class Mammalia; order Diprotodontia; family Potoroidae; genus Potorous; species Potorous gilbertii. The sequence continues at coordinate 695,306,705 of CM053769.1, read as the reverse complement.
GCAGAAGCCAAAGAACAATGGAATAGAGGAGATTTCTGTTCCAGAGAGACCAGAAAAACCAACACCAAAGGTCTGTCATGCACTGGATCTGGAGCAGAGCCCAGCCCTGCCCTGGCCATGTGGCCCCGAGAGGAGCAGATCCAAGCAGGCTTCAGGGACAGAATCTTCAGCAGCCGTGCAGTTCCCTCCATCCACAGGCACAAAGGTCAGTGAGAGAGCCTATTTGGCTCTCCAAGAGGGGAGCAGGGTGTCTCCATAACTCAAGCCCCGTCGGGAGGCAGCAGCAGAGGCAGAAGCTGACAGGGGCTCCCAAAGCAGGCAAGAGCTCAGATCAATTATTAAAGGTCTCCATGTAAACCCCCTGAGGGAACTGAGCCCTGTCCTCACCTGAGCAGCTGAAATTAATCTTACATTGAATAGCAGCCCTGCCCCCACTGAAAGCCCTGGGGCTGGGAAGCAGCATTTGAATCTCAGACCCCAAGCACTAGCTGGGCAGATCTGCAGGCAAGGTAAGTGTGAAAAGAATCTCAGAAGTCAACTAATTGGCTGAGAAAATGCCCAGAAAAGGGAAAAAAAATAAGACCATAGAAGGTTACTTTCTTGGCAAACAGATATTTCCTCCCTTCCTTTCTGAGGAGGAAGAACAATACTTACCATCAGGCAAAGACATAGAAGTCAATACTTCTGTATCCCAAACATCCAAAATAGATATTCAATGGGCTCAGGCCATGGAAGAGCTCAAAAAGGATTTTGAAAATCAAATTAGACAGGTGGAGGAAAAACTGGAAAGAAAAATGAGAGAGATGCAAGAAAAGTATGAAAAGCAGGTCAACACCATGCTAAAGGAGACCCAAAAAAATGCTGAAGAAAATAACACCTTGACAAATTGGCTAACTCAACTGGCAAAAGAGGTTTAAAAAGCCGATGAAGAGAATAATGCTTTCAAAAGCAGAAGTAGCCAAATGGAAAAGGAGGTCCAAAAGTTCACTGTAAGAAAATAGTTTTTTAAAAATTAGAATGGAACAGATGGAGGCTAATGACTTTAGGACAAACCAAGAAATCACAAAACAAAACCAAAAGAATGAAAAAATGGAAGAGAATGTGAAATATCTCATTGGAAACGGGAGGAGGGAGCAATTTGAAATCAACACTCTTGGGGAGGGACAGGATCAAAAGAGAGAATAGAAGCAATGCGGGGCAGGATAGGACGGAGGGAAATATAGTTAGTCTTACACAACATGACTGTTATGGAAGTCATTTGCAAAACTACACAGATATGGCCTATATTGAATTGCCTGCATTCCCAAAGGGAATGGGTGGGGAGGGAGAGAAGGGGAGAAGTTGGAACTCAAAGTTTTAGGAACAACTGTTGAGTATTTTTCTTGCTACTAGGAAATAAGAAATACAGGTAAATTTGAATAGAAAGTTATCTGGCCCTACAGGACAAAAGAGAAGATGGGGACAAGGGAAGGGAGGAATGATAGAAGAGGGGACAGATTGGTGATGGGGAAATTAGAATGCTCAATGTATTGGGGTGAGGGGAGGGGACAAGTGGGGAGAAAATTTGGAACCCAAAGTTTTGTGAAAATGAATGTACAAAGTTAAATAAATAAATTTATTAAATAAAAAAATAGCTAGTTGTTAAACATTTACCATTACAACCCTGGAAACCATTTAGTTGGTGGATCTCACTTTATGCAATATGTGGGTTGTTTCTGAAAAGTTCGGTTTAGATCACAATTTTAAAATCAAACCCAGTTTTAAATGTATTCAGATACCTGGGTATTTAAAGGAAATTTGTGATTTTTTTAAAGGAAAATGAAGAATTTTTAAAAATACTTCTTAATTTAACAATATTAATGAATCTTTTTTTATATTGAATCTCTTAAATTCAGTTCAATGATTTTTTTAAGAACTTGCAATCTTAGGCATAGGTCTAAGGTCGAATATAAAGACAAAAAGCAAATACTCCTAATTCTTAAAGAATCACTTGGGCAATTGATAGCAACAATAGCTAACAGTTATATCATACCTACTACGTGCCATGTACTGTACTAAGCATTTTAGAACATTTATCTCATTGGATCCTCACAGCCCTGTAAATTAGATGCTATCATTCTCCCCATTTTACAGAGGGGGAAACGGAAGCAAATAGGTAATTGATTTGCCCAGAGTCACACAGCTAATAAGTGTCAGAGGCTGAATTTGAACTCAGGCCTTTCTGACTCCACTTAGCCAGGTCCTCACAAAGATGAGGTGGATTTTAGGTCAAAAGATTTCAGTCCTATTGTACTCCAGCTCTCAATGAGAGACAAGTAAGAAGACTTCACCATGTCAGGTGAAAGAAGGTTGAAGAAACTTACTGCTTAACCTGGAAAAGAGATCTAAGGGTATCCTGCATCTACATCTGAGAGAAACCCAAGAGGTATCTTGGTCATCCACTTATTTTACAGATGAGAAAAATAAGGGCAGGAAGTAAGGAAATTTCCCAAGATCAGACAGCAGATGGAAAAGCTAGGTTTCAAACCCAGGGCTCTGAACCTGTGGTCTTTCCACTGTGGTCTTCAATATTTGGGGGACTCTAATGAGGGAAACATTTTAGACTTATTTTGTGAGTCTCCTGAATGCAGAACTAAGACCACTGAGTAGAAGTTAGAGAGAGAAGTGTTGTTCACTTCGAGTAAGAATTCCCAGTGAGTTAAATTATCCCCAAAGAAAGAGGTAGCTTCATAAGATGGTCATGCTTGGAGTGAATGCTCAACTTTCAGATGAAGCCTTTGCCACTTCCAGGTTTCTAATTCTATGTAGACATGGTTGCCATGCATAGTGCCCTCTGACATCATCCGGATATCACATCATCATCATCATCCTGTCAAAGTTCTATTTTACTGATGATTCATTCAGCAGAAGCTCTCTTCATCAAAACTGCACAAGGAAGATTTAGGGTGAAGCAGTTTTGTTTGTTGATTTCTCCAGACTTTAAAGAGATGAGGTAACAATGAAGAACTAGGGTCTGCCATATTGGTCCCAGCACAGCTACTGAGCCTTACTGAGCAGTCATGGTCAGGGATGTCGGAAGGAAAGATGGCTTGGGGGTTCCCTCACCAGGCTCAGCTCAGGTTGCTTTGTCCTTGACACTCACCAGAGTCACTTTTAATTTGTATTAATGCCTCTCAGAGAGCTGTCCTTCCCATAGCTCAGGGCTGTGAAGAGCATTTTCAGAGGTGCCAACCAAACTCCTCCTCTGCTCCTCCCTGACATCCCAGATTGTTTCCTTTCTTTCCCCTCCTGGCTATAAAATGAAAATTGGTTACTGAAGATGAGTAATGGGGAGCCCCATGAATTATAAACACCAGGGGTCTGATGAATGATTCCTTGGATTACAAAATCCTGGTGTTTTCCCAAAGGCATTTCCTAACCTGGCTGATAAGTCTGGGTCTTGTTTCTACGGATCAACAGAGAATTTATCTGAAGAATCAGATTGGACCCAATTCCTTAGATTATCTTTGATGATGTTGTCATTGTTATTTTTTTAAATTAACAAAGAATGTATCTCCTTTCACAATGCCAATCAACTGTGGGCAAGGAATCACATGACTTGTGTGGATGCCAATGAAAGCTTATTTTGGTCCTGAAATGACATGTGTTGTAACTTGCTGTCCTTTCAAATGCTGGCTGTCTCCTTGAATAGTGTGTGTGTGTGTGTGTGTGTGTGTGTGTCTGTGTAAATGCATGAGTGTTTTAAATTCAGGGATATAACAAGAAATGAGTTTGCCCAAGCAAATTCTTAAAAATGAGTTGCATCAGCATGTACATGATAAAGTATTTCTGGGTGGGTGTTTGTACTCATATTAATTTTGTACTCATTCTGTGCCATATATACATTATGTATATGGAGTGTGTGTGAGTGCATGTGTGTATGTATATATAAATACATACATATAATATACACACACAAAATTATATACATATATGTTAATGCATGCATTCAAACATATATATGATGTGTGTGCATATATGTGTTTGTATATGTATATATACATATAATATAAACATGTGCATTTGCATGTGTGTATATGTGTACACAATACACAAGCATGCATGTATGCAGGCATGTGTGCATGCTTATACACCTTCCTTTCTGAGCTTGTGTATTGTTCTGATCAGCCACAATTGGACACACTGTACCTTGACTCCAACACAGTGACGTCATTTTGGTCCTCTGAGAATGAAAGACAACAACCAACCAGGGTAAGACAGAATTAAGATGTAAAAATCATCAGAGTCCCTCATATGGGACATACCAAGGAGCCCATGAAACAGGAAGTGATTGATTCTTCATTCTCCTTAATATCTCATCTCTCAATTGCATCTAAATGCTTTTCATTTTTTCATATATTATATATATATATATATATATATATATATGCAGTTTATGTTTACTGTGACTAGATGGATGGATGGATGGATAAATAATAGATGATAAATGGTAGAAAGAACATTTGCTAAGTGCTTACTATGTGCCTGGTATTGTGTTAGTAAGTGCTGGGACATCAGTGCAAGGAAGGATGCCCTTTAAGGACCTTACAATCTAATTAGGGAAGGCAACACATGAACACATGATGGGGAACTATAAGAGGGAGAGTCCAAGATTCTGGAAGGACAGAGAGGGTGATGGGCTGGTGAACAAGGGACATGCTATGGAGATGGGCATCAAGTCAGGTAGAGACCTGATTCCAGGAAAACTATGGCAAAAGTTCACTTATCAGAGCCTTGTTCCTAGGGTCAGAGTTAGGAGTGGGGAGGGAAGAAGGTTGAGATGTCCTCAACAGGGAAGACTGACTTAAAAATTAAATTAATCTTTAAGAATCCTTCTGATCATTTCCATTGATAACTCTGATCATTTATTTATTTAAACTAAAGTCTCCTTCTTTAGTTATTAATAGCTCCTATTAAATGATAATGTGTGGGCTGCAAGAGAATTTAGGGAGATGCTTGCAATATTTTGCCAGTGCTAATCAGGGCACATTTGAAACTGATTTATCTTGCCTTTTGAATCTGGGATTGAAATTAAAGTCATTATTCTCGAAGAAAAAATATGTGTAATTAAGGTACAAGGTTCAACCATCTATTAATCTATCAATAAGGGTTCATTCCTTAATTACAATTTTTTTCTGTGAGAATTTTAACTGAATAACATCTATCCAGGATGCAAAAGACAAGGCTTATCGATTTCAGATGTGCTCTGGGTACGTATACACATGTTTATATGAGTTCTATACATACCTATATCTATATCTATCTATCTATCTTTGGAGCATATACAAATATAATTGTTCTCCTGGTTCAGTTCCAATAAGGAAGAGATAGAGATATACATATTGACATATACACATAGACAAATAGATAGATGGATGTATAGACAGGCAGACAGACAGATAGATAGATAGATAGATAGATAGATAGATAGATAAATATAGACAGATAAGACAAACAGTGTTATATGATCCTCTCAGAGATGGGAGATGAAATATCTTGTGCCAGGAGTAGGAAGCTGACAAGTGTGATTCATCTTTAGAGAATGGAGTGGGGAGACCAGTGGACAGAGTTCCTGTCTTGGAGTCGGGAAAACCTGTAAAAGTTCTTAGCACAGTACCTGGCATATAGTAGACACTACATAAATGGTAGCTATTAATATTATTATTATGTGAGTTTACTGTAAAGGTAAGAAAGAGTCAGCTTGTGAAGACCATTACATATTGAGTGAAAGATTCTATATTCAATTTCCTGTTTGATTTGTGAGGGCAGTGGTTAGAGCATTGGGTCTAGAGTCAAGAAGACTTAGTGAGTTTAAATCCAGTCTCAGACACTTCCTTGCTGTGTGACCCTGGACAAGTCACTTCACCCTGCTTGTCTCAGTTTTCTCAACTATAAAATGAGCTGGAGAAGAAAATGATAAAACACTCCAGGGTCTTTGCCAAGAAAACCCCAAATGGGGTCACAGAGAATCAGACTGTATTGAACAGAAGGCTAAACAACCATAACAAGAGCAGGGAAGAGTAACCAAGGAGGGCAGTGACCTGGAGAGGGGTTTGTGGAGCAGCACATTCAGAGCATGGATTTGATGAAGACTGTAATGGAAAATCATGGACAGGTCCAAAGGAGGCAGCGACCACAGCGACCAGGTGGGAACAGAAGCATAGAAAATAGCAGCCCCTCCAGGAGACACTATGGCCCAGGTGCCAAAGCAGAGCCTGAGAGCCAAAGACCAGGGATTTAAATCTCACTTCTCCTACTTATTTCCAGGTTAACTTCCCTCTACCTCAGTTTCCTTAAGAGTAAAATGAGAAGGTTGGACCAAATAGCTTTTGAGACTCCTAGTTCTAGACCAAACAACTCTGATGACCGCAAAACCTTTCTCTCTCAGTGGTCTATCGTCACTAAAGAAGCTGCGAACACAACTTTTAATATTGAAAAAACTAAGGCAACCCACAATCACTTTTCCCAATTGTGAATATTTAAACTCCAATTTCTTTCATTCACTCAGTCAATTGTGTCCAATTCCTCATGACCCCACTTGGGGTTTTCTTGGCAAAGGTACTGGAGTGTTTTGCCATTTCCTTCTCCAACTTATTTTACAGGTGAGGAAACTGAGGCAAACAAGTTGAAGTAGCTTGCCCAGGGTCACACAGCCAATAAGTATTGGGGGCTGGATTTGCACTCAGGTCTGTTCTGATTCCAGGCCTGGCACTCTAACTACTTCACCACCTAGATACCCTTCACCAAAACTGTTTTTCTTCCCACCAATGAAATGCTGATACAAAATGGGAAGAAAATGGTCTCTTCTTTATCAGACAGTCTACAATTCTGCATGCACTATCTCTGAGGCCTTGAGTGTTACAAGATTCTAAGTAGCTTTTGAATCTGTAACCAAGACGCTTGCATGGATGAACACAAACTTCTCTAATTAAATCTTAACTTAGAGTTTCATTTGGTCGAGTGTTGCATTCTCCTGACCTAAAGTTCCCTGGGTCTTTTGAAAGCATACATCTCCTTTAACAAGGAGGCAGGGCTAGCCCAAGCCACTGATAAGCAAATATTGAGTGCTCCCAGACTGTCAGATCAGTTGTGGGTTGATTCTCTGCTTGGTTGGTTTGCTGCCAACTGCTATGACCCGAGAATTCTGAGAGTTACTTGATTTTGGATTCTGATTTCAATTCCTGATCCCCTGAGACTGATCTGGCCTGATCTCCCAGTATTCCCATTTCTCTTCCCTTCTCTGCCATGAAAGACAATTTCCCTCTGAATTTTCCAGTCTGGCAATGGGGCTGCCAGATGTATTATTGGCTTCTAATACTTTTCCAGCTTCTCGCACTCTGTGACATCTACCTGGCCCAGCATCTTCCCACCCCAGTCACTAACCTGCTGCCCCCTAACATCTAACAATACCCTGGCCCTTTCATTTAGGAAAAAGACCAAACAAACTACCTTCACTCTGGATCCATGAAATGGATGAAACTGGATGAAAGCCCAATTGCTTTGGATGTACTCTCTGAGGAAAGGGATCTCAGGTATGTGAATGGTTCATAGAAGGATCTGAAAGTTTTTACAGTGGAAGTTTTTACATGGAAGTTTACAGTGATAACAGTCTGCACCAACATGGTGAATCAAATTCTACGTACACAATCCTGCCCAGCATCATTTTGAGATGCCCATCTATAAATCAATCCATTCTACATCTGGTAACCTAATTGTGGATAAAGAAAGTTCTGTGCTAGCCCTGAAGTCAGAAAGATCTGGGTGCAGATCTTACATGTGACATTTCCCAGTTGGAGGAGAAGGGAGTCGGTGTGCGAGGCACTGTGTACAAATACTATCTCATTTTATCCTCACAACAGCCCTGTAAGGGAGGTGTTATTATTATGTCAGTTTTACAGTTGAGGAGATTTGACAGGAAGAAGGTGAATGACTTTGCCCAGGGTCACAGAGCCTGAGGCGGAAGTCAGGTCTTCCTGCCTCCTTGCCCAGTGCTCTATCCCCTGTACCACCTGGCTTCCTAGGACTCAGGCGACTCTCTAAAGCCATTACTTGGGATCTGCTATGGTGGAGGGAGCTCCCGTGCCAGGAATTCTCTTACTAGTAACTCAGAGGTCTTTAATGCATTGAAAGCATTCTACTCTGCTTTTCAAGGGTGACTGTGCAATTTTCTTACAACACTCTTAGCCTTCCAGTGTGGTGGAGCTCCAGTACGCAGGCTCAGGTGATCAGAGTTCCCAGTAGTGAGAGAGAACATTACAAAGTAAAGCTCTATTCCTGGATCAGGAGGGTGAGCATTGTTGGCTTTAAGGTAATGGCTGCTCCTGTGCACATGGGCCTGACATAGGTTTGTTTTTCCTGCAAGTCAAACAACTGGTTTGCTTATTTTATGTGTATATATAAAAGGGGAAGGAAAGTTAAAAGGAAAGAAATTTGCACAAGAAATATTGACATAATTTTATTATTTAAAAACACTGGAACTTTAGATGGCTACCTGACGAAACTCTCCTTTAATTATAGTGCACGAGCTTCTCAAGGCTCCACCCTTGCTCTTAGTATCACTTTCTCCCCATCAGTCTCTGCTGTTGGCACCGTCTCTATGAGGAATCTCCAGTTGGTCATTTTCCTTCCTTATGGTTTTGGACACCTCTGAGGAAGAGGAGAGAAAACAGAAAAGTTAAGGTCAAGCACCTCTGACCTCTACCTCCTATGGAGACCACAGTGGTTCGGTCCTGTTCATTTTCCACACTTCAGTTCTGATTGGAGTGACTGGCAGGCACAATAAGTAACGACGACTCTCACGCTGATTCTGGCCCAGCCCCTAATGAGGAATGTGGGATGGCTGTCTGCACTTTGCAAAATTGTGCCCAAGAGGCAATTCATAGCGATATGGTGTGTAACTTCTTAAAGTCCAATGAATTCATGAATTAATGCTGTGGGAAAGCCTGGGTCTAAAGAAGTGTGATCACATGGGCTTAACTGTGGATTAGTTACACTTCGAAGCCAAGAAATTCTGGAGAATTAGAAAAAGCACATTTTTTCCTCATCTGCAGATCCATAGATATGAAAATGCAAAATTGTCCAATCAACAAGTTTATGTAGAGTGCCTACCATGTGCCAAATGATGGCCTTTAATTCATATTTTTTTTATTAAGTATCTATTGTGTTCTAGGTGCTAGAGATACAAGAGCATACTCAAGGAGTTTATAGTCTATGTTACAATTCCAGATTGTTAATATGGCATATATATAGAGAGAGATCATTTGATCTCTATAAGAACCATGTGAGATAAGAACTGATAGCTAGGTGACATCATAGATGGACTGCTGACCCTGGAGTCAGGAAGACCTGAGTTCAAATCTAACCTCAGACACTTACTAGTTGAGTGACCCTGGGCAAGTCACTTCACTCTGTTTGCCTCAGTTTCCTCATCTGTAAAATGAGCCGGAGAAGGAATTGGCAAAGCCCTCTTGTATCCTTGCCAAGAAGACCCCAAGTGGGGTCACCACTAGTCAAACACAACTGACAACAGCAAGATAGGTACTATTATTATTTTGATTTTACAGATGAGAAACTAAGGCTTCTTTCCCAGTGCCATATAAGGAGGAAGGGTCTGAGGAGGAAGACGAATCCAACTATTCCTGACCCCAGCCCTCTAATTACCAGAATTACTAGAAACATAAGGCATTTGCCCCCCTTAAAGAACTCACAACTTGCATAAATGGTGCATATCTAAAAACTAGCTAACAATTCAAGGTAGGATCTAAGCACCAAATGGGTGACCCAAGTGGTAGACAATAAGATGAAATTCATAGAGGCCAGGACTCATCCTACAGGAGAAAAGCCCTTTCCTTTGGAAAGAATTCTTTTTGACTCCAACAAAAAGTGTTCCATTAAGGAGAAAACAAGAGAAGCAGAGGACGTTGCTTTTTTCATTTCTTTTCCACATGTGGGCATTTATATTTTTAAATAGACATCTATTAACCACTAAGAGCTAGAGCTAGGTACGGGCAAGATAGGGAGCTGCCTGGGGGTACAACAGTCAGGGGAGGCAACAAGGGATACTTTTTAAGAGCATTCTTTATAAGGCCTAATTTTAATGCCATGAAAATGCTGCTTTCCCTGATATCCATTTAATGATAAGGTAAGTCCCATGTATTATAGAGCAGCCTCCAAGCACCCAGTGGACAACAGCAGGACAGATTCCAAGCCTCGCCTAGGGCACACAAAGGCCTTGTCCTGAATTTAGTGCCAGCATGTAGAATAATGAAGAATGTGAATACTGTGTGAGACATACAGATAAAGCTCATATTTCTCTTGGGAATTCATCATCCAATTCTATTTGCTGTTTATTTGCCCTCAGGTGGCAAGTTTTCTTAGTCTAAGTTTCGCTCAATATCCGTGTGTTTTCTTAGTCGTGAAGCCAGTGGGCCTATCGTACAACCCTGAATGTTGAAATTCCTTTTAGACGTTTTTATCTTAAAACTTCTAACTTGTGATTTCACAAGGTAACCAACAGTCGCTCAGTTGCCCGTGTACAGGGCCTTTCCTCACGGTCTTCACGTCCCTTGCCTTCTCCAGAACATCATCTGTTTCCATATTGCTGCATTATCCTTGTTCTCATCTCAGAGGTTATATGACTTACCCAAGATCACACAATGACAGCTGAGATATGAACCCAGGTTCTCTAACTCCTGCTTATGTGCTCTTTGGACTGAACTTTACTCCCCCTAAACTGTCCTCATTTCTTTTTTTTAATAGGAATTCCAGACTGAGAATGGAAAGAAATGCTACCAATACATTTTATCTAAATTTCAGCAAGAATTTCAGATCCCTCTTACTGTCCACAGGAACCAGATTACAATACAGTGATGGAGGGGTCCTGATTTGGTTGAATGAATGAGCCCAAAGAGTAGCTATTGATGGGTTGATGTTAACTTCAACATCTAATGGACTGCCTGGGGGAATCTATCCTGGACCTTGTGATCTTTGACTTCTATCAATAACTTGGACGGAGGCACAGATGGCCTGCTTATCAAATTTTCAGATGACACAAAGCTAAGATAAATGGCTAAGATTTTGAACAACGAAGTCAGGATCTGAAAAATTGCTTGCAAACTAAAAGATTAGATGTAATTAAATAAAATAGGAATGAATTCAAAGTCTTACATAGGTTCAATTCAATATGACAAGGATTTATTGAGTGTCTACTATGTCTTAGGTACTGTGATTAAATTGGAAATACAAGGAAAAAACGGAAGAGTCTCTACTCTCCTGAGGTTTGCATCCTACTTCATTCAAGGAAAAAAACTTCATAGACAAAGATAGGGAGAAATATCACTAGACAGAAAGTTCATTTAGGAAAGAGGTGTTAATGGTCAACAAGCTCATTACAAGTCAATGTAACATGACAGTCAACACACATCCCCCAAATTAATGTAATCTTAGGGTACATTGAGAAAGGCATAGAAAGGCATAGTGTCTGCTGCATCATGCTGACTCTAAACTATGTTCATTTCCCTTTTTAATAATTAGGATTGCTAGACTGGTAGCTCAGGGAAATGCTATAGACAACATTTTATTTAAATTTTGGTGAGGTATTTCACACAATCTCTCATGCTACCCTTGGAGCCAGATAATGGTACAGTTAAATGGACTCAGACTTTTATTTGACAAATAAGTCATACTCTGCCCTGGATGGACCACACCTGAAATATGTTCAGTTTGGGATACCATATTTTAGGAAGGAAGTCAACAGGGCAGAGAACATCCAGAGAAACATAGCCAGGGTGGTGAGCTTTCCTGAAATCATGCCAGGCAAAGATTAGTTGAAGGAACTAAGGATGCTTAGCCTGGAGAAAACAAGATTTGGAGAGGAAATAATTGTTGCTTTCCCGGTTAGTATTTAAATGGCTGTCTTGTTATTAGGAGGATTAGACTTGATTTTGTTTGGCCCCTAAGGGCAGAACTAGCAGCAACAGGTGGAAGTCACAGAAAGACCCATTTTGATGTGAAGTAAAGCTTATTAACAGTTAGAGCGGTCTGAAGTGGAATGAGCTGCTAAGGATAGTTGGTCTCAATGGAATGCTGTATGAAAAGCTGGCTCACCACTGGTGGAGGAAGTCATAGTAGGGAGTCTCTTGTGGCTGGACCACATGGCCTCTCTGGTCCCTTTCAATACTAAAATTCAGTGATTTGGTTATGGCCCTATCCTGAGTACCTCTCCCTTCCATTCAATTTTGCCAATCCAATCTGCCACTCAGCCAATATTCCCCTAACAAGGGTTTTATTATTTCAGTTGCAGTGGTCAAAAACTTTCATTGACTCTTCATAATCTATAGTGGCCAAATCTACCCTCAGCCTAGAATTCAAGGCCCTCTGATTGATTTGGGCTCAGTCTGTTTCCCTTCCAGGGTAATGTCTTACTATGCCCAAATTTCTTTATTCACTCTTGCACACATTTTCCACTTAACCCTCCTTTGCTTCAGTTTGTTTTTTCTACATATTCAAAATGCTTACGCACATACACACATTTATTCAATCATAACCATCCTTTAAGACCTAGGGCAGTTCCTGACCCTTTCATAAAGGCTTTTCCAACATCCCAGTTAGAAGTGATCTCTTCACCCTGTAGAAATTATTGGGGATTCTATTTTTTTTTGTCATTAATTATAGTGTCTTAAGAAATATCTACTTATTGTCTTGAATTATTCTTTAAAGTTTTGCTGTTATTAAACTTGTCATATATTTATTGTCTCCCAACCAGATTATTTACATACTCCTTGAGGTCAGAGGTTGTTTTACTCTCTTTTGTGGCTTTTCAAAGACTTACAACATTCTGCATATAAAGGAGGTGCCCACAAAACACTGGTTGATTTATTTTATCTAATCTCTTCTTGCTTGGTTGCATTTCTGAAGGAAGTTCTTTACCTAAATGGTTCATGTTTTCCCCAGATCCTCCTTTTAATATTTCACTGTATGTCAGGCCTTTGCCCTCCTCTGTCCCTGGAGAACGTATACCTTTCCCAAAATCTACCCGTGGTTGCCATGTCAAGTCATTGTTTAAAACTGAATACTCTGTATTCTAGTCCTGTGTGCCAAAAGTGACTTTTTCTCTCTTAGTATAATGGCTATGCTCTGGCTCTCACTCCTGGAGCCAGGCTGTTACATTGCCAGAGTTCCAAACAGGCACCCTGAGGAACTGAGTTATCTCTTTTCTAATTCTATTGGCTTGAACCACTATTTGATGTGCTCCCCCATTGCTAAGAGCCTGTGGCTAGCATGCCAATTCTATTTAACCTCTTAACATCGAGTAACTTTTGCAAAGGGAATATTTACTTTCAAGATATGGAAATAACAAATGTACAGGCATCTCTCCTAATACCTTCAGGGCAAACTGTCCTCTATTATATCTCACTCTCTGAAGGAGTTGTTGCAAAACTTAGCTCAATCTCTACATAGAGCTGGTCCCACCAAGCTCATGTCCAGATGCAACATGAACGCTGGTAAGTCCTTCCATTGCACTGGCAGCCTAAAGGTAGCTCCCAAAGATGACTCCTTACTCTCTGGGGGCAGTGATGGTGTGCCAACAACAAAACTTGGCCTAGATTTTGAGTTCTGTATTTCTATAAGTCAGCTTTGGAAACTGCCATGGTCAGATATTCCACGACCTTCATGAAGAATGGAAAAGAACAAGTGTAAAGGCAAAGACCATTTCCTATTTCTCAGAGGCCTCAGAGACCTTTTCCAGGTCCCAAGGTCTTCCCCTCACCATATGGTCCCTCACCATATGCCATAAGCAAAAGAGTCCCTGAGATCCCAGTGATGTGAATGACACAGAGTGGAAATAGCTGAAGCTGTAGCCAACGATCTTTGCAGCCAATCAGAGGGGTTTCTCTCCACCATGTTGTTAGCTGACCAGAACCAGGGCTAGAATGTTCACATATGCTCCCTACAACACATTTCCTTTTCATCATCACAGTTCTCCCAGCAGCAGCTCCCTAGCAACCTTCACATGAAGAAGTTTCACCATCAGCCAAGCAAGTGGATGGGGTCTGCACATATTCAGTGCACATAGACACTAATGTCATTACATTAGAAAGCCAACTGAGGTCAAATAAACTGACATACATTAACAGCGTGTCTGCATGCAACGACCAACAGAACCTAGCAAGAACAGATCGAAAGAGTAATTTCTTTTAAAATGAATACAAAATACAAAAAATGCTTTGGAGGCTGCCTACTAAGATATATACACAGGAATTCTATTAATACAATTATAAGATACTCTTTGCGGAAATAAAAACAAACAAATAATTTGAGAAATATTAATTTTCTATTCTTATTAGTAGGATGAACTGATATAATAAAGATGACTATATTACTTAAATTAAATTACTTATTTAGTGCTAAACCAACCAATCTACCAAAGGATTACTTTATAAAACTAGAAAAAATAATTACGAAATTCATCTAGACGAACAAAAGGTCAGTAATCTTAAGAGAAATAATTGGAGGGGGAAATGGAAAGTAAGGGGTCTTAGAAGATCCAGATCTCAAACTACACTACAAGCAGTAACTATCAGATCAATGTAGTACTAGTTAAATAAATAGAAAGTTTGACCAGTGGATCAAATTAGGTATACAATAGACAAAAGCCAACAAACCTAATGGTCTGATCCTCAATAAACCTAAGGATCCCAGCTACTGGGGTAAGGGCTTACTGCTGAGGGAAGAAATAAAGCTGGAGAAATTGAATAGTCTGGCAGAAAATAAGATTATGCCAACATATCACAGCATATATCAAGATAAGCTCCAGATGGATACATGACCTAGACATAAAAGGTCACATCATAAACAAATTAGAAGAATGAGGAAGAAATTACCTTTTGGATCTATGGATAGAGGAAGAGTTCATGACAAAGAAAAGATAGAGAGGATCAAAGAATGTAAAATGGATAATTTTGATTACCTAGAATTAAGATTTGTGAAGAAACAAATCCAATACAGCTAAGATTAGAAAGAAAATAGTTAACTATGAAAAAAAATCTTTGCAGCAAGTTTCTCTGATGAAAAGTTCTCCTTTCCACTACAGAAAAGGAATAATATAAAGGATAATATATATTCCTCAATTTATAATTTGAGAAAAGATATGAAGAGGCAGGTCTCAAGGGAAGAACTTCAAACTACCTATACCTTGTAGCTCCAAATCACTAATAGAGAAAAGAAAATTTAAAAAATTCTGAGAGTCTACCTCATACCTATCAGATGGACAAAAGTAACAAAAAAAAGAAAATTACAAATGTTGAAGGAGTGCAGAGGAAATATGAACATTCATTTACTACTGATTAAGCTGTGAATTACTCCAACCATTCTGGAAAGAAATTTGGAATTATGCCTGAAAAGTTCCTAAACTGTCTGTCCCCTCTAACACAGTTGCAACAGTACTAGATCGATACTCCAAAGATGTTAAAGAAAGAGGAAAAGGTCCCAAAAAGATATATGTATATGCATGTGTATGTACATATATAGATAAATTATGTATATGTATGTGTGTATGTATTATATGCATATATTATATAGACATATATATTTCAGTTCTTTTTGAGATGGGAAAGAGCTAAAAACTATGAAGGAGCCCTTCAAATGGGGAATGGCTAAACAAATAATGGTATATGAATGTAATAGAACACTATTTTACTGTGAAATAATGGTGAAAGTGTTGATTGCAAAAAACCTGGGAAGACTTCTATGAAGTAAAGTAAGTAGAACTAGGAAAATATGCTATGTTATAGCAGCATCACCTTAAAATGAATCATTTTGAAAGACTTAAGAACCCTGATCAACACTGTAATGAACTACTATCCCGAGGACTGATGGTGAAGAATGATACCCACCTGCTGATAGGGAAGGGATGGGCTCAAGATGCAGAATTAGATACATATTTTTGCACACTAGCAATATGAGAACTTGTTTTGCTAGATTATGCCTGTTGTTCCAAGTGCCTTAAAAAAAATAGTGGGGAAAGGATAGGTAGAAAAGAAAGAAAACAAATTCTTGTAAATTGGAAAGAAAAAGAAAACCGATCTAAAGGTGATTTCTGAAAAATATAATCATAATCTTTCAACATCAAGCTGAAATGAAAAAGTCATTTTTCTTCTCAACTCCCCCAACAAATCAATGAAAAGTATCAGGTCATTTTTTTCATCTTCAAGACAGAATAATATTAAGTTTTGCAGTGCTTGGAAAAGATATCTGTATGATCATTCTCTTTACTTTAACATATTTATAAGTCAACATGTTTGGAAAACTTAAAATACAGATTTAATATTCTGTGGCTTATCTGTGACAGATTGTCAGACCTTGACCAAATAACCCAGTTTGTGCCTGCTCAGCAAATCCATCTCAATTTAATATTAGCCTAAGCGAAACATAAGAAGCGCTTTTTTTACATCTCCAAAGGAGAAATTTGTTTTGCCTAATTATATATGTTTGTAATGTGGATTCTCTCTCTCTCTCTCTCTCTCTCTCTCTATCTATCTATCTATCTATCTATCTCTTTGCTTTCTCAAAGTGGGGAAAGGGGAGATGAGAGGGAGAGAATGCAAATCTGAAAATTAAATTAAATGAGAAAAAAGTATAATTAGGAACATATAGTTTAGTTTTAGCTGGGCCTCTGAGTTGAACATTCACACGGCCTTTTCTTTTCTTATCCTCCTCTAAAGCACAAATGGCAAAGGCGGAGCAAGGAAGACCCCCAGCATTTTGGATAGATCCCCTGTCTGACTGTCATGGGAGAACAGGGCAAGAGTTGCATAGAATGGACAAGCATGGATAAACACATTTTATCCTCCACAGAATATAATCTCCTGAAGAGTAAGAATTAAAGATTTTTTTTTTGTCTCTGTATTCATAGCACATGGTATAATTTCTGGAGTATGGTAGGTTCTTACCTCACTTGCTTGATGAATCGAATGCACTGAAAGTGTGTGACCTTGGTGCTCTGTTCCAAGGCAAACTCATAGGAGACTCCAAAGGATATTTTAAATTTTTGATCGCACTTTAATTGATGGAACTGTTAGATATTACCTCAGTCTGGGGACACTGTGAAAGAAAAAATCACTGAGACACTAAGAACTCCACAAACCTGAGAAAGTTTAGTAACCTCTGGATTGCAATGTTGGTAAGAATGCCCATGTTAAGGATTTCAGTCTATTAGAAGTAGAAAGAAAGACCTTCTTTTCATGAAAAATAGCTACTTGGGCCTTATTATGCCTCTGTTAAGAAGGTGGATCTGTTCCCAACCAGCAAAAAGAATATAATGCATTCCAGAAATGAAGGATTTGGGGGTTATCTGGTGTTTTGGATTAAATAAACCACAGCTCCCTTCTGTGAGGATGAATACTTGAAATTAAACCGTATGGAGCAGTTACCTTACAGTATCATTTTTGGGGAAATTCTTATAGTTATTACTGATGAAAATATAGTAATACTGGAAAGGCAGTGTGGCAGATGTTCACGGTCCTGGAGCTGGGGTTGGATTACTGGCCCTTACCATGTCACGCTGGACAAGTCACTCCTTGACTCAGAACCTTCCTCTCCACATTTGGAAAATGAAGTAATAGGATGAAGTCTTCTTTCCTGCACTACCCCTTCCACAGGGGTGTGAGGAAGCTCGCACGAGATAATGGATGCCAAAGAGCTCTAGAAATGTCAGTTATTGTCACTTGCAGGAAATCTTGAAAGGAAACCTGGTGGCCCAGGCACCTGTTAGCACTGTCTCTGAGATGATCTCTGGGAAGTAATATGAACTTTCTGTGGAAACCACTAGGTCAGTGGGCACCTGCAGGTTGTGGGAAGGGGCTGCCAGCTTCAAAGGCAAGATGGGCACAGGAACTTAGACACCTTGAGTTATTTCTACAGGGAGAGGGAGAGGTTTGAAGGGTGGAACCCTATCAGTTCAAAAAGCCTTTTCCCCCCTTTCAGAATAAAACATTAATATTCAAGAAAATCTATTCCCCAGTTTCTGACAGCTGAGTTGTGACATTTGGATACATTTTCATGTTGGGACATTGCCCACAAGAATATGCCATTTTCAGATTGAATTTTTTTGACATTATTAACCTCTAAAACCTCAGGGAAACAATGGTATTCTAGCCACCATCTTATTTTCTTCATATTCCAGTGATTGGTACTTTTTCCCAACGCAGAAATAGAAGTTCTCTATTTGCTCCCGATGAGGCCCAGCAGGGTCCCAAAACAGCATGAAGATGCCCAATTGAATATCACAAAAATGAGCCTAGCAGATCTCAACAGAAATGTTGGGCTTGAAAACTGTCTTTTGTCTCCACCTAGCCCTAACCTCTACACCAACCAGAGAGGATCCCCTAGGTAGCCAAAATGATTTCAGAAAATTTTTTCTTTATTTTTATTTTTGTTCTTAATACTTAAAAGTATAAATTAAGAGACCAGCCCTCAAATGATCCCTTTTCTGTGCGAATTCAAAGGTTCCAAAATTCTGCCTCTGATGCTGAAGGATAGGGTGGGGGGCTCAGGAAGAACTCTTTACTTTCTACTCATCTGCCAAGAACTGAGGGGAGATCCAGAGGTATTCCTAAATGAGAAGCAGGAACAATGTCCAATACTATGTATGTACCCAGGACTGGAAGAGAGTGCCTCTTTTGCAGGCTTTTTGGATCCATAAAGCTGTGACTTTAGAAACAATTAGACACACCTACAAGATCCAACCCAGATGCCAAGAAAATGTTCCCAGGATAGAAACAATAAACATTCTGACATCACAGGCACTGATTTGTTTTGAAAATTTTAAGGTCTTTGCATAGAGATTTTATTCTGATATTAAAAAAACCCAGCATCTGAACCATATGTCTGAGTATTTTCTATATGCTGCTGTTGCTAAGAACAGCTGGAAAAACATGATCCAGGACAGATAACAACCTTCTGATAAACACACTTCAGAGGGGTCTGCAAGGCAGAATTTGAGAGGTGTCTGACTTTAAAGAAGGTACTAACAGCCTAAAGGCTGGAACAATCCTGCTGTCATCAAACCTACTGCCTCATACTGAGGCCATTTCAGACTGAAGAGAAAGTGGGGCTCAACCTATGAGCCATAGGCTCTGTAGGAAAAAAACAAAAGCAGAACCTACCATCCAGGATCCAGCGACTGACCGAGACCTTTTGTCACCTATTACCTGAAATCAAGAAATATCGGTTAAACCCTTATTTTATACAAAGTACTGAGCCCTGTGGATACAGACTTAAGGTATGCATGTTGTCCATGGAGGTTACATATAGATCCAAGTGGCTTGTTTTAATGTGGTTTTCTGGGAGACGTGAATAGATAAGTCTGGAATTTTATAGACCTCTCTCCAATGGAGATTTTAATTCCTACTTAGAGGGGAGGAGAAGAGTGGAGCCATTAAGCTGGTCGTTCTGCTGTCCTTAGATAGAGTCTAGACTAGAATTACATATATCTGTTCTCCTAAGTATTTTTGGTC
>CM053769.1:695264552-695286652 GCA_028658325.1 Potorous gilbertii | reverse complement strand
CAAAAGGGGAGACAATTTGGAACCCAAAATTTTGTGAAAATGAATGTAAAAAGTTAAATAAATAAATGTATATTAAAAAAAAAGAATTATACTTCCTGTAGTTCAAGGAACAGTAGAAATGAAGACAATGAGGTCTTTCTTTGATTCTTGCTTACATGGAAAGATATGCCTGATTCTGCAGTTTCTCTGTTCTACAACTCCCTAGTTCCATCACCCAGACTTCCCTGGAGAGGAAAGAGGCTAAATTGCTGGAGAAATGGTTGGTCACAAAACATTGAAGAGAAACAAAATATCACTGTTGTATTTAACCCTACAAAAATGTTTAAAGGGGATGAAAACCATAGGAATAAAGCCCTCTTCCTTGTGACAGATACAATTAAAACAACACATATATTTCCTTTTAGATTTACTCCCCCATCAGGACATCCCATCTCTTTTGAGATTCCAAGGGTGGAGAGAGTAGAAGGGAGCAGTCTTGATTAGAAAGCTCTAGTAAGCTGGCCCTCATTTGCCTTCCTTGGATCATATTTTTTGATTTTCAAAGAAATCACTTTCAGCCAGGTTATTAGCTTGAGGAAAGATTCTTGGGAAGGAAAAGAGCCAACTTCTGGTCCGAGGATCTGGGAATGCTGGGTGTTATTGGTAGAAGGAAAGGGTGCAAAGGTGGGAGATTGCTTCAAATGGTAAACGGTCACCCTGAGATAGAAGCCAGCCGCCTCTCTGGGCCCCCACATTTTCAGTTAATGAACTAATGAACAGGCCTGGGAAACTGGAGTCAGATCAAAGAGTCTTGATGACAGAATCACCGGCATTCCTGAAATAGCTCCAAATTCCTTTCTTCACAATAAGCATGAATCAAGTCACTGACATATAAAGAGGACCCACAAAGCAAACCTTGAGGTCTTTTGTTACCTTAACTTTCAGCTCATTGCCTTGTCTGACCTCCTCTTAAAGTAGTTCCGCTGGGCCGGTGGGAGGGTTAAAGGGGGAAGACTTGGGCATTGTCCCCCCTCCATATAAAGATGTCTGAAGTCAAAGTCAAGAGCCTTTGAAAATGGAAGTTTCAAAAAACAAAAAGAAGGCTTATTAGTGAAGTTAAATATTTAGATTAGTCTACCACATTTGACTTGATCTGGAAGGGTAAAGGAAAAAAGAGGCACACCCCAGGGGAAGTTCGGAGGATAAAAGTCCTATTGAAAACTGGATCTGCTCAGAGGTGACAGTACAAAAGAGATCAAACAAATAGGAGTGTGTCTACACTGCCTACCCCCCACCTTCCACCTTAATTTAACTGGGTGGTACCATAATTTTAGGGTTTATTAGACAATAAGATGGAAAGGATTGTAGAGTCATCATGTCACCCAAAGTCTTATCCACTGGCTTAAGTGCTATTTCCCTTCCCCACACCTAAAAAGAGGCAGCGAGAAAGAA
Source organism: Potorous gilbertii (assembly GCA_028658325.1). NCBI lineage: Eukaryota > Metazoa > Chordata > Mammalia > Diprotodontia > Potoroidae > Potorous > Potorous gilbertii. The sequence continues at coordinate 695,285,221 of CM053769.1, read as the reverse complement.
CTAGAATCTTTGTTTCTGTCTCTGTCTCTTTATCTGTTTCTGTCTCTGTCTCTCTCTTTCCATTTCAGTCTTGCTTTTTCCCCTCAATTGTGACCATATCTTTCCCTGTTTCCTTTCCTGGCTTCACACTTTGGGGAAAACAGGAGGAGGAGGAGAATGAAGGAAGAATCATAGAAATAGAGGGTCTTACAGTCAGAAAGGGAATTAAAGATTAGAAAACCGAGACTCAGAGAGTGGGAGTGCAATGTCCAAAGGTTCCTTGCTATTCAACTGATATTACAGACATTTATTAAGTGGTTACTGTATGTCAGTAGGGACAGCTAAGTGTTGCAGTGGGCAACTGGACTTGGAATCAGGAAGATTCATCTTCATGAATTCAAATCCAGCATCAGACACTTACTAGCTGTGTGACCCTGGACAAGTCACTTAACCTTGTTTGCTTCAGCTTCCTCATCTGCAAAATGAGCTGGAGAAGGAAATGGTAAACTACTCTGGTATCTCCCTCCCCAAAGTGGGGGGTCACAAAGAGTGGGACACAACTGAAGTAGCTGAACAACAATCACTATATGTCAGATGCTGTCCCATTATCAGTGGCAAAGTCAGTGTTGGAGAGTCTTTCAGTTTGTACTAGGAGAAAAGGGAAAGATGAGGAGAGTGTACATTATACATATATGTATGTATGTGTGTATGTATATAATATGTATATGTATATGTGTATTATACATATGTATATAGTAGTACCATGCACCTTGGCATACACAGGAAGGCCTGCTAGCACAGGTTCTTAGATCTACTTTTCTAAAAGAAAAGCAACTTTTGAGGGGTTAACAATCTTCTTTAACCACATATACCAACAGAGGAAATACAAGTAGAGACATAAAACTGACAGGCAGGGCTTCTGTCTGACCATAAGCAATACATACGTCATAGATCAACAGACAAATCCAGCTGTCTGAACATTACATGCATACATACAAAGTTACCCGAGAGAGAAGCACCAACATCTGGGTTTTCAAAGCTTAGGGAATGTCCTTAATGACTACCCAGAGTCTCATCTAGCACAAGAACCGTGTTCTAAAGAGTAGGCCCCCACAACAAAACCTCACCTCAGAGTACATATATACTTTTCAGAGCTAGAGTCATCTCCACCCTTCATAATCCAGTGCCTCATTAGAAATTAACAGAAGGTGTGGGAGTTCCTACAAAACAAGCCTCCCTTAATTGAGTTTTCCTTAATGGGCTTCACCTGAGGTGGGGGAAGATCTTTAATTTTCATTAACATTACATATATACATATACACATGCATACATACACACACACACACACACATATATATATATATATATATATATATATATATACATATGAGATTTGAGGAGAAAGATAGTAATTGAGATACAAGATCATAAAATAAAATTTTCTAACTGGAAGATAACTTAGAGGTCATCTCTTTTAGTCCATCCACTTTGCAAATGAGGAAACTGATGTTGAGTCCAAGCCAACTCCAATTCTCTCCTATACCATCTCCTGTTCACCACCCTCCTCCCCACCATCTCCTTCCTTTGCCTGTGCTGAATTGTCCTTGTCAATACCAGCTTTAGGGTTTGGATGGGCATAATATACAAAATATTTGAGTATACCACCATCTATTTCAACAGAAATAGGTACTTTTGAGATGGGGAGAAAATCTGGAACTCAAAATCTTGTGGAAATGAATGTTGCAAACTAAAAATAAATTAAAAAATTAAAAAAAGAGAAATAGTTACTTTTTCTTTTCAAGACAAAAGAGGTGGTACAGTGGATAGAGTGCTAGACCTACAGTCAGGAGGACTTGAGTTCAAATCCAACCTCAGACACTTGGTAGTCATGTGACCCCTAGACAAGTCACTTAACCCTGTTTGTCCTAGTTTTCTCATCTGCAAAATGAGCTGAGGAAATAAATGGCAAATCACTCCAATCCTTTTGCCAAGAAAACCCCAAATGGGGTCATGAAGTGTCAGACATGACTAAAAGGGACTTGACAAGTTAGTTTTTAAATTATACAACAAATAAGGTGATATTGGAAGCTGATAGCCTTTCTTTCCATGATTCAATGGCCATCTTGTGTGCAGGATTCCTCAGTGGATTGATTCAAGAAGGGGAAATGCTAGTCAAATTGGGTAGGTTGGGTTAAAGAGAGAATGGAGTCCAGAAATGAGCTGCTGGAACTTGCTGGTTCTTAATTTTGGCATGTACCCAGATGCTGAAAAGGAATACTGGATCTGGAGGTAAAGGACCTTGGTTCAAATGCTGCCTCTGACACTTGTTATCTGTGTGATCTTGGCCAAGTCATATTTAACTTCCCCAAGTCTCAGTTTCAGTGACTAATCTGAGATTCCTTCCAACTCTAAATTGGTACCATCTTATGATTTCATCCTTTTCTGAGAAGCACTCCATACTTACCCCGGAAATAAGAAATATTTGGACTCATTTCCTTAGTTATTTATCATTTAGCATTCATCCCAAACATTTTCATTGTCAAATCTTTTAAGTCATCTTGACTGGGTTTTCTTTCTAGTGACCTAGGAGAGGGAGGGAGGTTCCTATTTCACAGATAAGGGATATGACTTCACATAAGATTATGCCAAAGGTGAGGGTCAGAACTAGAACTGTAGTATTTAGATTCAAGGCCTCTTTTCCTCTTTCATCCCTCAGGGCAGAGCAGGTTCCTGGATCATTTACCTTATGCCCAAACAATAGATTCATTCATTTAGTTTGCTCAAACCACAGGTCATGTCAAAGAAATATCAATCACATCAGTTTCTTGACTAGAACCAGTGAACAATTCAATCATAATGGTCAACCATGTAGTCCTTCAAAGATAGACACATCATTAGGCTATGAGAGGTGGGCAGAATGTTGAATTTGAAGCCAAAGGACCTGAGTTCAAATCCAGACATTTTTCACTTGTGTGACCTGTGACCTTGATCTTGTCAACTTCCTAAGCTCCTTTGTGAGTAAGGATCATTCCTTCTTTGCACTTGTATTCAGTATCTAGTGCGTAGTAGGTGCTTAATATTTGTTACCTCATTGATTGGGCTTCAAATTCCTCATCTGTTAAACAAGAGGGTTGAACTGGATAGTGTCTGAGGTAGGTCCTGTCCTTCTCTAAATCTCTGATCATCACAGAGCCCAAGAGCATTCCTCTAGACTTCAAGCTACTTGTAATAGGGCACAGGGAAAGATGTTGGTGCACGGCAAGTGATTCACCACATCTAGGAGGTGTCATAGCAAAAATCAGAGGTATTCAGCATTGTGTTCAGTAACTTTCATGAAGTCAGTAGGCTTTTATTAAGCACCTACTATGTTCCATGTGCTAAGCTAAACACTGGGGATCCAAAAAGAGGCAAAAGGCAGTCCCTGCCCTCAAGGAGCTAACAATCTAGTGGAAGAGACAAGGAGCAAACAGATATACACAAATAAGCTATGTACAGAATAAATAAGAAATGACTAAGGGAAGGCACCAGAATTAAGTGGAGCTGGGAAAGGCTTCATGCCAGCATTGTGTTTAGTACTGGGGATACAAATAAAAGCTATTAACATAGTCTCTGACCTCAAGGAGCCTAGATCTAATGGGGAAGACAACACATAAAGGGGAACCAGAAGGAGAGGAGGAGGGAAGCACATGGATGATAGCAAAGCTGGAGATGTCTGGGAATTGCGGGAGAAGGCCCCCAAAGGGCACCACAAGGTCGTGGCTGGACTATTGAAGTCCTGAGTGGCTCCAGTATTGGAGTCCATGGGAGAGCCAGAGAGAGGATGGAAATGATGGACTTAGTGGAGTGCAGCCAGCATGGCTGGAGAGATCATATCTGTTAGAAAATATTTTTATTAGTTATATCAAACAGCTGTTTGGAAGATGGTTGCTGATAAAGAGATCCACCAAAGGTCCTTGTTTTACACAAGTAGCATGTATCTTTTGAAAATACTTCCAGAAGATTCTTGAAATTACCTCCTATTACCAGGTTTGCTTTACAGTTAAAATCTGAGTAACATTATACATGAGATGTTTTTATGAAATGGAAAGGGAAAGCAAGTCAGAGATACAATTTTTGGTGTTAGAGTCATCGCAGTCAGTATCATACAGCTTTGAGAACTTCCACAATGACAAAGATATTGTAAATCATAGGTTTTCACACAAAAAGTAGTTTATAAGAACAGATTTAATTTTGCCTAGTCAGACAAAAAAATTATCTTCTGATATCTTATAGTGCTTGGCACATAGGAGGTGCCTAATACATGTTTACTGATTGACTGCATGCTGGTATTTGCATGTAGATTGTTTGGTCTTGATCAAGAACTAACTTTTTAAACTTAAAAGCCTCCTCAATGTACCTTGTAGATACATAGACCTACATCTGTAAATTCATTGTTCTGGGGAGTTCCCAGTGAGGAACTTTTTCTACCAATGTAGGTTGATTGTCTTAATGAGTTGCCTAGGACCACTGAAAAGATTAAGTGATGAGCCTAGGGTCACACAGTCTTTATATGTCAGAAGTAGGGCTTAAACTATGGTCTTCCTGGGGTTCAGTCCTTTACTATGCGACACAGCTTTTCAAATGTAAGAATCTTATTGACTGAAATGAGGCTTACTTAATTTCAAACATCTATAAATTCTGAGACCTCCAACATTTTATTTCCACAAAGGATATTACAGTGTGGGGCCCAAGGGAGGGAGTCTGTGATGGCAATACTGAAGACACTTCCAGAAATATATTTAGGAGAAGTGGTTGAAAAGCCTTAGAAAAATGTTTGCCTTTAGAATCCATGAGAGGATCCTGGGGTGTGTGCCACAGGGGGCACTCAATCCATCAAGCCAAAACATAATCAAAAACAGTATGTGATGAAAAGATTATAAAATATGTTCCCTCTTAGGACCTAAGCCTCATTCTCTAATCTATCACTTTGCTCAAGAAGGTTAAAAGCCCAGCAAAGAGGTGTATTCTTCACTTTGGTACAGAGACAAAATTCTATCAGATTTATGGGGATGAATGGCAATAGAATGAAGGGCTTAATTACAAAACTGAAATGAAGCACTCTTCAGAAGAACCACTTCAGACCTCAGAGAATTCAAATCCAGGGTCTATTCACACAACCATCCCACTGGATCCCCAGGATCATGATCATTCATCAGGGGAGAAGTGGGTGTTCAGATTAAGGGAGGTCTGAGCTCCCCATGGGTTAAAACCCAATTGCACTCTCACAAATTCAAAGATGACATTTTAATTTCCCTCTATTTCAGAATTAGTAGTGCCCTTAAGAAAACAATTTCCCAAGGGTCCAGTCTCAGGTGTGCTCTTTTTGTTTGGTTTTATTAACTCTCTAATTCTCTTTTTCTCTACCCTGTTGTGATTGTTGTGAGAGTGTGACTCATCACAACTTTTTGGGCACAGAATACTCTTGTGGGGTGAATGATGTGAAGCTCCACCCTATTTCTATCCCTCCCCAATATGTTCCTTTTACTAAAAGGACTTCATTTTCACTTGGGGCTTTGTGATGAGCTTTCAGGAAATCTCACCAAATCTCGTCAGATTCAAGAGTGGATTCCACACTTTCTTCCAGATCTGTAAACCTCCTTGAGTTTTCTGTGGCTGCCCAACCTGAAGAAGGGTAGGACCAGTGCAACGCTGGTTGGCTTTCCTGGCTCCTCTCTCTTACTCTTCCAATCTATCTTTTCCACTCTTTTCAGAGTCCTTAGGTATGGATCTGACCATACCTCCTCTGCTCGGAAATAATCATTGGTTCTTAATTGTCTAGCAAGTAAAATTTGCATTTCTTTGTTTGGCATTCAAGCCTTCCACAAACTGAAGTCATTCCATTTTCCCCCAGTTTTTTCATATTCTCTCATTCTTTCTCATGTTCTATACCCCATACACATCAAACAACTTGCCATTCCCTGATCATACCTAGGCTTTACTGATACCATGACTTTGTTCATCTTGTTTCTCACTGATAATAAAATTGTGTTCAAATTCTACAGCAGCAAAAACCACAAAACAACAAAGTAAAGAGATTTCCAACCCAAGGTAGCCTGTAAGGCCCACAAGAAAGGTATATCACATGTGGTGCAGAATGGAGCACGGGGTGCAGAGTGGAGTGCAGTCCAGCCTTAGTTTCACTGCACCAGCAGGAACAGGACTGGAACAGGCCTTGGGGACTGAATCCCTGACAGCATCTGTGATTTTCAGATCCCTTAATCCACAAAAACTAAAGACAGCTTCAAAGGTCAGTGAGAAACCTTTTTCACCTGAGTGAGAAGGTAACAGAGTCCTCCCCTAGTCCTGCTCCTAGGCAGCAGCAGCAACAGTGTGCATTTTTGGATCTCTCTGCCTAAAGCACCTGGGGGAATAAAGCTGCTGATCTGGGTCTCAATCCTCAGTGGTGGCCCTGGGTGAGGAAGAGTGCTGGCTGGCATGGTGGAGCTGGTGGAGGCTCTGGAAAGGGAATTCTATTTACAGATCCTGGACAGAAAAGCTTGTGCAGCTCCCAGACCAGAATACAGGCCAGGAGAGGAGTAAACTCTTCTCCCTTGATTGTGCCACCTTAGAGGAACTGAGAACTTACAGATTCCCAGAGTATACTCCCCTCTTGACAAAGGACTCAGAAGTCAAGCAACTGGCTGGGAAAATGCCCCCAAAAGAGAAAAAGCATAAGACTATAGAAGGTTACTTTCTTGGTAAATGGGTATTTTTTTCCATCCTTTTGAATGAGGAAGAACAATGCTTACCATCACAGGAAGACCTTAAAGTCAAGGTTTCTGCATCCAAAACCTCCAGAATAAATATTTGATGCTCTCAGGCCATTGAAGAGCTCGAAAAGGATTTTGAAAATCAAGTAAGAGAGTTGGAGGAAAATTTGAGAAGAGAAATGAGAGTGATACAAGAAAAATGAGTCAACAGCTTGCTAAAGGAGACCCAAAAATGCTGAAGAAAATAAAGCCTTTAAAAATAGGCTAACTCAATTGCAAAAGAGGTCCAAAAAGCCAATGAAGAGTAGAATGCTTTAAAAAGCAGAATAAGTGAAATGAAAAAGGAGGCTCAAAAGCTCACTGAAGAAAATAGTTCTTTAAAAATTAGAGTGGAACAGATGGAAGCTAATGACTTTATGAGAAACCAAGAAATTACAAAACAAAACCAAAAGAATGAAAAAATAGAAGACAATCTGAACTAACTCATTTGAAAAACTACTGACCTGGAAAATAGATCCAGGAGAGACAATTTAAAAATTATGGGACTACTTGACAGCCATGATCCAAAAAAGAGGCTAGACATCATCTTTCATGAAATTATCAAGGAAAAGTGCCTGATATTCTAGAACCAGAAGGCAAAATAAATATTGAAAGAGTCTATTGGTCACTTCCTGAAAGAGATCTGAAAAGAGGAATTCCTAGAAATATTGTGGCCAAATTCCAGAGTTCCCAGGTCAAGAAGAAAATATTGCAAGTAGCTAGAAAGAAATAATTTGAGTATTGTGGAAATACAATCAGGATACAAGATCTAGTAACTTCTACCTTAAAGGATCAAAGGGTTTGGAATATGATATTCCAGAAGTCAAAGAAACTAGGTTTAAAACCAAGAATCACCTAACCAGCAAAACTGAGTATAATACTTAAGGGAAAAAAATGGTCATTCAATGAAATGGAGGACTTTCAAGCATTCTTGAATAAAAGACCAGAGCTGAATAGAAAATTTGACTTTCAAACATAAGAATCAAGAGAAGCATGAAAAGGTAAATAGGAAAGACAAATCATAAGGGACTTACTAAAGTTGAACTGTTTACATTTCTACATGGAAAGATAATATTTGTAATTCTTGAAAATTTTCTCAGTATTTGGTTAGTTAGAGCGATTATACACACACACACACACACACACACACACACACACACACACATAGACAGAGAGCACAGGGTGAGTTGAATAAGAAGGGATGAAATCTAAAAAAATAAAATTAAGTGAGGAGAGAGGAATATATTGGGAGGAGAAAGGGAGAAATTAAATGGGGCAAATTATCTCCCATAAAAGAGTCAAGAAAAAGCTTTTTCAATGAGGGGGAAAGGGGGAAGGTGAGAGGGAAAAAGTGAAGCTTACCCTCATCACATTTGGCTTAAGGAAGCAGTAACATGCACACTCAATTTGATATGAAAATCTATCTTACACTATAGGAAAGTAGGGGAGAAGGGGATAAATAGGGTAGGGGGAATGATGGAAAGGAGGGCAAATGGGAGGAGAGGGCAATTAGAAGTAAACACTTGGGGAGGGAGAAGGTCAAAAGAGAGAACAGAATAAAATGGAGGCAAGATAGGATGGAGGGAAGTATAGTTAGTCTTTCACAACATGACTATTATGGAAGTCATTTACAAAACTACATATATATAGCCTATATTGAATTGCTTGCCTTAGTGGGGATGGATGAGGAGGGAGGAAGGGAGAGAAGTTGGAACTCAAAGTTTTAGGAATGAATGTTGAGAATTGTTTTTGCATAAAACTGGGAAAAAAGAAATACAGGTAATGGGGTATAGAAATTTATCATGCCCTACAAGACAAGAGAGAAAATGGGAATAAGGGAAGGGAGGGTTGTGATAGAAGGGAGTACAGATTGGAGTTAAGGGTAATCAGGATGCACGGTGTTTTGGGGTGGGGGGAGGGGAGAGATGGGGAGAAAATTTGGAACTGAAAATTTTGTGGAAACGAATGTTGAAAACTAAAATAAATAAATATTTTAAAAAGCAATACATTCAGTATAGCTTTACTGTTCAGTATTTCATTTTAATCCATTTCTTTGTAAATTGTAGTAGCTACACAAAAAATATTTGTTGATTGCTAGGACCTGGCAATCCATGAAGTATACACACATATACATATATTTATATATGTATATACACACAGATATCTGCACACATATGTATATAAATATGCACACACATGTACACATACACACATGTGTCATGTATATGCACACATAGTGCATGTACATGTGTGTACATACACATATGTAAATATGCCCATGTGTATACATATGAACATTCATATATACACACAAGAATGTATATGTGTATGTATACAGAAAAACAGAGAGAGAGAAAGAGAGAGAGAATAGTCTTTATTAGCCAGAAAAGTTGATTATTTTGATAACCGTCCTTATTCTTGGAATCTCCTTTCTTTTCCATGTCTATTGATCTCATCCTTTAAAGCAGTGCTGTCAAACTCAAATACAATGGAGGCTACTAAACTGTACATAAGGATTTTTGTGGCCTGCATATTGACTTAGAAAACTACATATTAACATTATCTATGATCCATTGTATTTTCATTTAGTTTTGTTAAACATTTCTCAACTACATTTTCATCTGGGTCAGGTAGCACTTGAGGAGTCTTGTGGCTGTGTTTGACACCTCTTTTAAAGCCCAATTCCAGTGCCACTTCCAGAAATCTCTTCTACTATTAATGCTATTCCATTTCAAAATGGTGGTAAGTCTTATGTAAACCACTCTGAGGCACTGACCTGTGACATCACCCAAGTGAGGAAATTCTGATCGACAATGCATATCAGCATGTGTTCTGACAGGTCTAGTCTTAGAGAGTTGCCTGGGGCAGGAAGAGATTAAATGACTTGTCCAGGGCCTCAGAGCCAGTATGTGTTGGGGGATATAGTTGAACCCCCAGATATTTGGAATCTGATCTCTTATCTACTGTGTCATACCGACTCTCATCAGATTTTACTGTGTACTGTAGTTATCTGTGTATACATTGTGTCCATTGTCTCAAATAGTACCTGGCATATATAGGCTCTCAATAAAAGTGTTAATAGATTATCCTCTTACTAGGATAGTCTCCTCTTACTAGATTGTAAGTTCCAAGAGGGCAAGGAGCATGTTCCTTTTTATATCTGCCTTAGTACCTAGCACAGTGCTATAATACATTAACCTACTAATACATGCCTGCTCTATGATACCCACATCCTAAGGCAACTACCTCCTGGCGCTGCATCCACTGGATTCCCTCATGTTGTCCATCTAGTTCTGGTGGAGAAACCCACAGCTGCATCATTTCCTAGGCCTCTGAGAGCCAAGAGAATAGAAATAAAAATAAAATCAGAGGAAATGCACGAAAACATCAACCCACTCTCAGGAGCATCAGACTTTCTTATATTCAATCAATGAGTCAAACAGAAGCATCTAAAGAGTTTCTACTGTGTATGGTGTCAGAAGCTGGAAACAAAGCTAGTGTCTGACTGTAATCATTGCCACTCCAGGGTAGGTATGGGAGGCCTACTAACTCCTGGAGACCAAATGATCTCCATGGCAATGTCTGCATATGGTCCCCTGCATGAGCTAGCTTGTTGAGCCCCTTCTAGATGTTTTCTTAGCGTAGAAGAAAGGCAGTGTGGTGTAGGGGAAGGAGCACAGTGCTTGGAGTAAGGAGACTTGTTTCTACACTGGCTTCTTTTACCAACTAGCTGTGGGAAGGAACACAGTGCTTGGAGTAAGGAGACTTGTTTCTACACTGGCTTCTTTTACTAACTAGCTGTTTGTCCCCAGAAACTTGTTCGACGTCTTTCAAACCTCATTCTCTTCTGTGAAATGAGGCCTTTGAACCTCTAAAAGTCCCCAGGTTCCTTTCACTTCAAAAGGTTTATGATTCCTTGAGCATTGCCCTCATTGTTTGATCTGACAGAGCTCCACAGAAATGGCTCCGAGCTAGCCTGGGAGGTCCTATCTTCCTCCGAGAATTTTAAAAGGAAGTTGTCTTCGTACAGAGCTCCCAAACCACACAAATGATGAGTCATTTATTCTAACGAAAGAGTTGGGGGATGCAGAGAGCAGAATGCTCTGGGTGTTTGTCAGATCCTTGCTTTTCTCAACCAAGGTTTGCTTTCTTGTGGTTGAAGTCTGCCACCAGAATGACATTCCACGGCACCAGCGTGAATTAGTCACACAGAACTCTGAAATGTTGAGCCTGTCAGAGGTTAGAAGGATGTGGAGCCTCTTGAAAAGGTTTGGGACTCCCAGGAGATTCCTGGCCCTTGCAGAGTAAATGGGGATAGGCTGTAATTTTCTCCTCAAAAGTATGTGACACTAATTGCTTCAGCACAAGGTAATTTTCTAGGCAGCAAATTAAGAAGCCAAGAAATACCCACCAGCAGCTGAGCAGCTATCACTGGATTGAAGGTGGGAAACTGAAGTGAGATAGATTTATGGGGGTGTTCTACAGAGGACCTAAATGTAAGAGACTATACATACGATGATGGTCTGCACTCAGGAACAATAGACTGGTCACCTATCCTCTTCCTGCCAGGAGAGTGGATTTGGAGTTGAATATAAATCTTTCTCCTGAGGAAAATTATGTAAACTGGAAATTTTTACAGGCAGTCCAACTAATGCTGCTCATTAAGCTACAGGGAGTCCTCAAAAGGATACCATCTGCTTGGAGATCTTAGTCTATTACATTTAAATTCATACTGTTAGATCTAAGATCTTCATAACCCAGTAAATCATAAAAGAATTTATCCATCATTCCCAGAAAATAATTTGTGTGAGAAACATGCCTCCATTTCTGGATTGATCAGAGTGAAGAATCACTGTTGGAAGGACTTGGACAAGTGTGGTGTTGACCTCTGGAACACAAGTCTTTCCTGGTTGTTTTCTTATGCCTTTGAAATTGCCTTCTCTGCCTCATTCACTGACACCGCCTGCCTTCTGTCCCTGAACGTGGACATCCTGAAAGGCCTGGTTTTTCTTGGTCTGAGATTTCCCTTTTGAACTCTCACACCTTCTTATGACTCTAATTATTAACTTACTGGTTTGTTTGCCAAATCTACCTCTCTAACTCTGGTCAGGGGCAGCTAGGTGGTGCAGTGGATAGAGCACCAGGCTTGGAGCCTGGAGGACCTGTGTTCAAATTCCATCTCAGAGACTTATTAGCTATGTGACCCTGAGCAAATCACTTAACCCTGTCTGTCTCAGTTTCATCATCTATAAAATGGTCTGGAAAAGGAAATAGCAAACCACTCAGGTATAATTTCTGCCAATAAAATCTCAAATGGGGTCATGAGGAGTTGGATGTAACTGAACAGAAACAGCCCTGGTCACTCTTCTGAGCATCATTTCTACACCTTTAACTGTCTAATGGATATCCCTAGTCAGATGGATGTTCCACCATTACCTCTAATGCAGAAGAATCTGAGACAAAATTCATTATCTTCCTCCTTGCTTCTGTTGATAAAGGACTTTACTCAGGTCACACAACTAATAAGTAAGGCAGATTTCTCTAACTCTAAACCACATTCATTTCATTGGCCAACTCTCTACCCTTGTTAAACTGCTGAACTGATTTACATTCATGCCAAATCATGCCTCTGAAGCTTTACTCATGCTGTTTCCTCTGCTTGGAATTTTCCTCTCTTCTCATATAGTAACAGGATCAAAGAAACATAGATGAAGAAAGGCCTTAGTGGCCATGTAATCCAACATCATCATTTTAGGGGAGAAGAAGCTGCATTCCAGAGATGAAGTGACTTGCCTAAGATTATACAGGGAGTAAGGCAGTATTGAAACTCAGATCTTTTGCTTCCCGATCCAGAGTCCTTCTTGCTGTACCCTGTGGTCTCTCAAAATCCAAAGTCTACTTCAAAGTCTTCCTAAAGTCTGGCATCCTCTGTGAGAGATCTTGTTGGGCTGCTCACAGCCTTTAGTGATGACTGCCTTCTTTGAAATTTGGTGGCATTTATCATCCATTTTCCTCCCCTCATTGGGCATCTAGGATTTTTAAATATTTGCTTTATGTGGGGTATCACCTATGTGAATATGCTCTCTAATGCTGTAGATCATAACCCATCCATGTCTGCCCATCCTGTGTGACTCTTGCCTGTGCCTTCCCATAGATCCTCCATGGAGAGACCCTTCCATTATGCTGGGCACTTTCCTGTAGATCTCTTGACAACATGTGGATACCAATAGAGAAAATGGACTTTTCAAGGCTTAATCTTTGCTCTTGTTAATTAATCAGATTACATTTTTCTTTTGTTTTCAGTTTCTTTTAATTCTTAAAAATTTTTTATTGATGTCTTTTGTTTTTAACTTCATGTTCATTTCCAAACATATCCCTCACCACATTAACCTGGCTGGTTTTCCTTACACTCTTAAACAGCAGAACATCCCACTGCCCACCTTGCTGTCACACTGACCACATTTGACAGTGCAGAATATTCTGCTTTATCTTGTCTCTAGATTGGTCACTATAATGACACAGCCTTCAGTTTCGCTTAATGGTCTTTCCACTTATATTGCTGTAGCCATTATGTATATATTATTTTCCTGGTTCTGCTACTTTTCTACATATTAGGCCCTATCAGTCTTTTCATACTTCTCTTCATTCCTCATGGTAGTAATTTCTTGTGCAGAATAATATTTCATTGCATTTGTGCTATAATTTATTTATCCATTTCCCAATTGATTGTCATCCATTTGTTTTCAATTTTCTACTACTATCAATAGTTTGCTATATGGAATCTTCCTATTTTTGACCACATTGTAGTTTATATGTATATATGTACAAATGCATAAACATACATGTACATATGCAAGTTATGAATATATTACCCTCACATATGTGCATATGTATATACAATATGTGCAAATACATGTATATTAATGCAATCAATGAATTTATGCATATATGCACTATGTATTAACACTCATGTGTATGTCTATGAATAGATACACTTATATTCGCATATATACATATGTATACATACATACAACTATGTGTGTATAAATACACACACATACCAAACAGTGGGATTTCTACATACACAAATATCTGGCTCATCTTTTTTCCCCTCAGTCAAGCATCTCTCTGATAACATCCTTTACATGATATTCACTTGTACAACTCTTTGTTGGTCACATGTCATAGCTGCTCGCACACCATGTACTTCTCCAGTGCTCTTTGGGTGACCTCAACTTTCATTCTTCAGGAATTGAGGTTTTCCATGACTCTTAGCCATACTTCACAAATACATCACACCTCCCCACACAGATGATAAATCACTTGAGGATAGGGCTTGTATGGTGTATTTTTTGTGGTTCAGTCATTCAATCACATCTGACTCTTTGTGACCTTGTAGACCATAGCACACCAATATCATCCATGTTGTTTTTCTTGGCAAAGATACTGGAGCAGTTTGCCATTTCCTTCTCCAATGCATGAAGACAAACAGAGGTCAAATGACTTGGCCAGGAGTTCACAGCTGTTAAGTTTCTGAGGTCAGATTTGAACTCCAGTCTTCCTAACTCCAAGTCCAGTGCTCTGTGCACTGAGCTATTTAGTTACGCCTTGTGTGGTGTATGCACCACATTCAGTTCCCAGACTCCAGTACTCAGTAGGTGCTCAACATCCATGTATTGGTATTCTTGATTGAGATGGTGGTGATTATGTCACTATGTGGAATATAACGTGCATGGGAAAATCTGAAATGGAACAGAGTACGACGAAAGAAACTGAGGAAACTGTTGCAGGAAATCATCTTGAGCATCTCTCCGTTGTTGCTTTTTCTTTAAATGAAGTATCTGTATCCTTCTAAAGGATATGAGAAGGCAACACAACCATTGGTCAATGGCTAACATGCAACATTCTATATTGTAGCTTCTCATAAGGAAATCTTAGGATGAAATACTATGCAACATGCTTGGTCTCAATGTCATTTCCCTACATTCCCCTTACCTCTCCTCCCCCTGCCTTTTTCTCTTCTTCAAAGTGATTTCAACTTGACCCTTATAACAACGTAAGAAAATATTCAATGCAAAAACAAAGGTTGACAGATGTCCATTGACTTGACCCCAGTCACACAGCTGGCCAGATACAGAGTCAGAATTGGAATCCACAGCTTCATTGCCTCCTCACATATTCTGGCTATATGTTCCAGATGGCATACATATGCTGCTATGTGAACATGCCAGGAAGCTTTGAAATTATGAAATGTGGACTTGATTAATGAAAGAGAATAGGGTTTGGGAGGGGGGGGTGAAAATCCAACTTCAACTAGGACTTGTTTAACCAGAAGAGTTTTTATTATAATGACAATTTGTAATCATATAGAACTTTTCAACCTTATGGACCCTGAAACTCTTTACAGGCTATAAATATAGCAGAATCTTCTGTTTGACTTCATATTTTATTATGTAGCCCCCAATTTTTGTGGAAATATGGGATGGGGTGGGTTAAGTTGGGGATCATTGAAGGAACTAGCAACTGGAAAAAAGCCCTGGTTTCCAGTGTGGATGGAGAATACAAAATTTGAATTCTAGGAAACAAAACCTGGAGGCCATTTTCTTTTGTTTACTGATATCAGCGAATTGGCTTTTTCAGTAATAGCAGGTCAGATTTGACTTTGATTTCTTGGTTGCAGTTTGGTATTCATTATCGCCATGTTGTTCATTTGTTTTTATATCTAGCACAGCACCATATAGAAGAGGAAGAAGAGAAAAGGGGAGTGATTTTGAACGTTCCTCCCATCTGACTGGTTATTCTTGCATCTCTCTTTCTATCTTCCATGTCTGTGCCAATAACCTGGCATTTGGTAGGCAGCTTTATATCAAATTCATTGTAATCTATGAAAAATAATCTAGATACTTTAGTCATGATGCAGTTTTCTTTCATAAAGCACCACTTCAACATAAAAGAGACAGACAAAGAGAGAAATAGAAACAAAGAGAGACAGACAGAAATAGAGACAGAGAAGAAAAAAACAAGGAAATATAAAAACAGCTATCCCTTAATTAATTGATAAATTAACAATAATTGTGGAACAAGGAAATTTAAAGATAGTTATCCCTTAATTAATTAATAGGGTAATACTAACCTTGGAACTTAATAAATAGGAGATTTAGAGTCACATCAAGAACCAGATAGACTTGTAATACATAAAGCAAAAGCCTTTCGTTTTCATGATTTTCTCCATATAAAAAACGCCATAGTAAATGCACATTGGCACTCATTTGGCTACTTATGGACTTAGAGAATCTTTGGTGGGGGGCCTGAGAAATTAAGAGACTTGCCTGAGCTCACACAGTCACCATGTGTCAGAGATCTGATATAAATCCAGCCCTTCCTGACTGTTCCCTCTCAGGTCTTTCATCACTGTTTATAACTCTCACAAGTAGATGTTCAAGGTCTAAAGCCAAAGCTTCTTGACTGACTGGCTGATATTGACAATATTGACAACTGAGAAAGCAAGAAGGAGGATAAAGAGGAGAAGGAGGAGAAAGAGAGAAAATAAAGAAGAAAAGGAGGGAAATCCAGTCCTTGTTCTTGAGGAGCTCATAATCTAGTGGGAGAGATCATATGCAAACAGTTATGGACAAACAAGATATATACAGGATAAACTGTAGATAATCAATAGAAGGAAAACACTTGTATTAAGGGAGATCAGGGAAGGCTTCTTGTAGCAGGTGGGATTTCATCTGAGACTTGAAGGAAGTCAGGAAATACAGGAGTAAGGGATGAAGAGGGAGAGTATTCCAGGCATGAGACGGTGAAAATACACCAAGTTAGAAAGACAGAATATCTTGTTGGAGGAATAGCAAAGAGGTCATGCCATTAGAATGAAGAACCCATAGGTGTTGTGCCATCAGATGCAAGAAGACTAGAAAGGTAGTGGGAGGGTGGCTAGATTAGGGAGAGATTTAAAGGCTAAACAGAAGATTTAATATTTGATCCTGGAGGTAATGGAGAGAGAACCACTGGGGTTTGTTGAATTAGGGAGGGAAGGGTTGACATGATCAGATATGGACTTTCGGAAGATCACTTTGATAACTAGAATAGAGAATGATGTGCAATGAGGTTCAATTTGAAGCAGGGAGACCAAACACCAGGCTACTGTAACAATCCAGGCACATAGTAATGAAGGCTTGCACCAGGATGGTGGTGTCAGAGGACCGAAGGGGGACACTATGAGAGCTGTCTGTTGCCAGTCTTCATTTAAACATCTACATTGTGTGCCCTGCTAATTTATTCAGGAACCCTATAGAATCTTAGACCTTGAAAGGACCTTAGAAATCGTCCAGTCCAGCCTCACCGTATGTCATAGATGAAGAAATTCTGGCCCAAAGTGATTTGCTCAAGGTTAAACAGGTAGTGGAACAAAGCAGATTTTTCAATTGAGGTCCCCCAACATCAAATCCAGTGATCGTTCCGCTAATATCACATAGTCTATAACTCCCTTTATTTTATAGAAGAGAAAAAGTGAGGACAAAGAGGGTAAGGAGAGTTGCCCAAGGTCACCTAGGTAGAGAGTGACAGAGGTAGTATCAGGACCAACTTTTGTCCAATGTCTGTTCCACTCTGATGCTCTTGCTTGACACAAGGGCGACCAGGAGTGAGGATGAGGAGGAGCAGAGAGTGGGAGATAGGGCAATAGATTGTCTTTGAGAATCCTTGGAGATGAGGATCATGTGAAGCTTGAGGAGAGGGTATAAGCTGGCCCTGAAGTATTTCTGGAAGTGTGTAGCCCATCAAGGTAGAATGAGGAATGGAGCATTACAAGTGTAAAGATATATACTTTAAGAGTGGATAGGAAGGATGGCACAGGTAGGTGGCACAGTGGATAGAGCTCCTAGCCTGAAGTCAGAAGACATTATTCTGAGTTTAAATCTGACCTCAGACACTTACTACCTTTGTAACCCTGGGAAAGTCGCTTAATCTGGTTTGCCTCAGTTTCCTCATCTGTAAAATGAGCTGGAGAAGGAAATGACAAACCAATCCCTTGCCAACAAAACCCCAATTGGTGTTATAAGGAATTGGACACAGCTGAAAAATGAAACTCACATCAGGGAAGAAGGATAAATTGATTCTCCAGCCTAACAGAGCATAAATTTAGTTTCCCTGGGGAATATCAAAACAGAGTCAAGAGAGCCTTTTCTTCCTGCCTCTAGAAGATACATAACTTCCTGAATGCAAAGGGAAAACTTGATAGCAATAAAAATGGTGCATTAGTTTTGCACTCTATCCTCTGTCTTTGCACAAACTATATGTTGCCCTGACCAAAAACAATCCCCCAAGAATATCTTCTTTTTCTCCCCCTCCTCCTCACCTGTGTTACCCTCCTACTCAAATTCTGCTTAACATTCACCTCTTTTAGATGACTTTACTGATTACCCCTTTACTCATTATCCTCTCCATTTTTGTCTTCTGTTGGCAGAGTTTAGTTTTTTTTTTTTACTCATTTGTATTTATTTAATCAAGAACCATTTATTTATTGAATTTCTCTCAGTGCACAACACTGTGCTTGGTGCTGTGGGAGATGTAAAAATGGATAACACATGCTCTCTTCCGTTGTGAAGCTTACAGTCTAGAAGTCGTGTTCTTGTTCGGTCATTTGGTCGTGTCTGACGCTTTGGAACCTTGTGGACCATGCTATCCATGGGAATTTTTTGGCCAAAGATAGTGGAGTGGTTTGCTATTTCCTTTTCCTACTTTTTCTACTCCTTTTTCCTACTTGCTACTGGGTCCTTATCAACTACTTTGTAACTTCCCTGAACTAAAGGGATATTATCTATTCCTTTCCCTGTGGTTGAGTCATTTCAGTCACCTCCAACTCTCCATGACCCCATTTGGGGCTTTCTTGGCAGAGATACTGGAGTGGTTTAGTCATCTCCTTCTCTAGCTCATTTTACACATGAGGAAATGGAGGCAGAATTAAGTGACTTGCCCAGGGTCACACAACTAGTAAGTACCTGAGGTGAGATTTGAATTTATGAGGATGAATCTTCCTGTCTTAAGAACTAGTGCTCTATTGAGTTGTTACATGTGTCACTTAGCTATCCCATTCCTTTCCCGCCCTCGAACAAATACTGCCTAGTATGATTCTTTAGACATAATGAATGGCCAATAAATGCTAAATGACTCAATGATAATATCTGTTCTGTGAGTTTTTACTTTCCTAGTCCCTTCTCCTTTTCCAATTCCACGTTATTCCCAAGTTACTCATTTATAGAAGGTGGTAATTCTGGAGGATTTAGCTGATGAGGGTTGGAAAAGAACATTACATTTTGGAAATCAATAATTTTTCCCTTTTTTTCTGTAGTGGAAATCACTGTAAAGATGTTCCATCTGTTGCCTACAATGAAGAGACAAATGTCACAAAAAAGAAAAGACAGGGATTTGTTTTTCTTTCAAATATTCTACCAGCTTGAAAGCAGAGAATCTCAAAAGGCTTAAAAAAGACATTTATCCCTCAGATTTATTATGGGACAGAATGTTAACTACTCCTAGATTTAACACTACCCTTGAGCAGTAAGGAAGTAACAACCGGTAAAAAAAAAAACAAAACAAAACTATTTTCTTAGTCTCTAAATCATCTATGGGGTACCAAAAGGCTAGATTTGTAAGATGAATAGTAAAATGATATCAAAGTATATATAAAGAACTGAGCAAAAGTTTACAAAACAAACAAGTTTATATGTGCATATATGTATGTATATGTATATATACACCTATATACTATGTATCATATAAATATATATTTACATTTACAAATTCCAATTAGTTGCGTCATATGACACTGAGTGTTCTCAGCTATCAAAGCTATGCTTTAAAAATCTGAAATACAGACTTTTAAAACAGTTCTTTTGTCTTGGCATCTGGCTTAACTCTCAATGCCCACTTGCTAGTAGACTAGATTCTAGGCTCTTCATGTTTCCTCTCAATAGGTTGTTGGTGCATATCTGTGATTTAATCAGTGTGTATTGTTCCTGGCATGGAAAAAAGTCAGCCCACTGCTGACTCAGAGGATTCTGTCTCAGAGGATTGCCTGGGATCTGAAAGATTAAATGACTTGTCCAGGGTCACATAGCCATCATGTGTCAGAGAGATGAGTCCTTTATCCACAACATCAGGCTACCCTACTAGTTTGTTGCAATGGGAAATTCTAAGTCTGATGGTCTTCATATTAATTCTTTAAAATTAAAGTGTTTTGACTTCAACAAGGCAAATACCTGGAGGAGCCAAGATGGTAGAGTAGAAAGACTCACATATGCTAGCTCCGAACCTACAGCCCATGGATTTCCTCTAAAAAGAACTCCCAAAAAATTCTGGAACAGTGGAAGCTGTGCAGCAACACAGTGAAGGAGATTTCTGTTCCAGAGAGCCCTGAAACACTGACCCCAGTGGTCCATCACGCACTGGATGGGAGTGGAGCACTGCCCTGCCACTGCCGCGTGCACTGAGAGGAGCGAGCAGATCCGAGCAGGCTTCAGGGACAGAATCTCCAGCGGCCGTGAAGGTCCCTCCACCCACAGACGCAAAGGTCAGTGAGAGAGACATCTAGACGGGCTGAGAGGGGAGCGGGGTGTCTCCATAACTTGGGCCACCTCGGGAGGCAGCAGCAGAGGCAGCAGGTGGCCAGAGGCTCCTGGAGCAGGCAGGAGCTCAGTAGCAGCTCCATTACAGAAGATCTCTGCATAAACACCCTGAGGGAACTGAGCCTGGGAGGCAGCCCTGCCCCCACTTGAGAACCTGATTTAATCTTACCCTGAATAGCAGCCAGGCCAGCCACCAAAAGCCTTGAGGCTGGGGAGCAGCATTTGAATCTCAGACCCCAAGAACTAGCTGGGTGGACTTAGGCAGGGGTGG
>CM053769.1:695226153-695264052 GCA_028658325.1 Potorous gilbertii | reverse complement strand
AGATCTAGCAGCTTCTACATTAAGGGATCAAAGGGCGTGGAATAAGATATTCCAGAAGTCAACGGAACTATGTCTAAAACCAAGAGTCACCTACCCAGCAAAACTGAGTATAATACTTCAGGGGAAAAACTGGTCTTTCAATGCATCAATTCTTGAAGGCCTAGTCTGAATATTAACTTTACTAATAAGCTTTTCCTAACCACGCCAGGCGGAGAGGATCCTTCCTCAGAAGGAATAATCTTTACAAAGCTCTTTGATCCTCACATATTTAAATTTCATACTATGAATTTATGCACAATGGCACCGTATTGTGATGTCTTCCACTATGAGAATATAAGCTCTTTGGGGGCAGAAATGATCTTTCTGCTTATATAGCCCTTGCACATAGTAACAGCTTAATAAATGCTTATGAACTGACTGACTGACTAGACCTTGAGATCTGTGATGGCAGAAGTGGTTTCTTATTCATTTTTTGTCTCTTACTGCCTAGAGAAGTGATTCTCAGGTTGTGGTCTAAGGATCTTTGGGGTCCTCAAGGTCAAAATTATTTTCATAATAATGCTAAGATGTTATTTGCCTATTAAAATACTCCTTTTCTTTTTCTAACAAAATACCTCCATGAGACTGGGTTTTCTTCCTACAGTTTCACCAAAATAGCATGTTGAAATAAAATTGAATGCAAAAGTAGTTATGAGAATCCAGCTATCTTCTTTTAAGCCATGCATTAAAGAAATTTGAAAAAATAATGTGTAAAATTGTGATAGATGATTAATTACACCCCTATTTTATTCCACTCAGTATTAATCAGTTTGTTAGGATTCTGCAATGGTGGATAAGTTCTGATAGAAGACCTCAGAGCAGTGAACTGCAGATTATAAGCACATTGGCTTAATCATAGGAAGCTAGCTAAAGGACCTCCACCCTTGTTTTTCCTTGTTATGGTGATCAAGTCCAATTATTTTTGCTTCTCTTCTGTCCCTTATCATCCCTCTATTGCTCAACATAGGGAGATGACCATGAGCCCTTGGCCAATGACTGATTCTGGTTGCAGGTCTGTGGCCTGCTTTTCTACCAGTCCATCAGCTCAGGCAGATATTTTGACATCTGTTTATCACCTGAATTCATAGGTGTGTTCATTGTCTTGGTAGGATTTCCTGAAAGGTCAAGATGAGTTCCTCAAGGTCTGCTAATTAGATCATTTATCAATCAATGGGATTCTGTGTTTTGTGTAGGGTCAAGGGCAAGATCTATGAACCAATAAAATTCCATATTTGGTTTATTCCATCTGTATTGTCTAGGTATCAAGCACCTGAATAACTCAGGCCCTGGAGGAAGGGGTCATCTCAGATCATGACAAGGATCTGAAGTCTACTTCATTAGAGAGAACCATAGATCCTTTGCTAATGAGTTGTTGGCTCAGAGCTTTGTCTCAATTTGTTTTACTTAGGCTGGGTAATTTTATAAGCTCACAAATAGTACCATTCTTCACATCAATTTTTTGGAAGATATAGTCATTTCTTTCACAAAAATTTCATTTATATTAACATGTAATGGGTTTATTATTATTATTTTAAAATTAACTAATAAGCTTGTAAAATTTTATCAGTTGTAAAATCTAATATGGAAAATATTGATAGCTAGAATCCACATGAGCGAAAGGTCTTTGAGGTTCTTAATATTTTTGAGAGTGTAAAGGGGTCCTAAGATGAAAATGCTTGAGAACACCTAGTTTTAAGCAACAGCACCCTGAATCTCAATTCAGTGAGTATATATATCTATATATATATGTAGATATATATCTATATATTATATGTATACACATAAGTTCTTTGCTGTAGAGCAGGGATTTCCAAATTTTTAAAATTATACACCCATATCAGTTTAAAAAACATTGGGGCACATACCTTTTACATAGAGATATAGGTCAATATTGCTATAGATATTTATATATCTATCAATATTATTTCTTTGATATTAATGTTATTTACTATTTTATTAAAGATATATTTATAGACATGTTTTGTATCTATAGATATAAATATATTTATTTCTCTCTATATATACATACATACATATTTGGTAGATAGGAAGAGAGTGATAGAGGCAGTTGTATATTCTTTGAAAGTCTACTGAGTGCAGACCTTTTTCTTCTCAGTTACCAGTTACCAGTCTTCTGGCACAATCTTTACCCTTTGCCTGATCTTAAGGACCAAGAGCCTTTGTGCATATTTTTCAGCAAGGGGCCTGGGAGCATATGTCACTAGAAATAACCGATAATTATGTGACCAAGAAGAAACAGGGTGCATGCTCAACCCCATAGGAAATGCCCCAGCTAGAGCACATGTCTAAGTGGAAATGGTCAGGGCACATGCTCAATTCTATAGAAAGTACCCTAGTAAGAGCATTGGTGTGTATCAGTGTGTGCGTGCGCGTGTGTGTGTGCGTGTGTGTGTGTGTGTGTATGTTCATGTACCAGGACATGATGATTGCTTCCATCATGTAATGATATGCAAATACTACTGCATCTGTACAGTATAAGGTGTACACAAAAATAGAAACTAAAAGATCAAAAATATAAACTAAATATTTTTACAATGATTTTTATTTTATTTCTTTAAAAGTATAAAACTTTTTTTTGCTCTCACTAAATCCACTAATCATAATATTTTAATGAGAGCAATGGGATTGAATGTGTTTCATTAATTGTGAAAATTATGTATTAACACTTGAGCTACAACAGATCTGCAGGTTTGGTTCCTAGTTTGGTTTGTTCAATTTTTTGATTTTAGTGGTTGTCATTGCTAAAAAGGATACCCCATAAACATACATAGGTCCAAATTAAAGAAATCTATCATTGGCAGTGCTTACTATAACATGATACTCATATTTCAATCCCATACGCCAATTATACAAGCATATTTTGGGTTGAGATTCAACTAGTAATTCCCAACTTCCCTAATGTTGCTCTTGCAAACTAATGAGAAGTTAGCATTTTAATGTTTGACCAATGAATTCAAGATCTACTGAAACTTTTTGTTCGCAAGATTTTTAGATGAGTTAGAAAACTGTTCCCAAATTTTACGGATATGCAGACATGAGAGTTTTATGGGTAGCCTCCACTGTTTTCAGCAACGTAAGTCTAGTTTTTAAATGTCGTGCTCTTTATTGACCTCACATCAATAACATTCACTACGTTTAGCGGCACAATGTCCACTTAAGATAAGGTTTATTATTAATGTTACTGGATGTAAACCCATATTTCAAATATTATTCTTGAAAAACTTGAATTTCTTTGGTCAACTTCTTATGGAATCTGATGGACAGTTTTTACCTTAGAATATCCAGAGTTTAGAGGAGAAATAGGAGAAGGATCAGCCCTTTTCTTGCTGTTCACTTAGGCTCAAATCATTAGTATTATCTTCAGGTCTCTTCCTTCTCAGGAAGCCACACTTCCATTTTCTGAGGGTGAGTTTAGTTAAAATGAAATAATAGAATCTATAAATCCACTTTATCATGTCTATAATGCAAATTTTTTTTTTGCAATATACTTAAAGCAAAAGAATGAGTGAGAGCTCCAGCATCAACCCCCTGTGCACTCTTCCTTTGAGGTATCTCAGGTACCACCCTCTCTATACATGACATTTGACTGAGATATATGAACTCAATGAGAGTGCCAGTATCAATCCCTATATTATATATTAGGAAAGCTTAACTTCTTTACTTTTGTAGAGAAGAAATAGCATTTCTTATCTACAATTCAAATTTTTTTCTCTTGCACCTCAGTAGAATATTTCTTGCAATCCTAGGCAGAACACTGCTATAGATGAGATTTCTGTATTGGAGGATAGTTGGACTAGATGACATCATCTTTGGAACCAGCAGGAGCTTACCAAATGAGATAAATTGTCAATTGCCTTCTAGCTCTGGTTCATAGATCTAGAGTTGGAGGGGACTATAGAGTTCTTCCTTTTACAGATGAGGAAGTTGAGTCTCTGAGATCTTAAGTGTGTTGCTCAAAGGCCCTCCAGTAATATATAGCAGAGCCCAGATTCCAGTGCTACTTGCTGTGGTGTGAGGATCTTCCCTCTCCACAGGGTTGATAGTTATGTCTCAGATGGTACCATGTGACGTGACTTGAGAGGTACTAGGAGGGTCTATTGTTTTCATGAATTTTTCTGCTTTTCTAACTGCCACTCGGTGAAATTAAAGATTCATTCCTTGGGGTTGAGTCAGTATTACATTTCCTCCTTAAAATGCAAATATCCCTGGAGAGGTAGCACATGAAGACACTCTCCATCATCAACACCATAGCATGAATTAACTTATCAGATTACCTCTAGCCCTTAAATGAGGCCTGGAAGTAATGGGGCAGAAGATATTTAAGGCAAGTCTCCAGCCAGGGTGGGAGTCTAGCACCCAGGTTGAAGCTCAGGGATGAGAGGAGAAGGTGGGTGCAGTGAAGGGCAGCAATCTGAGGCAGGAAGATGCCCAAGCCAGTTTTTGCCTTCTTAGTCTGGGCTGAGGCCAGCCCTTCCTGTAGGTATGTAGGAAGCAAATTCATACTCAGGGGAATGTAAAGACCTCATCAACTCTGTCAGTAAGGCAAACTTGCTGCAGAAAATGGAAGAGTATTAGGAAAATTCAGCATACATACAATCAAGGCAAGGTGTCAACTGATGTGAAAGATGAACAAGTAATGTCCTCCTAATTTCACTTGGCAGACCAATTTCCAAAATCACCCCAAACTGCAGAGAGAGTTTCAGCACAGCCTCATGTTCATTTCCAAAGATTTAGAGTCGCTATAGCACTGGGGTATAAATCACTGACAATTTTCCATCTGGATCCAAAGATCATTTTAAGCGTGTAACATTTTCTATGTACTTATTATATTATATAGTGGCTCGTACTGCCTGCTTGTTTTGTCTCTGCTTTTATTGGCTAAGTAGGACTGTCTTCTCTCCCTTCTATTTAGCACCTCCCTCTCTCTGTCTTTCCTTTCAAAATACTCTGACCTCTTAATGAGAAATCTCATACAGGAGACATGAATTGTTTCTAGACATTGGTCAAAATGGTTCAATTAAACAACTCAATTTAATTCAATTCAACAAACACTTATTACCTGACATGTATAAGGCATCTTGCTTGTTGGGTGCTTGAGCAGGGTGGGATGTGGGGTGGAAGGGGTTTGGACCTACGAACGCAATTCTCCTATAGAAACTCTCTTTACCAATAAAACTCACATGCAACTTGTAGTCTTAAAGAGGGGATGCTGGGCACTGAAGTGACTTGCTCTGGGTCACTAAGTCACTGTATGTTGGAAGCACGATTTGAATGCAAGCCTTCCTTTCTCCAAGACCAGTCCTCTCAGGTACTAGGAATACAAAGGTGAAGAGATTATAATTTAATCAAAAGGGGTGAGGGAGGGATGTATGGAGTTGCAGTCCAAGTTAGAGTGCTGTAATTGTGTGTCAAACAGAGAGACATAAGGCATTAGAAAAGAAGGGATCCTTTCTATTTAGGGTGGGGAGATAGAAATCAGAAATTAGGGTTCATGGAGTTCAGCCAATCAATCAGCAGATACATCATGTCTGGCCTAACATACGCCTGGAAGAAAGAGGATTCCAATCGTAAGTAATACACAAGCGTATTTCTCAACAGCTTAATTCATGGACCATTATTCTTTACTTTCTACCTGATCCTCCACTCAAGTTTGACTCTGCTTCATCATTGTGACATGAGGCAGTGCCTCTGGGTTCTCACAGGCTATGCTAGTGAAACCCAAAGTATGGTTCATATTACCAGTCTAGAAAGGCTTCCAATATTGGCCTGGTGACAGATTGGGTCTGTTGTCCCATGACCAGCCAAGTAAAATTTGGCCACTAAGCTGATGAATAAATTACTGACTATGTCTACCCCTGAACCCCCTCTCCCAGGCCGGGAAAAAAGCTGCCATTAGAGGAAGTTGTATCAGGCAATGATAAAATCACAGACTACTGTTAAAATAAATGACCTGACTGTTGTCCTGCAACACTTAGCTAGGATTATATATCCCTTTGTCCTTTTGGGCCCTCTCCCATCTCCACTTCCCAAGAAATTATTTGGATAGTCATATGGGAAAGGAATATGGGATGACTTTATCCTTCTTCCCCCTCAAAGAATGTACATTAATTCAGTTCTGTATTACAACTATTTAATGAGCACATACTATGTACAAGGCACTGTACTAGGTACTGGAAATGTAAATATAAACAAATGACAAAAGCTCTGCTTTCTATGACCTTTTTTCTAAATGTTCACAAAGAGACAGGGACAAAAGTGGAAATCTGTTAGAGGCAGCAGTGGAGAAGCAGACAAGGGACAAGGCTACACCCTGCATATGTGTGAATGCTTATTTTGTAGGACTTCACTACAACACAAGAGGGTACATGAAACAGAAGAGGGGAGCAGGGGGATAGAAAGGAGTGCATGACGCACCAGGGTCAAATCAAGGGCCGACAATGAAGGGAAAGTGATTTCTGTGGTCTCAGAAAGAGAAGAATCTACAGAGGAAGGAGACAATGAAAATGGAGGGGGAAGGAAGGAAGGAGACTTTAGTTTGGAAGTGTGTTGGGATGGAGGGTAGTTCTACCGATGACTATTTCTATGGGTGAAGGGAGATGATGACTTTAAAAAGGTTAAGGCCTGGGTACAACTGACACCTGGCAGAGTGAAAGAGTGTGAACATAGGAGGGAAATTCCTAGGCAAATTTAGGGAGTAAATGATCATTTGGTGGGGCAGTGAGTGGAAGAAAGTCTCTCCCATGGGACAGTGTCCTTTCTGACACCTGTAATAGTTGGTGTTGTTCTGGAAGTGAGGTACAATGGAAAAAGTGAATTGATGGTACCCCAGCTTTACAAGGCAGAGGCAGAAAGCTCCTAGAGGGCAAAGCCTAGAAAGAATGCCTCAGAAGCTTTGATGGTATGAAGAGCATAGAGAGGAGTGAGAGACCAGATGACTACTGGAGTCATGAATCCCAAAATGAGGATCTTGAGTAAACACAAAGAGAAGACAGATAATGAAGAGATTGAGAGAAATCCTTTTGGCAAAGAGGAACAAAAAAAATGAAATTTAAACCAATTAGGATTAGCTGAGAGGAGAGGAAGGGACAATCTACTTTAACAGAGGATAAAGGAAAGGAAGGGGATGAAATATATAACCAGATAGAAGCAGGAGAGATGAACTAATAAAAAAATACTCTAAAAGAAAAGAAAGGGATGGCAAAAAAAAAAAGAGGATCATGAGTAAAGGGAGGAGAGTCAGTAGGAACAGGACCACCTGAAAAAAAAAAGATTACAGTAACAGAAGAAATACAATATTGTGTTTACAGCAAAAGAGGAGAGGGGAATGACAACTTAAAGAACTTTTAGAGGCAGATGGAGAAAAATATAAACCGACCTCTAATAACTTCAAATGTGAATGGATTAAACCTTGAAAAAACACAAGAAAAAGGGATAGACAAAATAAAGCACAGAAACTTGCTTTTTCTTCACAACAAAATTACATCTTCTCATCAGTACAATTTTTTTCCTATGATATTTCCCGAATTTTCATGCTGGACTATAAAAAAACCCAAAACCTGTTTTAATTGATATTTTTAATATATGACTCTCATTTCTAATGGTATCTTTTTTCTGTTTTCTATTCAATTAGACATCCCACTGTAATAGCAAACACAAAAGAAAGGTGGTAAAAAATAGTTATGAAAACCCACCAGCAGATCTACAGTGTATGACACTTTGTGTAATTTTTCACATCCATGCTTCCCCTCCTCTGCAGAGAAGGGAGGATAAATCATTTTGGCAATTCTTCCTGAAGCTGAGTATTATCAATATGATTATAAAGCATTCAACTTAAAAATTTTTTTTCTATTTATATTGGTTTGTGTTGTTGTCATTGAGTCATTTTAGTCATGCCTGGTTCTTTGTGATACTATTTGGGGTTTTCTTGGCAAAGATATTGGAGTGGTTGGCTATTTCCTTCTCTAGTACATTTTTCAGATAAAGAAACTGAGGCAAACAACATGAAATACTACCCAAGTAGTGTCTGGGACTAGATTTGAACTGATGAAAATGAGTCTTCCTGACTCTGCACTATCCACTGCACTACCTACGTTGTTACAGCCGTTGTTTTCCTAGTTCAGCTTACTTCAGGCCACATAAATTTCCCTATGATTTCCTGAATTCTTCCTATTTATCAATTTTTATAGCACAGTAGTATTCCATTACATGGTCCAATCATGTACCACGATTTGTTTAACCATTCCCAATGATCAATTCCCCTTTGTTTCCAGTTCTTAGATACTAAAAAAAAAGTATTGTTATGAATATTTTGGTGTATATTAGGATTTCTCTGTGGGATCTCTAGGTCAAAGGGTACAGATATTTTAGACACTTTTAAAGCATAATTCCAAATAACAGATTCTTTCCACCATTATTAGTTTCAAGCACCTACATATTGCCGTTCTCCTGACACAGACTACTTCTGTCTTTTGTGATCTTTACCAATTTATTGTATATGACGAAAAACTTGGAATTCTTTTGATCCTCACTCTCTTACTATGAGTGATTTGAAGCAATTTTCTATGGCTGTTAATAGTTTTCTATTCTTTTTATAATTTTTCACATCCTTTGACTACTCATCCATTTGGGAAATGCTTTTGACCTTATATATTTGTGTTAATTCCCTAAATAACCAGAATATTAAATCATCATGAGAGATATTTGATGCAAATGTCTCCCTAGTTGGCTCTTTCCTTTCTTATCTTTGCTACTGGTTTTGTCTTTGCAAAAGCTTTTCAATTTCATGAATTTAAAATTACACAAAAACACACACACACATTATATGTTATTCTTCCATCTTTTGTTTGGTTATGATTTCTCCCCTAGTTACTCCTATAAACCCTAATAACTCCTATAAAAGGTATCTTCTTTCATTTCCTTTTAATTTTTGCCAGAATGAGTTTTTATTTAATTGATATTTCTTAATGTCAAATTTAGATATTATTTTCTAGTACAATGATGAGGCAAAGAGTAATAAGAGAAGTACCAATAAAAATGAGATTATATGACATAGTAGGTAGAGAACTGACCTTAAGAGTAAGGAAGATATTTGTTCACATAGTGCTTCTGGCACATACTGGCATGATTCATCAATTGCCTACTCTGAGCCTGAGCAAATCACTCAGTATTCCAGTGACCCAGCCAGCTTTCTAAGGAAGGAAGGAAACAAGCATTTATTAAGCACCTACTGTGTACCGGGCACTATACTAAATACTTTATAAATATTATATAATTTGGTCCTTACAATAATCTGAGAGTTAGGGGGATCATTATCCCCATTTTACAGTTGAGGAAACTGAGGCAGACAGATGTTGTATAACTTGCCCAGAGCCACACAAGTAGTAAGTGTCTGAGACTATTTAAACTCAGATATTTCTGACTCCATGCCCAAAGCTCTACCCACTGTGCCATGCAGCTACCTCTAAGAATATAATTGTCAGAGCAAATACCAATCTTCCTAGGTAAAATGATTTCCTTGCTAGGCGCTCCCAACAGTGATAAAATCTGTGGAAAAAATATTCATTAGTTGATTCTTATAAACAGCCTTGTGTCTTAATGAACAGAAACCACACACAGGCAGTTGTTATAGCTTAGTGGAAAGAACATAAGACTTGGAGTTACCAGTCCACATCCCCATTGGGAAGTAATTTAATCTCCCTGGGAATCTACTAATTCATCTATAAAAAGGGGACAAAAAATAATTTGACCCAGATTTATTAATTGCCTACTATATGTAATACACTGCGCTAGGCAATGAAGATTCAAAGATGGAAAACACCATAGCTTCTAGCGCCAAGGAGTTCCCAACCTACTGGGGGTATCGAATGGTGATGGAGATGAGGTATGTACATAAATAGCTCTAACATAGGGTGGAGTGTTACAGGGAGGAAGATTTGAGAATGTTCTCAGTAAGGGGATTGAGTCAGGGAGGCATATCCAGGAAGGCTTCATGGAAGAGTCAGCATTGGAGCCTTGAAGGCAAGGAAGACTTTCCATTTCCAAAAATGACTGAGTACATTTTGGGAGGTAGATTAAAGATAAGCTGAAGAGAGGAGAATATAAAAGCAAGATGACCACACTATTACAGTCATCCAGCCAAGACACGATGAGGAAAGGAACTTGGGTGCTGATAGCATACGTGGAAATGAAAGGATGCATAGGAGACCAATTTTGCAGGGACGCTTGATGGACTTTGGCAGCAGTGGGAAGTGAGGAAGAAGGAAGAGTCAAAGATGAACATGAAGTTTTGAGCCTTACTCAGACAATGGTAGTGACATCAATAGGCAGCATAGTTGAGAGGAGGGTAAGATGTAAGGTAACTAGTTGGTATGGCCAACAGAGGCTGGGTCTGGAGTCAGGTAGACTCATTTTCATGAGTTTAAATGTGGCCTCAGACTGGGTGACCATGGGCAAGTCACTTAACCTTGTTTGCTTCAGTTTTCTCATCTGTAAAATGAGCTAGAGAAAGAAATGGCAAATCACTCCAGCATCTTTGCCAAGAAAACCCCAGATGGGGTCACAGAGGATCAGACACAACCGAAAAAATGACCAAATAATGATAACAAAAGATTTGGAGGGAAGTAGGTAGGATGAATTTAGTTTCAGACGTCAGTTTGACTTTAATGGTGGACCTATCCAACAAAAATTTGGAGATGTGAGAGTTGAGCTCAGGAGAGAGACTGGGGCTGGATATAGGAATGTGGAAATCATTTGCATAGAGGTAGTTTATTATCATAAGTACAATAATATAATACAATAAATTATATAATATAAACATAATAATATACTGTCTAAGTATCTAGATGGAAATATCTCGCAAGTAATTGGGGGTGTGAGAGTTGAACTCAAGAGAAAGATTTGGGCTGGATATAGGGATATGGAAATCATTTGTGTAGAGGTATTTTATTATTATAAGAAGCTGCAAGAGTGGGAGATATGGACAAGGGAAAGAGTACAGAAAAAAAAGATGAGAGCATTGAAGAGATAGTTCTGGTTCTCCAACACTTGGGGAGTATCAGGAGGAAGATGAACCATTGATTAATACCAAAAGATGTTGCTTCTCGATACACTCTTCAGTCATTGGGTTGGGAATAGCAGAGGAAATGTGAATTTATGTAAGAACTTTTGGAGGTCCACACAGCATCAGCTAAAAATCTGTGGGGGAAATCTCCTCCTCAATTCTTCATAAGTAGGTAGTGCGCTACAGGTGTGTGATGAGACTTATGCTATCAAACATAGCCCATTTATTGGTTTCTTTGGCTTAATTGTGCATTGTTCCTTCTTGGAATTTCAGGTGAGAGTTAGGTGGAACAGGTGTACACCAAAAATGGAAAGCAGCCCTCACACCAGAGGTACTAGTCTTTCTTGGACTTACCCTATACTCCTGGTGATCGAGTGGTTAGAATCCAGTGCCTTCACTACTGGGTTCAATTCCCAGTCAGGGTATATTTTTTCAAAAAATGTTAACATGGACTATTTGTGCCTGATCTGTGGTAGAGAATTCCAAGCTTGTAGTAGTCCTATCAGATACTTCACTGTAATATGGTGATGTCATTTTAGTGTTCTTTGATAACGAAGGACAACCACCAACTTTGTTGCTCCTCTTGGGTATGGTGGTCCTGGGCAATAACAGTCAAGTTAAAAGAAAAATGTATTAGTAAAACTTCTTTTAAATAGAAAAAAGCCCCTGGTAATAGGCTTGTAGAATATATGTTTGTTGAAATCAACTTTCCCTGTAACTACAGGACAACATTCTTGCTGAGCAACATCTCAGTTTCCTTCCCCTTCTCAGTTGTGATCTGGATGACTGTAAAGCATAAGTCTCCATCTCCATCTCACAACATGTAGACTCAGAGGATCATACATAGAATTGGAGCTTGTTGCGACCAGAGGTTATCTACCCCAGTCTCAGTTTAAAAATGAGGAAACTGATACATGAGCTTGAGGTTATACCCAAAGTCCAAATCCCCAGCTGCCCTTCGCACCCTATGTGGCCCCGGATAAATCACTTCCCATCTCTGACCATACCTTTGATCTGTTAATCAGAGGGATGTCTCGTTTGTTAAGCTGCCATAGAATGGGATATGAGTATTTAGCCCCTTGTTGGGGGACAGAGCAATTCTTGTTTAGATCTAAAAGAGATTGGCTACTGAGTTCATGTCTCCCTAGTGCCTCTTCTTGGACTGGACTATATCATGATATGGAGTCATCATGATGAGGTGGAAGCCTCATTACCAGGAAACTCATCATCCTGGGATTTTGCCCAGCTTTGGTGTTCACACCTCATCAATGTAAAAGTAAAGAACTCTTTCCAAACCCTCTATTTAGAGAGAACCTCCAGGCCAATTATCATTTTATTTCCTACTGCTTGTATTCCTTGAACAGGACTCCATCATGATCCCCCCTCTGCTACTACATCCTCCCTTTTCAGTTTCCTTTATGTATTGTCTTCTTCCATTAGATTATAAATTCCTTGGGGACAGGGACAGTCTTTCCTTTTATTAATTGTATCCCCAGCATGTAGCAGAGTATCTGGCACATAGTGAATATTGACTGACTGATTGTCAAGGGGGACCCACTATTATTCAAGAACTGTGGTGGTTTATAAATAGAGGCTTTACTATCAGCTGCTCTTTTGGGCTCCTTCTCAGTTGAGTTACATTGTCAGTACCTTTTCTCCCTTGGACTACTGGTAAGGAGGAAAGGGGGAGTTTCTCTTTTCAGTACTGGTGGTGAAAAGCATGTGTTTGGTGAAAACACGCTTGCCTAGGTGATGTTGAGAATCTGGGGACTTCCTTTTCCTTTGTTATTTTATTCCTTGAACCCAGATCTGAGACTAATAATCCTTCGAAATGAACTTCTTTGACCTTGGCAGTAACCAGGGTCAAGACTTCCAGAGTTGGGTGCTGTCTGACCAAAAGGAGAAGGGAGATGACTGCTCCCAAATCATCTAGTGGCTGATTGACTAAAAGGAAGCCTGAATCACAGCCTGGCTGACTAGGAGAGATGGACCTTGGACGTTTGAGTCCTTTGGCTTTCTCCATCATGTCTCCAGGAGCCTCATCATTAGGGAGCTCATCATCCAAGATCTTGTCAGCCTTGTTAGTCATACCTCATCAGTACCCTCTGCCCTGTGATTGGAGGGTGGAAGAAAGAGCTCCTCCCCAAAACTATCATTTAAGAAGGGGCTTTAGGCCAGTGATCTCTCCATTTCCTGCCTAACTACTCTCCTTTGGATTTCTCCATTACATCTCTGACCTAGGTCCTGTCTGCCCTCCCCTTCGCAACATTGTGTGTGTGTCTGTGTGTGTGTGTGTGTGTGAGAGAGAGAGAGAGAGAGAGAGACAGAGAGAGAGAGACAGAGAGAGACAGAGAGAGATCTCACCCCTAAAAATTATAAGCTTCTTGGGGGGAGGCGCTGTCTCATATTTGTATCTTTAGAGCTTAGCACTGTGCCTTTATTTATAGTTGTTGCTGAGTCATTTCAATCATGTCCAACTCTTCATAACTCCATTTGGGGTTTTCTTAGCAGAGATACTGGAGTGGTTTGCCACTTTTCCAGCTCATTTTATAGGTAAGGAAATGAGGCAAATGGGGTGAAGTGACTTGCCTAGGGTCATACAGCTAGTCAGTGTCTGAGGTCACATTTGAACTCAGGTCCTACTGACTCCAGGGTCAGCACTCTATCTTGCACATAGTAGGCAGTTAAGAAATGTCTATTGACTGACCATGTTTATTGTCTGAATTGTGGAACTCCTCCTGGGAAAGTTAGCTCAGGTCTGAGGTGAAAGAGCAATATGTATTCAGAAGTCCCACAAAGAACCTCTACTCTTCAGAGTGAGTATAGCAAGTGGAATGGGCTCCTCAGAATGTTTTATGTCTGTGTTAATGGACTCCCCACTAGTCTTTTGAATCTTGAATATTTTCTGTGCCTGGTATCCATACTGAGTCTCTTTTCTAGAAGGGACCCTATTGCTCACATTTGTGGGAGCCCCTAGGCATGAGTGCTGCCTGAGCTTTGTTCTATCTCCTTGCAGTTACTTTAGGGCAAGGATAATGAGCTGAAGAGTGAAATTGGAAAACTGATCCCCTTTTTTGGAGTCAGGTGCTACCTAGAACCCAGGGTCTCTGAAGATGGAATAAAATCCTGTGTACACATGAGCTCTTGTCAAACAGACAGACACTTTCCCTCAATGCATAAACTTTATTTTATTTGTGATTTATGAAGTAAAGCAAACATTTTCATATTATAAAAAAAAAGGTGATTGCACATGAAACTGCAAGTCTACTATGTACAACTTGTTAATCCTTTAAAAAAACAAGTTATCATGGAAATTTCTTTTTTCCTTTTTCCTCCCCTACCCCCACCCTACTGCAGAGATTGCCCCTGTTAGACTCACACACATACAAATATGTACAAACATACACACACATATACATATATATGTATTTATGTACATGTTCAGCCCTCCCTCATCCAAAACAAAGTCAAGTGCAAGTCATGTCAACATTTCTCTGAAGGCATGGTCTTCTTTGGCAACAGAGGACGAACACAACAACAACTGTGTATGTGTGTGTGTGTGTGTATGTGTGTAAAGTTATTCTGTACATACTTCTATTTAGCAGTTCTTTCTCTGGATGAAGAATGCATAAACCCTTTGACATTTTTTTTTCTCCTTTCCACTACTTCAGACTTGGTATTCTGCTCATGCTGAGTAAGGCTTCATGACCTCAGACTATGCCGTAAAATCCATAAGTAACTAGAATTTGGAAACTACCACTCACAGGCATCAATCTTTCCTCCTGTTTGGTGATTTGGTTACTAAGATGCATCAAGATATGCCAAGCCTGGGAGACAGACTTGCAATGATTGTCATTATCCAAGACAGCAGTTTTCTTTCCTTTCTCACATCCTGTTCTTTTATTGGTAATAGGTTTTGTTCAGATCAGTGATCGCGAGTGTTCATTTGCATGTGTTCCTGTTTGCTAGTCCTGTCTGATCTGCTGTGTGGACTGGAATCCATATGTATGAGCAGGGAGGGTGCAGTAGGTCAGGAAGGATGAAAGATGTCTCTCTGTACTCAACTCTTCTTTAATATGGAACAACCCTAGGCAGGATCGACTGTCTCCTGATGATGAGTTGTTGAATGGAAAGAGGGGAACATACAAGGAGGCAACATTAGCTCTTCCTTTCAAAGTTTTTTCTTCTTTTAATATTCTTAAGGTTTCTAAACTTATTCACCTTGTCACTTCCCAAATTCACATTTATAAAAGAAAGAAAAAGTGATTTGTAGAAAGCTCCAAAACATAAAATAATTATTAGAAAGGATATAGGGAGATATTTACCAAAATATTTATAACAATGTACTATTGTGATAGCAAAGAACAGAAAACTAAAGAGATGTCTATGTATTGGGGAGTGACTAAATAGGTTGTGATGAATGAATGTACTATAAATGTACATGAATGTACTGTGTTGTAAAAATGATGAATATGAAAAATTGAGAAAAGGAGAAATCTTTATGTTTTGGTGGTGCAGTTGGTGCAGCAGGAAGAAAGCAGAACAAGGAAAACAACAAATGTATTGACTACAACAATGTAAATAGAAGAAAACAATAAAAGGAAATTGAGCTCTCTGTAATTAAAATAACCACACGTGGTCTCAGAGAAAAGATGAGACAATGGATCTCCTTTCATTCTTTGCAGAGGTTGGGGAATATGGATATGGAAAATTATATATTCTCTCAGATAGTTGATGTGTTGATTTGGTTTGCAGAAATGCTTTCCCCTCTGTCTCATTTTTCAGTCTTTGTTACAAGGGATTGGGCAAGAGAGAAAGAGGAATATATTCAGAAATAAAGATGATACAAAACCAAAGTACAACAATAAAATATTCAAAAAGAAAAAAGAAAACAAAGATTACAGTTGTCTATTTTGTAAGTTCCTTGTATCTAAAGACTTTCTTTTCACTCTGTTTTTTGAACCAGAATATGAAGACTTTTTTACATCTACTCATCTACTTATACAAAGACATACTCTTACCAAGACTGCTAAGAATGCACAACTATATGTATGCATAGATATGTGTAATAACATCTCCCTGTCTGTGAGTAGCTTCACACATTATTATGTAAAGCTCTCTATCATGGGAAATATTGAGGCTGGATGTCCATTTGAAGTTGGATGATCATTTGTCTGGGATGTGATAGAGATAATTTCTGCCTTAGTCATTGGGTTAAACCAGAAGATGTCAAGTTACCATTTAGTTCAGCAAATACATGGTTACATGTAGTTGGGCTTGCAAATTCATGTGTCATGTTTGCATATTCTCAACTTTGTAGGCAGGCATATGTGCAAAAGAGGTCTTCATAAGCTTACTGAAAATTGAAGAATTTAGTTTTTTCTGTGTTGAAAATGTGAAGATGGTGTTTAAAATCTGACAACTGGAAAATGCTATCTTTACTTCTCAACCCATCTGCCACACAGTTGCCAAATTAACGTTCTAAAAAAAACTCAACATTGCCCTGTGTCATTCCCTTACTCAGAAGTCCTCAGTGGTTCCTTCTTGCCTCTAGGTTACAATACAAGCTCCTCTGCCTGGAATTTCAAACCTTCCATGATTTATTTCCCAGTTATTTTTCCAGGCTTATTTTCTTTTTACTCTCCTTCATACACTCTCTGTTTCTAGGTAATAAACTATTCTTCATACTTTATGTGTCTATACTAAGATAGATAGACAGACAGACAGATAGATAGCTAGATAGATAGATAGACAGAGAGTAATGGTAGATAGATATAGAGATGATAAAGAAAGATGGGAATGATAGATCTATTGATCTCTCTAGATAGGTTTGTAGCCAGATTTATCTAGATAGATCTATATTTTTGTTAAAGACACATAAATACATGTACACATAGATAACATTATTTTTATACATAGGTATCATATATTAGCTAAATAGTAGAGGTGAAGAGGAACTTATATTCAGCTACATTCTATCAATATTGTCAGTTTTGAATGGGGCCTGATCATTTGTTCCAGAGGGCATGTAGGTCCCTGGATGTTATACACAGCAGAGTAGGTATAGGTAAAGGAGGTTTAAGTTTGAAGGAAATAGGGAATTAGAGCCTTAAAGGTCACTAGGATCACTAAGTAATGACTAAAATTAGCATTAGCACTAAAGAACAGAAAGAAGGAGAAAGAATAAACAAAGGGGACAATCACAGTGGTCGGTATTTAAAAATAGACATATAAATACATAGGTGCATTTAGATATATGTGCATAAACAATTGGGAAAGACCTAGCTTAAAAAGACCAAGGTCTCCTACAGCATCCAAGGCTATCCCAAGACTTCCTAGCCTACGTCCTGTCACTGGACTCTGGAGGACAGAGCGAGCCTGACCACTTGGAGAACCTGCTTCACTCAAATCCAATTCACTTACAAGTCAAGACAAACTGTCCCGAGACCTTGGTTCTCTCTGAGAGCCAAGGACATACAACAGCCATGTACATGTACGTATATTTTCCAGCATTTGACTTTTACCTGGAAAATTATTTATACCATAATATCAATGGTAAAAACAAACAATTGTGATGAACAATAATGGCCAGGGCCATGGGCAGCCATGAGATCAGAGGGCTGATGAGGGACAGCGCCCCCACCCCAGTCTCATAACGGAGTGCTGGTGAGTTCATATGCAGAATGAGAACTAGATTATTTTATAAAATGGATACAGCTGACATTTACACAGAGTTTACTGTGAACTAGACATTGGGCTCATAGATTTACAATCATGATCTCATCTGGTCCTCCCAAAAGCTTTGGGTAGTGGGGGCTGTTATTGTCCCTGCTTGATAGATAAGGAAAATGAGACAAACAGCTGAAGTGACTTATCACGCGGGTAAGTATTGGAGGCTGTATTTGAACTCTGGTCTTCCTGACTCCAGGCCCAGCCCTCTGTCTGGTGCTTGACTATACATATATGATAAAAGAGCTCAGAATTTCCTTTTCTTTCTTTCTCTATGCCTTTTCACAGGCTATCCTCCATGTCTTCTTCCTCACCTTTTCCTTGTAGAATTCCTAGATGCTCAGCTCAGATACCATCATAGAGTCTTTCCTTATCTCCCCATGTGATAATGTTCTCTCCTTCCTATAATTTGGTTCATTTATTTTTATATATTTTACATTTATTTACCTATGTCCATGTTGTTCCCCCAGAGATGACCAAAGCACAGGCTAGGAGCTTTACTTCTTTTGTTGGCAGAGTGGCCAACCCTCCAATAGAATAGAAACTCCCTAAGGGTGAGGACCATTTGATTGCCTCTCCATCTGCAGCAACTTGGACAGGGCCTGACACACAGTAAATGCTTAATGAGTGTTTATTGAATTTAATGGAAAGACTATAACTTAGGTCATCTTCATTGTTATCCAGTCATTTTTCAGTCTAATCAGATTCTTTGTGATCCCATTTGAGGTTTTCTTGGGGAAAAAAAAGCTGCAGTAGTTTGCATTTCCTTCTTTAGCTTATATTGCAGCTAAGGAAACTGAGGCAAACAAAATTAAGTAACTTGCCCAAAGTCACACAGCTAGGAAGTGTCTGAGGTCAGATTTGAACTCAGGAAAATGAGTTTTCCTGAGCCCAGACCCAGCACTTTATACCTTATATCCACTGAGTCATCAAGCTGCCCATAGGATCACCTCCTTACCTTATTAGAAATATTTGGCTCAGATAAAGGAAGAGAGAAAGATGCAGAGGCAAAGGGAAGAGAACAAGGATCTATTAAACTTTTGTTAAACCTACTACGTGCTGGGCATTGTGTTAAGATATTTATAAACATTATCTCCTTTGGTCTCAGAGGGAGAGAAAGAGAATGATCTCCAGGACAGGATACTGAAGTGATTTCCAGAGAAATGGCATCTCTTTTCATGTCTGCGAAATCAAGAAACTGAGAGTGACAGTAGCACAAACCCAAATAACCAAATCAAAATAATTAACAACAGTATCCTTCACCAAAGGGATTCTTGAAATATCCTGAGTTTGGCCAAGTAATAACTAACCCATAAATTAAAGCTCTGAAAAGTAGAATAAAGTTGCCCACTCTATGTAAACGTGCTGTCCCATTGTTTATCAGATGAAAGATTCAGCTGTTTCATCTGGGGTACGTTCCACCATGTGACCATTCTGGTTAATTGTTCCCTTTCCCCTTCTCTCTTCAGTATTTCTGACTAGAGTCTAGGAAGGGTGTCTCTGAAGCTACACTCACTGGAAAATGAAGACCAAACTTCTCTAGTCTATAATGTAGCAAGAACGGAACATGAACCAGACAACAAACTGTTACCTCCTCTTATAGGAGACAATGTTGTATGGTGGAAAGAAGGGTAAGAGAGGGAAAGAAGTACTTATTGAGTGCCTACTATGTGTCAAGCACTATGTTTAGCACTTGACATATGTTATCTTATTGGGACCACACAACTATCCTGGGAGGAAAGTGCTATCATTGTCCTCATTTTACAATTGAATAAGCTGAGGCAAGCTCAAGTGATTTGCCCATGGTCACACACCTAGTGAGTGTCTGAGGCTATTTTTAAACTCAAGTCTTTCCGACTCTAGGTGGGACAGCTCTACCCACTGCAGTATTTGGTGCTGAATCTAGAATTAAGAAAGACCTGGATTTGAATTCTCCTTCTTGTGCATCTTCCTTTCCCTCCCCCTAAGTAAGATGGAAAATATGCTTCAGAATATTGTATCAAATCACAGGCCGGCTCCTGCCATCTATCCATATGCTAGCCACTAGCGACTTACAGGGGGGTCTCCCCACAGAGGATTCTGTCAGAGGCAAGAGAGATGTTCTCGTTCATCTTGGCAAAGTATAAAAGGGAGCTGGCGATCTCTCTCCCTGAAAACTCTTCTTTAACCACATAAATCTGCATTCCCTCACTAAAGCCTTGGTTTTTTTTTTTCTTTTGCTGTATCAGGGAAAAGATAAATTCTATATCCTTGGAACATCATTCTCTTAGTTAAAAGCCCTCTTGAGAAGCAATACTCAAGAGAAACAAACACTGTGTGTGGGAAATCAGAGGGTCTCTTTTGGAGAGAGGATAAATATTGGTGGCTTCTGTCAAAAACATAGCCTCTTTCCAAGTTACCTATGGCCATACCTCATTGGAATTCTACAAACTCTACCATTTACTTCACACATAGATATCTTGGTTCAGATCTTCTGATTCCAGATGTGTGTGTGTGTGTGAGTGTGTGTGTGTGTGTGTGTGAGAGAGAGAGAGAGAGAGAGAGAGAGAGAGAGAGAGAGGAGGGAGGGGGGAACAAAGATAGAGAGAGTCAGAAAAAAAGACAAACAGAAACAAAAGTAAAAGAGAGAGAGAGCTCTTAAAATCATTCTTAATTTAACTGAGTTAAAAAATATTTATTAAGCACTTACCCTGGACCAGGCACTATGATAAACACTGAGGATACAAAGACAAAATTAAAATAATAGCAACCCTCAAGAAGTTTACCTTCTCAGGGATGTCTGAGCTAGATGAGATATTAGGGGAGAAAAGTCTTGAGATGAGATGTGACTTGCTCATGGTCTCACAGCTTGAGCCAGGGAAAGAATCTAAGTCTTATTGATTCTGATGCATTAGCAGACACCATTAAACCTTCCTTGTCGTTCACTTGCATAGCTAATATAGGATCAAAGGAGGGGAAGGCTTCTGGAAATGCCTTGTGTACTTAGTCCTGGCTTTAAGTTGCCCATAGGAGCCTCTCAGCAGGTCAGGCCATCTCAGCAGGTCAGATCTTCCTCAGCTAATTGGAGGTTGGGGCCTATAGAGATTTGGGGAACTGCTGTGGACTAGATCAGGGTCAAGGACTGAGACATCCTACAGTCTGAGGAAGGGGAATTCTCCAGTCTTTTTTTAAAATACAAAATACAAACTGACACCATATCCTGGCAGCTCCTTGGGATGGAAGGTCTTTCCACTGCAAGCATAGGCAAGCACTTTGGGTGAGTTGGGTTGCTGGGTACTGGCATCCTGATCTTAAATTGGACCCTGAAGGTCCTCAAAGCTGCATCAGTCAGATTGGGACACTGAAAACCAGTGGTGTACTCCACATACTCTGGGCCTCAGAGTGGAGACTGACTCAAGGAGCAGGCCTCAGGAGACATGACTGTAGAAATTGGGGTCGTAGTGACAAGGGGAGATGGGAGAAAACAGTACCTTTCCTTGAGAGCTCACATACCAGATGGCAGGACTACATACTACTTTTCATATTTATCTTTCCTTTTGCCTAATACTTCCACATTCTATGCCCCACAGATATACTCTTCAGGATCTTATTCTGCAGTGATTCTGCATGTAGTCATCTATACATGCATGTTATCTCTCTTAATTGGATTGTAAACTCTATGAGAGTAAAGATTGTTTCATTCTTTGCATTCGTCTCCTCAGTACCTAGGACAGTACCTGGCACATAGTAGGTGGCTAGTAGATGCTTATAGAGTGATTGATTTCCCCTTTCAAATTATATCCTGGAGTTAGATTTGCTAATCCCAAGTGTACCATGAATTGTCCCTGCTCTAGTTGAGTTTCTTCCTATCTTTGTACCAACAATAGAGGGGTTAGGGATTTGTTTGATGCCTCATATGTGAGTGATTGCTTCCTTCTGATCTAGACTACCTGAGTCTGAATATCCCATTTGAATGGGACAGCACATTTAGTGCACAGGATACAACTCACTTCTCTCTCCTCTTCCTTCCCTCCCCCCTCTTTCTCCCTCTCCTGCAGTTCATATCTAGGGAGTGAAAGCTACGTTGAAGAAATTGTTGGCTTCCACCAAGAAGATGGAACATTGACTCTTCTCCAAGGACAAGCAGGAGCCCATGGTGATCACGTGGTCCCCCTGCTGTCCTCTTTAATCCAGTGTCACCAATGGGATGCCAAGGTTCTTAAAAGCCAACCCTTTGGACAAGCTTCTGCACCCTGGCTTCATGCAACACTGACTTGTGGTAGGACAAATATAGTTGAACGATGCACCTACAGAGCAGCTGGGAGAACCTGCATACCAGGTCAGGCCTCACATCTCTGGAGCTCCTGGAATGCCCACCCATTGAACCTGAACTGGCTGCTAGGCTGATGGCCATCCTAATTTCTGGGTTGAGGCTACTGCTGTGACCCTGGTTTTGAGGGCACAGTTAGGTGAACAATGAATTCTCATTCCTCTCAATACTAATCATGGAGGCTTCAGGGCATCAGCTAGAGTCCTAGTGAACTTTAGTAGCCAAGACACCCAAAATCTAGCAATTAATAGGTTTTTGTCTTTCACTGATAAAAAATTATACATATACCATGGATGCATAGAATATGAGAACTTAGAGATCATCCCACCCAGCTTCCTTATCTCTCCTGTTTCTTTTCAAAAATCTGTCACAGTGACTATATTACCATCTTAAATCAGTTATGTGGTAGCTGACTTAGAGTCATCTCCTTTAATGTGTGCAGGGGAGTTTCAAGGAATGTGCATCTGTGTATGAGAAGTATGCAGAGTAAATAAAATGTAGATTCTGGAAGCAGTAATATGTGCTTATAGCCCAAAATAAAAAGAAAAAAATCTGGCCTAGGTCAGATCCCAGATACATCCAAGCATGTGTCACGGTATGTTAGGTTATGCTCTATGACTCCTAGCCTAGAAGATTAGAGCTCTACCTTCCACCCTCTTCTCCCAAATCCAAGCTGATTCTCTCTGTGTCAGCTTATCTATACCAATCCTGGATCTATTTGTAGAGAGCTGTAGTGGCATAATGCAATGCAACTCAATTCATCAAAGATTTATTGAGCACCTACTCTGTGCAAGGTATTGCAGTAGAAACTGTAGTTAAAAAGACAAAAATAAACAGTTTCTATCT
This sequence comes from Potorous gilbertii, assembly GCA_028658325.1. Taxonomy (NCBI): domain Eukaryota; kingdom Metazoa; phylum Chordata; class Mammalia; order Diprotodontia; family Potoroidae; genus Potorous; species Potorous gilbertii. The sequence continues at coordinate 695,241,049 of CM053769.1, read as the reverse complement.
TCAAGAAAAAGAATTTCACCAGGAATGGGGAAAGGTTTGGAATTTGGTCCTGTCTCTTCAACATCACCAATCTTAAGATCTGGGGGAATTTCCTATATCTTTCTGTTTTATCACATATGGGTCAAGATGAGAAAGTAACCATAATTGCATCATGTTTATGTTATGAGAACCAAGTGAAGTCCTGTCCATGAAACTCATTTGACAACTGTAAAAGAAACCTTATGGAAGTCAGGTATTCTCATTGCGTTTTGTCTAACGAAGTCCCAAGAGGTAATTTCATTACCACTAGACATTTTATTTGACCCAAATATATGTCTTTTAAACTCCATAAGATACCCCCTATTATAGTTAGATGCCAATTAATGAAAATAATGAAACCTATTAAGTGGTCTTACTATTTAAATTCATACTACTTATTCCCATTGGGCTGGAACCATTTACCACATCTTATATCTAATACGTACATATTTGTGTATGTATGTGTGTATACATGTATATTTCATAGCTTCAAATAGTACAAATTAGAATAATATGATTATTTCATGGGTTTTATGACCTAACTGTACTAGCAGATTTAGAGTCAAAAAGACCCTCAGAGGCCAACTAGTTCAACACTCTCATTTTACAAATGAGGAAACATAGAAAAACTAAGACAGGGATGGGGAACCTGCAGCGTCTAGGCCGTATGTTGCCTTCTAGGTCTGTGGGTGTGGCCTTTTGACTGAGTCCACATTTTTACAGAACAAATTCTTTTATTAAGGGAATTTGTCCTGCAAAGTTTCGATTCAGTCAAAGGGCTGTGCTTGAGGACCTAGAGGATCACATCTGGCCTCAAGGCAACAGGGCTCCCACCCCGGGCTAAGACGTGAAAGATAGAGATCCCCTAAATCCATGCTCACTCTTTGCACATTCTGCACGGTGATATACACTGGTCACATCCTCTGAAGTGAGCAGTTTGTTTAGCCTATGATCACACATCATAAGAATGTGTGATCACCTCTTTAATCATTTTAATTATGTTTCTCTGGACTTCCAGTTCTGTTATGTCTTTCTGTGGGTGTGATGATCAATCTTTCTGGAGTAACTCTTATATGGAACAAATTATAAGGTACCTATGTGGAAAAGGACAATAGCATGCCTGCTGTTGATATCAACAGTCTTCATGGCTATATGGAAAATAGAAGGCACCAGAGTGTCTGGTCCCTGGATGGTCCCAACATAGTTTCTTCTATGCCCTTTGTATAGTACCTTCCACTTACATTCTTGTTACTTCGAGGCACATAGAAGTATACATGGTGTTTTAGAACAAACCTAAACATCTGTTAAGAGTTTTACTAGAAGTTCTCTCAATCTCTGAGGGTCTGCAGCTCTTTCTCACTACTATGACCTTGGATAAAATGGTCCTCTTCCTTATCTTGTGTGTCTGTTGGATCTGTCCTGGATGGATCAGAGAGACCTGCATTGTCTACACAACAAATGTGTATTAAACACTTAATATATGACAGACAAGGTGTCAAGCATTAGAAATGTAAATAAAGGCAAAAAACTATGAAAGTATATTGGGTTGGGGGAAGGAGTGCAATGTGTGAAGAACAATAGTAGGGAGACAAGTATCCTTGGATGGAAAGTGTAAGATTGTGGAGGCTTTAAATGCCAAACAGAGAACAGGAGGTAACATGGAATCATTGAAGGTGATTGAGTAGAGGGGTGCATTGGCCAGGTCTGTGTGTTATAACTTTTATAGCTAAGTAGAGGATAGATTGGAGAGGGCAGAGACTTGAGGAATAGAGGCCAATCAGGAGGCTGCTGAAATGGCCCCTGTGTTGATGAATGAGCACTCATACTTGCACCAAAGTGGAGACTTTATTTCTCCCAATCAATTTAGTAATTGCAATTGTGTTTCTCATGTTTATGTCTTATATATACCCATGTGGGTGGTTTAACCATGGTTCATAGGGAAGCAGGAGTAGATATCTCTGGAATCTTGCCTATCTCTCTCCGAAAGAGACTGATTTCCCCCTGGAAGGGAGCAGGAGAAGGGGACATTGGACTGGCAGCCCCACTAGCTAATGCTAGCTTCGAGGAATGATTTTTTTCCCCTTAGATTCAAGATGAATTTCCTGGTTGCAGTCTCCTAAAGAGGAAGAGGTATAGCATAAATCTGAACACTTGACCCCTTTCCACAATATGCACATTACATAAAATACCATCACAATATTCACACATAGTGAATAGAGAGCAAATTTATCCAAGCAGATAGCAAATAGAAATCAGAGGAGTTACATAGATTGGAATATTCCATATAATATACAGAGTTTATGAGCTCTTTTACTGGGAACAAGAAACTTCCAGAAAAGAGAGACAGAGAGAGACAAATAGAAACAGAGAGAGAGAGAGAGAGAGACAGAGACAGAGACAGAGAGACAGAGACAGAGACAGAGAGACAGAGAAAGAAAAAGAGAGAGGACAGAGAGAGACAGACAGAGACAGATAGACAAATACACACACATACACACACACACACACACAAACACACACGTGAGTGTGCGCAAGCCTAAGCAGCCTTGATCTCCCTCAAGGGGTAATTCTCTCAAAGTCTCTAGGGAAGCAAAATGGACAGATTGACTGGTGACAGTATGAGAAGTCAATTTTATCCTATACATCTGTCCTCCAAAGTCTTTTTTTCCCTCCATATGTCTCCCCCTTAAGAGAATCTAGAACCATATATACTCACTTGAAGCAAGAAGGGAGATGGATACCTATCCTCTCCAAAGCTCTAGCACCAACCCTGTCCTTCATGTAAACCCACTACCTTGAGTTAAAATTTCATCAATGAAGAGGATTTTTTTTTCAAATGATTCAGCGTTGAAGTCAGTAAAATAATGACTGTCATACTTGGTAGATGGAAATACAGCCTCCCCATTGGTGGCAGGTTGATGTTGATGCCCAGAAACTGAGCTGTATCAGCATCTCTGGTATCAAGAGCCAGTAGAGTAAGAGAGAGCTCTAGTGGTCCTATTAGAACATCCCCCTCCCCTCCATCAGAGAGGATAGGATGATGAGGAAATCTCACATGTTGTTTATAGGTATAAATACTGATCTGTTGCAGCAGCTACATATAACTCTGGCTTCAGGCTTGCAATATTTGAGGATATCCTGAGGGGAAAGCCCCATTTATCCTGCCCTCATTGCTCCTTGGCTAAGTGGCCTCATGAATAATTTGCTATGCCTGAAATGAGAGGGCAATTCAACAGAGTCTGCCTTTTGGGATAGAGTTATGGAAATGTATGTAGTCTTCTACAAGGGCTTCTGTTCTTGATCCCAGTACTGTCAGGACAGAGTCTATCAACTTTAGGAGAGGAAAGAAGAAATTGTCGGCTTCTGCTGAAAGGAGGGTTGCACCTTTTTGCTTAAGACTAGAACAGAACTTCGCTCTTCACTCACATGATCAGCAGCTCTCACTCATGGCCTCAATCTTTCCTTTGTGTTCTCCAAAAAACCCAGAAATTCTTTGTACTAGGAAAGGATTCCGGAGATACAAAGAAGGAAAGATACAAGGCTGCATGTTGCAAGATCAATCCTGTGCCACTAACAATATTGCTTAAGAGTGATGGTCCATCAAGCCAGCCATTACATGGGGTCTCACAATGGCCCAGGGCTCCATTTTCAAGAATGTTCTTGTTTCAGGATGAACTCTGTAGAAGGCAGAATCTCTGAGAAGAAAGAGAGCAGCATGGTGATTGAAGTGGCCTTAGTCTTTGCCTATGGTCAGATGACTGCCCCACTAGAAGGATGTCAAGAAACTTGAAAGGCCTCATGCATCTCTGCCTCCAAGGTAATTGAGAGAAGCTTTGTTCCTGAGCATGGTTCACAGATCCCACATTGGGAAATGATTTGAATTAAGGTTCATTTCTCAATGTAGCTTTGAGAATACAGTTTGTGTTTCTGAGTACAATCGTTTCCCAAAACATATTTTTTGAAGCTAAGCAGTTATTTGGCTAGTTTTTCAGGGGTCATTTCTATCACTGGTAATCGGAGATGTATGTCTAAAAGCTTTAGACCTTCCCAGACCTAATGATGAGCTGAAGCATTTGCATTCTTCCTCATAATTTGTTGTAGCTCTATTTAGGCATTGATCAATTTGTTTTTTAACCAGGTCTTCCCAAACACCTAAAACATTATTCTATTCCCTGTAAAGACCCCATAATACAATGGTTTATGTGCCTGCATGATGGAGAAACTGAGTCAATAGTTTGGCTATACTTGTTTCATCCTGAAAGGAGAGTGGGTTTATTGTGTCTACACAGTGCAAGAATCAAGTCAAGTCAACTTCGTGCTGGCACACAGAATATAAATACAAGAAGAAAGATAGTCCCTGTTCTCATGAAGCTTCTATTCTAATTGGAGAAGACAACATATAAAAGAGATCTGAAAAGCAGTGAAGAATAAAACCACAAGAAAAACTAATAAAACCCATATTTGGGTGGTATAGGGACAAAATTAATTGATTGATTCTTTTAAAATTTTTCCAGTGCTTGTGTTAGCATCAGGTGACCACAGTCTGAACATTTGCAGTTGGAGCTATAGAAGGAGCAGCAATGGCATCAGGCATTGTCTGTCCCTACAAGTTTGGGAGATTGCATCCCATTGATGTAACTCCTCATCAGTCTGTGGTGGGAGGAGCTTGCTGAATGGGTGGAGCAGGAAGAGGCAGAGCAGGAGCAGAACTGAGAGGAGTTGGTCAGACCAGTCAGAGCTGGGAAGGACAGAGGAAGTAGGTTGCTGGCTGTGAGTGGGAGAGCTTGTTTGTGATTTGTGTGATTGAGTTAGTTTGTGGGAAACCTAACAGAGAAGTCTTAGGACTGATGTTGCCCTTGCTTTGTTACTGTGCATAGATTTCTTTGTTGCTATGATGGATTCAGCTTTCTGGTATTTGAATAAATGTTTTGGTTCTGTCTTCCATGTGGAAAGCATGTTGTATTTCACAATTCAGAATTATGCCGGCATATTCATAGTCATCATTCGTGCTGTGAATATTGTCATGGTGCTATAGTTGCTAACACATTGTGAGACATTGGGCATGTTCCTTTCTCTCTCTTTATGGGCCTCAGCTCCCTCACCTCTAAACTGGACGTTCAGATTTCCTACCCCCAGTGCTATTGGGAAGAGCCAAAGAGAAGATGCATGTGAAACACTTAGCAAAATGTGTCAACAAGTGGTTACCATCTTTCCTTTAATGACCTGAGTATATCTTCATGGGTAGACTTGCCAACAGCAGGTGACAGTACTATGGTTGACTTGGGTGAGGGATGCAAGTAATCAATTGCCAAACATTTATTAAAGATCTGCTGTGTGTCAGGGACTGGATAGAAACAAAAGAAAAATACCTATGACTGGTTGGCTGTAGAAAATCAATGTGTGTGTTCTAATATGTGCACATGGGTTGCGTAGAACAACTCTACCAAATTGTAAAAAATAGGCAGACATTTTTTTATAGCATTCCAAAGTGTGCAAGTCATGCTTTTAATACATTTCAATACTAAAAAAAAAAAACCCAACCACCTTTTACCACTAGTAAAAATATTATTTATGACTACTCACTCATAAAAAGCTGCATTATTGATCACTGCTTTCCAGTAAACATTTTACATTTCATTAATATTTATATTGATATTAACTGTGCTTTAAGGAGGAAATTTGAGATAGTTTTGACAGCTTGTTGCACTGTAGCCCTGGAGCTGGGTGCTATGGGAATAGTCCTTTTGAATATGCAAAAGCTATTGTCAACTCAACTCTTATGTCTGAAGGCATAAACAAATTAATTCTACCAAATGGAATACTTGAAATTTTGAAGAAGGTTAAAAATACCTTGAATGACCAAGCTGAGTCACTTTTTTTTATCCATAAAGCAAAGAAAATAGAGACACAATGAAAATTTTCTTTTCAAAGCAAAATTATAATAAAATTTTTGGCAACAATTGATATGCCTGGGATCTGAATACCACTTTATTGGGATCTTTATTTATCTTTATTTTTGTCATTTCTTTGTGCCCTAATATCCCCATCTGTGAAAAAGAACTAATAATTTTTAGGGAGTGGGGAACCTAGACCTGTGATTTCATCCATGTAGGTGTTCCCATATGGAAACTCCTCCATTGATACATATCAGCAACTTTGGGAGCAACTTCTAGCTCTAGTGAGTTGTCTGAGTTATTTAGGAGGAGCAAATTCTCCAGGGTTGTAGTCAATATATGTCAGAAACAGAATTTGGACCCAGGTTTTCCTGACTCCAAGACCAACTAATGGCTTAAGTAACTTGCTCAAGGTCACATAGGTGGTAAATACCATAGAGTATATTTATTTATATAACTTTTTCACTAGACTTTTCCAGAGATACTACTGATACTGAAGTTTTATCTGTAAGTTAGAGTCAAATGGAATACTGTGGAAATAGTGTTTGTCACCATTCTTTTACAATCTTTTGAAAATATAGATAGAAAGAAGTTGGAAAGGATAAAGAGAGAAAGGATGAAGAGGACTTCTTAATGAAACAGTTTTAAACTTTATCTTGTGAATAAAATAATAGGAATTATTGAGAAGAGACTTCATAGGATATCTTGAGGGAACTAAATGGTGAGAACTACAGTTCCAGAAGTAAGGAGAAGTCATCTGCACTTACAGTTCTGGTTAGAGATGATTCTGGTTAGGAGCTTTCTCAAAGCTAAAATATTTTCTCTGCCTTTTTATCAACTACATCATCAATATTTTGTATAGCGAACAACTTTAATATTGAATTAATGCTCAGAATTAGGGATATATACACATATACTTATATACACACATACATATGTATATATATATATATTTGAGCAACTGCTCAGGAGGAAAGAGATTTCTCTAGCTTATTAAATTTATTTATAATTCATATAATTTACTTCTCATCATTACATACATTATAAACATCTGTAATATAGAAATTAAAAACGATTGAGACAAAAATGACATAATATTTCATCCTAAAGTTAATAGGGAGCTACTGGAGATTATTGTGTAGTGACATGGTTACCTGTGAACTTTAGAAAAACAATTTTGGTGGCAAATGTGAAGGACTGATTGGAGTGGGCAGACATTTGAGGCAAGGAGAGCAAGTAAAGGACCGCTACAATAACCTTGCAGGAAGTGATGAAGGCCTCTACCAGAATGGTGGCTGTTTGAGGGAAAGAGAGGGAGACAAACGTAAGAGATGTACAATACATTCATATAATTTGTCATTCTCCAATTGATGAATACTCCTTTACGTTCTAGTCGTTTGTCACCACAAAAAGAACTGTGATAAATACTTTCATACACATGACCCCTTTTCCTTTTTTTTTTGATGTCTTTGGAGAATATGTCTACTAGTAGTATCTCTGGGTCAGGAATTATATACAATTTAATGAATTTGGGGCTATAGTTCTAAATTGCTTTTCAGACTGGCTGGAACAATTTACAGTTCCATCAATAGTACATTAATATGCCTTTGACCCCCACCCCTCTAACATTCATCACTTCCCTTTTTTTGACAACTTTGCCAATTTAATGGACATGAAGTGGAACCTCCAAGTTAATTTAATTTGCATTTCTCTAAATAGCTGATGATTTTTGTGCTGTCTTTTGTCTTATGGCTATTGATAACTTAAATTTTCTTCCAAGAGAAATGTATGTTCATATCTTTTGATCATATATCAATTGTGGAATGTTTCTTATAAAATTGAGTCAGTTCCTCATATATTTGGAACTGAGACCTTTGGGAAAGAAATTTGCTGCAAAGTTTTTTTAAAGTCATTTTGGTACTTTCCTTTTACTTTTAGCTGCATTTGTTTCATGGGAAGAAAAACTTTTTATGTAATCAAATTGCCCATTTTATCTTCTGTGATTCTCTCTGTTCTTTGTGTGGTCATGACTTAGTCCCCTAGTCATGATTCTGAATGCTAATTTCTTCTACTTTTTTTTACCTTCTGGTAATATTACTCCTTATGTTTAAGTCATGTATCCATTTGGAGCTTATCTTGATTTATGGTGTGAGATATTGGTCTATATTCTTTTTCTAACAGACTGCTTTGCAGCTTTTCCAGCTCTTTTGGTCAAATAGTGGGTCATTTACCCATCAGTTGGGATCTTTATGTTTATTGAATACTAGACTGAACTGGACTGAACTGAACACTAGTTCAATTTCATGCTTTGGGTTGTTTTTTTCTTTTTGTAGGGGGAGGAAAGTATGTACCTAATCTGTTCCACTGATAGACTATAATCTTATTATGTACCACTAATTAATAATGCTCTTTGATTAACCAATGATTTCTGGTACTATTTGACTCACAGCAACACTCCTACAAAGGCTAGGTGGATAGAAAGCAACCTTTGGGGTCAGGAAGACCTGGATTGTGACACTTTTCTATATGGCCCTAGGCAACACACTTAAACTTTCAGGATCCAGGCAACTCGCTAAGGTTATAATTTCTAAAGCAGATTCCAACTTGTGTTAGTGGAGAGAATTTCCTCACTGGCAACTCTATACCTTAAATGTTCACTGGTCTAATCCAAAAACAAGCGCAACGAGTTTTACTAAGCTCTTACTATGTGTCAAGCACCATGCTAAGCCCTAGGAACATAAATAAGACATGTAACAGATAAATTGGAGGTTGCTGTTGCTTGTTCTTCATTCTCAAAGAGGACCATGACATCATGGAGGTGACGTCATGACATGCAAGTGAATTAGATTTAAGTGAGGGAACGCTGTGCAAAGTCACCAGTCTCACTTTCTCCTCTGGAGCCGTGGTTCAGTAATCTCAGAGGGAAGACATTAACATGGAGAGGGGCTGGGAAAGACTTCTTTCAGAAAGTCAGATATTAACTTGGGAGAAAACTAAGGAATCCAGGATGAGGAGATGAGAAAAGAGAACATTCTAGAAATGGGAGACAGAGTGAAGAAGCTTGGATTTGAGAGGTGAGAGTTATGTGTAAGAACAGCAAGGAAGTCTGTATCGATGAATCAGAGTGTGTAAAGGGGAAGAAGATGAGGAAATATTGGAAAGGTAGGAGGGAACCAGATCACAAACAGCTTTAAAAGTCAAAAAAATTTTATGAAAGTCATGAGGATTTTATATTTGATCATGGGAGCAATAAGGACCTGCTGCTGCTTATTCAGTGGTGGTGGCACTAGAGGAAGGGTTGGGCAAGGATGTCATAATCAGATCTGCACTTTAGGAAAAATTTCTTTGATAGCTGAGTTGAGGATGAATTGGAGTGAGAAGGGGCTTGAAGAAGGGTGACAATCAGAAGTTTATTGTAATAGCTCAGGAATGAGATAAAGAGAGCCTGCATTATGGAGTAGCAGTGTGAGATAAGAGGAGGGAGCATATAAGAGAGATGTTGTGATGATAGAATTGACAGGTTTTCACAACAGATTGGAACAATGATTCCCCTACCTTGTAAATCTCAGCTGGAATAAAATCAGCACCAGGTGCTTTGCCATATGAAAGGAGCCTAATGGCCCTCAAAACTCCTTCTTCTGTTGGAAGTTCAGCTAGGGAAAGATTGACTTCAACCTGAGGTAAACAGTCAATGACTTCAGCATTGATTGATGATGGTTTGTTGAGAACACTATGGAAGTGTTCAGCCCACCTCTCTAGGATCATGTCCTTGTCACTAATCAATGTGGCTCTATCAGCACTGAGTAATTGTGATGCACCATAGGTTTTTGGCCCATAAATAGCTTTCAGGGAATCAAAAAAGAGCTTTGGATTGTTACTATCAGCATAAAACTGAATTTCATCTGCCTTCTTACTGAGCCAAGAATCCTGCATCTCTCTAAGCTTTGCTTGTAGTTTACTTTTGATGTAATTAAATGCTTAAATCCATCTTAGAGATGGATGAACTATCCTGCTGGTCAATCTTGTGGAGTTCTTGTTTTTCATTTAGCAGCTTCTGGAATTTCCCATCATCTTCATCAAACAAGTGTTCTGACCCAGATGAGCAAACATAGATGAACTGTACACCAAATCTCTGAAAGCTATCCACTCCTTTTCTGATCCACTGTTGCCAGCCATGTGCTGGCTCAACTTTCCCTCCAAGTCAACAACAAATTATTCATGCTCAGAGAAGAGCTCTAATTTGATGACATTAATTTTTCTGGTAGTCATTTTGCCTTGGGGTGGCATTTTTGATGAATGCATATATTTAGCTTGGAAAGGCTAAGTCTATGATCAGTCCAGTACTCTGCACCACATATTGCCTTTGACACTCTCACAACTTGTCTGTCTCTTCTCCTTACAATCACATAGTCTATTAAATGCCACTGTTTGTTGCAAGGGTACATCTATGAAGTTTTATTGTGTTTAGGTAAATGGAAAACAGTGTTGGTGATGTAAAAGTCATGCTATGCACAAGTCTTCAGCAGTAAATGACCATTGCTGTTGTTGTTTCCAACTCCATTCCTCCTTAGGACTCCCTGCCAAGTCTGGTAGTCTGAGCCTACTCTAGCATTAAAGTTCCTCTTTTGGCACATTGATGATAAGGGTCTCTAGGTCTTCATAAAATTTTTCTTTGACTTCATCAGGATTTGTCATGGTAGAAGCATAGGCACTGATGAAGGTGGCATGGCATTTTCCTGTGAGTGGTAATTGCATTATCTTGAGCCTGTCATTCACTCCTTTGGCAGGCATACCAGCTTACTGACTAGATTAGTTTTGATTGCAAAACCCATGCCAGTTTCATGGTGATCCTCTTCACTGCGCCCACTCCAGAGAAATGTGCATCCAGCTCTAACTTCAGTAAACTGACTTTCATTTTACCAGCCTTGTTTCACTCAGGGCTGCTATACCTGTTGAGTTCTCTTGCAACCAGAACAGTTCTTTCAGGTCTACTGGATTTTGGGTTGTTTATAAGTGTGCACACCTTCCATATGCTGATGGTGAGTGGAATCATCTTTGCAGATATTTTTGTACATTTTGTGCTGTTTTTTGTGTTTAACAACAGAGTAGGATTACCCACCTGCTACAGTAATCAGGCCAGGGTTGGGTAAGCAGACAATTTTTAGGGCACCTTTTCTAGCCCCCTTCCTCACACTAGGAGGTGAGCAGTGTGGTCCTTAAAAGGCTGCTCAGACACCCAAGGGGCTGCCAAGTCCCACTGCCACTTCCAGTGAGAAACGACCCTATGACCTGGGTTGTCTGTGTACAGAGTTGTGATCATAGCTCCCAATGTATCCACACCTGCTGCTTCATCACTTGCCGTCGCCATAGTACTTTCAAGGATAATAGTAAGATGGTATGGGTGATGTTTTTTGATTCATGCATAAATTGGATTTAAGTGAGGCAGATTTGCACCAAGTTGTCAGCCTTAATCTCTCTTCCAGAGCCATCAAAGTCCAGTGGCAGGAGAGAGTCACGATGGCTGGCAATGGCTCAGGATGCAGTGGATGACCTTGGTGTCTTTGGTGTCTAACCAAGTTCTAAGTGCTCCACATTGCCTGCTTCAGCTGCCTTCATGGCCACTGGGACAAATTGTTCTCATCTGCCCATTCCACCAGAGGAAGTCTTCACATGGTTGGGGTAGACACCCCTCTAACTTACCAATGGGTCTGAGATCTCTTGGTTACCTTCAACCTGGTTTGGCCCATCTGCCAAAATGGCTTACCAGGGTGGGACTGCTGCACATGCTGCAGCTTCTTGGAGCCACAGGTGAGAGCTGAGTGCAACAGGTAGACACCAAAGGTGGAAAGAGCCCTGAAAAAGGCTTGGTAGCCATCACATCAAAGGTACTGATCCAATGTCAAAGTCTACAGAGAGGTCAAGAAGGATGAAGATTGAGAAAAGAATCTTAAATATGGCCTTTAAGAGATGCTGGTAACTTTGGGGATGGCAGTTTCAGCTGAATGATAAGGGAAGTCAGACTACAGAAAGTTAAGGAAAGATGAAGAGGAAAGGAAGTGGGGTCACTGATTTTAGTTTTCTCGAAGAATTCATCCAGGAAATGGGAAGATATAAGATGATATCTAGCAAAGATAGCATAATTAAGTGTTGTTGTGTTCATCCTTCATTGCTGATGAAGACCACGCCGTCAGAGAAATGATGACATGACTTGCACTTGACTTTGTTTTGAGTGATGGAAGGCTGTGCAGGTCACCAGCCTCACTTCTCCTCCAGAGCCATCTGAATCCAGTGACCTGATATTCCTCAGGATGACTATAGATGATCCAGGATGCACTGGGAGACCTTGGTCCTTTAATAGGTCTGTTTACAAGAAGTAGTCAGGGCATGGCCCCTTTAATGAGGCAAAGAAGAGAAAGACATTAGGCTGGGAGGGAAACAACAACAATTATTATTGATAATCACTCTGAAGCCAGGAGGGTCTAGAAGAGAGCCTTTAGGCAGGGGGCAGAAGACCCTATGAACATAGACTTGATCTGACTCTACATTCTCATGTGTATTCTCCTGGATCAGTACTTTGATCTCCAGACAAGGAGAGGGGAGACATGATTATTTTGCTTCCATTTTGTAACATCTGCCCAGGTCTGACTGTGAGAATATCACTGTATAATTCCCCAAACCAGTTTTCTAATTGTAGTCAATATTTTTTTATTAGTGTTCCACAACCTAAATTGTATACTAGATGACTAAAATATCCAAAATCTTTCCTGTGTACTCCAATATCATCCATAGCCTCAAGATGGCCCTTTCCAGCTCATCAGATGAGGGCCAGGAACTGAACTCTGGGTTGAGCAGGATGAAAACAGAGGAAGAAGGAATAATAAGACTCAGTCTTTTCTTTCTTAAGTTTTGAGCAGTAGGAATTATCAGTAGGAGAAATGTTATAAGCCAATCAGATTTTGCTATGATCTGTGTACCAGTGTTTTAAAAACCTGGGTCTCTTTGGCATTAGCAGTGGTGTTCACAATATAGACATGATTATGCCATGTGTTGGCATGTCTGAAAAGGTCCATGGAAAAGCAGCACCCTTCTCTCCATCATGCACACATGAAATATGCCCTTTACTTCACATCTGTAGCTACTATTCAAAGAATTAATTGGTATAGGAATCCTTGCCTCTTAGACTGAAGTCAGAGCAAAATCTTTTGTTTCCCAAAACTCCTACCTCACATATGGCCCTTTAGAGAACTGGAGAGAGGAGGAGATAAAATGAGCTTTGTTACATTTTATTGCTTTAGGCTGTACCTTAGACCAATGGTATCTAAAGAATTTTGACTGGGTAACCCTTAGCAAGAAAAGAAAAATTGAGCACACATCCCCAAGAGACAGATATTTACTTATTCATAAATTACATACACATATAACTACATTAATAATTATGTACATTCTAAGACTTACATGAAACAGATTTAAAAGAATCAGGTAAAGATGAAATATTTTGAAAACTTTTTATTGGATAATAGTATATACCCCTTTCACTCTCGCTTAAATATTGTCAGTATATATGATTTATGATATACAAATATAACACTAAAATATTATTATGTAATTAAATATAGTACACTAATATAATATAGTATATTAACAATAATAAGATTTTTAGCAAAAGCAATTAAATATGCTTCATTATTTCTGCAAATCGATTCAAAACTTTGTGATAGCGATTAAAAAGTCTAGTTCCAATTACAATATTGGTCTGCATAGTTCTAGTTCCAATAGTTTCAATACCTGATTTTAATGGCCTTTGTAGTTGAATAAAGATGCTTCACAAAGATAGTCATAAGTGAAAGAGGCACATTGTTGGCTGTGCTTATTAAATCGTGAGATTGATTTTTCAATCCCGTCTACCAATTATGTAAATTTAGCTCATACATTTCTTTCATTTATGATGCCAATCAGTTGTTCTTGAAAACTAATTGAGGGGGGAGGAGCCAAGATGGCAGAGTAGAAAGACACACTTATGCTAGCTCTGAAACCACAGCCTATAAAAAAATCTGAAAAGAACTCCTAAAAATTCTGGAGTGGTGGAAGCCACATAACAACAGAGTGGAGGAGATTTCTGTTCCAGAAAGACCTGAAAAACCCTCACCAAAGGTCCATCACGCATGGGGCCAGAGCAGAACCCACTCCTACCTTGGCCGTGCAGCCCTGGGAGGAGCAGATCTGAGCAGGCTTCAGGGATGGAATCTCCAGGGGCCACAGGGCTTCCTCCACCCACAGGCGCTACAGGTCAGTGAGAGAGACCTTTGGGCTGGCTGAGAAGGGAGCAGGGTGTCTCCATAACTCAGGCCCCCTCAGGAGACAGCAGTGGAGGCAGCCAGGAGCTCCCAGAGCAGGCAGAACCTCAGATCCATAACTGAAGGTCTCCACATAAACTCCCTGAGGGAACTGAGCCTGGGAGGCGGTCCTGCCCCCACCTGAGCATCAGAACTTGAGCTCACATTGAATAGCAGCTGGGCCTGCTGCTGAAAGCCCTGAGACTGGGGAGCAGCATTTGAATCTCAGACCCCAAGCACTAGCTGGGCGAATTTAGGCAGGGGAGGAGAGGAATCTCAGAAGTCAAGTAACTGTCTGGGAAAATGCTCAGAAAAGGAAAAAAAAATAAGACCATAGAAGGTTACTTTCTTGGAGAACAGATGTTTCTGCCTTTCCTTTCTGATGAGGAAGACCAATGCTTACCATCAGGTAAAGACATAGGATTCAAGGCCTCTGTATCCCAAACATCTGAAATAGATATCTAATGGGCTCAGGCCATGGAAGAGCTCAAAAAGGATTTTGAAAATCAAGTTAGACAAGTGGAAGAAAAACTGGGAAGAGAAATGAGAGAGATGCAAGAAAAGTATGAAAAATGGGTCAATACCATGATAAAGGAGACCCAAAAAAATGCTGAAGAAAATAACACCTTGAAAAATAGGCTAACTCAATTG
>CM053769.1:695170977-695225653 GCA_028658325.1 Potorous gilbertii | reverse complement strand
AAATTCCAGAGTTCCCAGGTCAAGGAGAAAATATTTCAAGCAGCTAGAAAGAAACAATTCCAGTACTGTGGAAATACAATCAGGATAACACAAGATCTAGCAGCTTCTACATTAAGGGATCGAAGGGCATGGAATAGGATATTCCAGAAGTCTAAGGAACTAGGTCTAAAACCAAGAATCACCTACCCAGCAAAACTGAGTATAATACTTCAGGGGAAAAACTGATCTTTCAATGAAATAGAGGACTTTCAAGCATTCTTGATGAAAAGACCAGAGCTTTAAAGAAAATATGATTTTCAAACACAAGAATGAAGAGAAGCATGAAATGGTAAAGAGCAAAGAGAAGTCATAAGAGACTTACTAAAGTTGAACTGCTTACATTCCTACATGGAAAGACAATATCTGTAACTCTTGAAACTTTTCAGTATCTGGGTAGTTGATGGGATCTCACACACACACACACGCGCATGCATGCACACACAGAGACAGAGAGCACAGAGTGAATTGAGTAGGATGGGATCATATCTTAAAAAAATGAAGGTAAATGGTGAGAGAGAAATGTACTGGAAGGAGAGAGGGAGAAATGGAGCAGGGCAAATTATCTCTCACAGAAGAGGCAGGCAGGAAACCTTTTAGTGGAGGGGAAAAGAGGGGAGCTGAGAGAAAAACATGAAGTTTACTCTTTTCACATTTGACCAAGGAAGGAATAAAATGCATACTTATTTTGGTATGAAAACCTATCTTACAATACAGGAAAGTGGGGGAGATAGAGATAAGCAGGGTAGGGGAGATGATGGAAGGGAGGGCAATGGGAGGAGGGAACAATTTAAAGTCAACACTCTTGGGGAGGGACAGGATCAAAAGACAGAATAGAAGTAATGTGGGGCAGGATAGGATGGAGGGAAATATAGTCAGTCTTACACAGCATGACTATTATGGAAGTCATTTGAAAAACTACACAGATATGGCCTATATTGAACTGCCTTCCTTCCCAAAGGGAATGGGTGGGGAGGGAGGAATGAGGAGAAGGTGGAACTCAAAGTTTAAGGAACAACCATTGAGTATGGTTCTTGCTACTAGGAAATAAGAAATACAGGTAATGGGGAATAGAAAGTTATCTGGCCCTACAGGACAAAAGAGAAGATGGGGTAAGGGAAGGGAGGGATGATAGAAGAGAGGGCAGATTGGTGATAGGGGTAATTAGAATGCTCAATGTATTGGGGAGGGGGAAGGGGACAAATGAGGAGAAAATTTGGAACCCAAAATTTTGTGAAAATGAATGTAAAAAGTTAAACTAATTAATTAATTTAAAAAAAAAAAGGCACCAAAAAAAGGAAGAAAACTAATTGAAAGCTGTTGCATTTTTTATATTTTAACAAATGGGTTCAAAAGTCATTGAAATTTTTCATTTGGAAGATTTTTAAACAGATCATAAAATTCTGCTTCAACATTTTTTTAAGTTTTTGAGGAATGTTTATCGGTGACACACATATTTTGCAGCAATCCAGAGAGGAATCAACAGTGATGATTGTGGCAAAGGGGTCAAGGAGAAGAAGGACTTGAAAAAGATGATCAGGCTGGGCAATTGTGAGATCCTTTATATAGTTCTTGCAAAATTATAAAGAATGAGCATGTGACCAAAGAAGAAAAATAAGAAAATTTTCTGCTCTTTTATTTTTCTTCTTTTTCTTTTTAAATTTTCTTGTTATAAGGCATTGTTCTCTGGAAGAGGGGCAAGGCTACTGGGAGAAATCTAGGCAATGTCAAACTAAAAGATATCAATCAGAATCTATTTTTAAAAAGAGATCATTGGATCTCTTTTTTGGAGAGGGCAATTTCAGCTGAATGAAGAGCCAAAGGTAAGGAGAAGGTTGAGAAGGTGGGAGAAGGACTGGTAGGGTGGTGGGCTCTTCCACAGAATTAGTAAATTTCAGAAGAGAAGTGGGTTGGGGGGAAGATGCCATGATGAGATTGGCAATGCAGATCATAACCCAGTCATGCCTAAGCATCCTTTACATGACTGATGGCGATCATACTTACAGTCACAGTGCTGAGCTCAGCATAACTCCTGTCAGAGGAATGCCTGTGGAAGTTACCAGATAATCGTTGTGGGGTATAAGGTGTGAGGTTACTGGGGGGGGCAGAGTATATTTATTGCAGCCCTTGTGGTTACCTAGGTCACTATATCTATGCTAAAGAATCGATTTAAGGGTATCCATGGGAGATCAGTGGTAGAAGGGAATGGGGAGCGGGAGAGGGACAGGAGTTATTTTGCAGAGGCAGCCAATGGACTCAGTTCAGAATAGAGCACTGGGCCTGGAATCAGGAAAACCTGAGTTCAAATCCAGCCTCAGGTACTTCCTAGATGTGTGACTGTGGGCAAATTACTTAATCCTTTTTGCCTCAGTTTCCTTATCCATGAAGTGAGAGGGAGAAAGAAATGGCCAACTGCTCTAGTATTTTTGTCCAAAAAAATGGGGTCACAAAGACTGTACAATAGCAAATTATTTTGGAGACAAGCCCTTGATTGTTTGTTGTAGGGAGTGTAGAATATGACCCCCTCTCCCACTGGTGGATCACATACCCTTCACTTTGGATACTGCAACATTATGGAGTCTTTTAACTATTTCTTCTGCCCTGGCAGGATTATCTCATTAGCACAACGTAGAATTACTGCTTGTCTATATCCTGTTCTGTTACTGTTCTTTGTACCCATGTCCAGGCTGGGATAAATGAGCTGCAATGAGTGTAATTTCTGTCCTGATGTGTGTGCCTGCTATGCAGTCTCTCTATTTCCCTTTCATGGTGCAAGTCACGATCTACCCATGCCAAGAGCAGTCTTAATCTCTCCCTTCCCACACAAGTAAAGTGCATACAAATGGAACAAGTAGACCAGGGGTTATGTATAATTTGACTGTACTATTCTTTGGCACTATGTAATATATATGTGCAAGTACACAGAGTACAGAAAGGCTATTAGTCATTCTTTCTCCAGGGTATGCAGGCACACCTGTCCCATGCTCCCTGCATGCCTTTGAATTTATATTAAGTGCCCACATCTTGGACTTACATCTGCATGGAAGAATCAACTATTGGAAAGTTACTTAATTCAGGACATTTTTATACCTTTGCTGTCAACTATGATCATTTGTTTACATGAATGAAAGTACCCTTGGTTTATTGCAACTTTTAGGGGCTATCAGAAAGAGATCATTTGCTTACATTTGGCAAGCAGATGACAATGCATGGCTCACATATTTGCAGGAAGAGCTCACGTGACAGAATCATGGAACTATAGAATCAGAACATGGAGCTGTCATGAAGGTGAAGTCTGAAGTGTTCAGCTCAGCAGGGCCAAAACTGAGGGATGATTGAAAATCAGTCCAAATCACAAGGACCTGCGACTTGAGATAAACAGAATTACCAGTCAGAAGTCCCACTGAAAACTACTTCTTCTCCCTCTATAAAAGCCAAGCTTACAGGGATTGATTCAGTGTCTCCAGAATACCTTTGAGTCTAATGAATATCATTTGTTTTATTTTCCTTTTCTTATTGTGTAACTTGAAAGTTGCATTAAAGCTCACCCACTCATTAGTTGGCTTTCAACATATTTTACATAAGTCCTTGAACTTGGATAGAACCCACCTTACTATTTGTGGATATTTCTGGGTATCTGCAAGTTGGAATATTTCTGCATGTGGGCTTTCTAAACCATGAGCCTCCCACTCTGAGTTGAATGTTGATGGATCAGAAACCAGGGATAGCATAATTGAGAGAGTGATGGGAAGCACTATGGGCAGATCCACAGTCTTCTCCCTCATGTTTTTAATTGAGTGAAAGGTCTATCACAAAAACATAGCCAGTTTGAATTAGGTTGGACAATATTAAAAATATATTAGACAGGTAAGATGAGGGGTAGTAGGATTTGGTAGAAAGGAAGCAGGAATAAGAGGACCTGAGTTCAAATTCTCCCTCCTTCCTCCACACATACTACCCATTTGATCTGGGGCAAATCACTTCACTGGGCCTCAGTTTACTCATTGGGAAAATGAGACTTGATTTTTAAGGTCCATCTTGTATTTATGATTCATAATTCCAGACTGTCTTCCGATTCCCAGCTTTGCCACTATCTATGTGACCTTGGCAAACAACCTAAAGTTTTGGGGTCTTAGCTTCTTAAGCTAAAAAAATAAGAGGAGTTGATCTAGAAAGTGGTTTCTAAAATTTTATGATTTCTCTACATCTTCAGCTAATTCACTCTCCAAATACATGTGTGGGGAATGGAAAATGAGAGAACAGTGCTTTGGGATTGAAGCTGATGGTGCTGAAGTATCTGATAGGGTCCTATATCAGGCAGCAACACATTTCCCCTCTTCAAGAATCAGCTTGGCTACAGGATTATATACCTGTCACGGAGACTGGAGAACCAGATGATGGGGGAGGAGGATGCAGGGGCTCCAGCAAAGGGAAGATAAGGATCTGAAGAGTTGTCACCCTGGTTCTATCATCCATCCGCAACGTGGCCCTCAGGGACAGAGTTTCTTTGTGGAGAAAGTCCTGGATTTGAAATCAGGAAGACAAGATCAAATCCTGCCTCTGGTTCAGCCTCTCCCATCATCAGGTTCCTCACCTATACTTTGGGGATGAGACTACCTGTAGTACCAGTTGTGAAGTGATATTATAAAGATTAAATGAGATTTCTTTTAAAAAGCACTTTGCAAAATTTAAATTACTAAATAAATATGAGTTATTGTGAGGAAGACATTTCTCTGGGCCTGTTTCCTGAGCTATAAAATAAGGCGGTTGGGTTAGATGATTTTTTGAGACCCTTCCTGTCCCTGAATATTATATGGCCTTAAGCAGTTCACTTAAGAATTCTGAGCCTCAGTTACACCATCAGACAACTGAGAGGGCTAGGCTAAATCATCTCCAAAGTCCTTTCTATCTGTAATACCTGTAGTTAGGAGTCTGGATGCAGGTATCCCCTTTTACCTATGACCTACCATTATCCAATTCTGGCTTCTCTGTGGCTGAGATTTGTATGCAGCCTCAATGAAATTAGACAAATATTAAGGATGTTCTGCACACAAGGCACTGTGCTGGTTCTGTGGATACAGGGACAAACCAGGACAGAACAAACCCGCAAGGAGCTGGCATCTTAACAGGTGAAGAGCATGATATAAATAAATAAGTGGAAAGTGGAGCAAATAAATTTAAGAGTAAAGGAGTATGATTTTTTGGGACATGAAGAGATATCTCATATAGGACTGAGCTGTGCAATTGAGGGAAGTTAGGAATTCTCATACACAGTCGAGATAGTTATGCAATAGGAGGCATCTGCTGAGTAAGATGCTGGAATGAAGCTGGCCAGTGGCTGGATGTAAAGGACTTCCTCATTTGGAGATGCAATGGTGACTGGTGTTTGTGGGGGTGATGAAATGAGAGACAGAAGGGGGGGAGAGAGAGAGAGAGAGAGAGAGAGAGAGAGAGAGAGACAGAGAGAGAGAGAGAGAGACAGAGAGACAGAGACAGAGACAGAAACAGAGACAGAGACAGAGATAGAAAGGAAGAAAGAGAGACAAAGAAGGAAGAAAAGGAAAAAGAAGAGGAGAGAGAGAGAAGGGGAAAAGAAAGAGTCAGAAAGAAAAGAGAGAGAGGAGAATGAGTGAGACAGAAAAGAGAGAGGAAGGAGGGGGAAGAAAGAATGAGGGGAGAGAGAGAGGAACAATGAAAATGAACAAGTGTAGGGTCAAGTATGGAACATAGGACTACCAAAAGGAAAACTAGAACCTTCATTCAAACCTTGTATTTACATAGAAGTTTTTGAAAGTTTTGAAAATTGGAAGACATTCTTCATTTGGGTAACTTTGAGAAGAGAAATAATAGGGACATGTGGATGGCAGGAGATATGAGACATGTTTATGTCAAGAGAAAAAAGACATTGTTAATGACATAGCTCATGCTAGTTACCTGGAAAGTAAATGTCCTATATGAGGTGGGGGTGGGAGGACAAGAGAGTGTACACCGAGTCATGAAACAATAGAATATTAGGTTTAGAAGTGACCTTAGAGATTATCTAGTATGACTGCCTCATTTTACAAGGGAGAAAATGGAGTCTCAGAGGTCACCCAGCTATTTAATGTTGAAAAGAACGCTTGAATCTAGGTCCATCATAGAACAATAATGGAAAACATGGAGATACACATAAGGTAAACTGAAAGGCAAAAATTAAAAGATCCATCAAAATCTGTCTAGAGCCTGGGCTTGCTAAGGATTGTTTAGAGAAGGGGGGAAATAGGGTTTCCCTATGAAATCAATCTTATCTGCTCATACATTATATCAATTTCCTTATATTGCTAATTGTGTTATATAGCAATTAACTCATTTATGTTCAGTCCTGGTTCACTCTGAATGCTAGATAACTTTTATCCTTATTGGAACAGAACTCATCACTCCTTGCCTTGTGTTGGGACAATTTATTCTTTCCTGATTCAAGCTGAACCCAGTCAACAAGGATTTTTGAGGTCCCTACTGAATGAGGTAGGATGGGCCAATGGATAAACAATAGAGCTTGGATCCTGACAGAACCAGGTTTTATTTCTGTCTATAACACTTGGCAGATGTGAGCACTTTAAAAAAATCACTTAAACTCCCCAGGTCTCAGTTTCTGCATCTATAAAATTGAGAAGTTGAATGAGATGGTGTTGTAAGTTCCTTCTAGCCCTTAATCTATCAGCCCATGTGCCAGGAAAGATGCTAGGGCTACAAAAACAAAGATGCAAAAAAGACCCTGTCCTCAAGGAACTCACAAGGTACTAAAAAGAAGTTTACACCAGGAAGCAAATACAAAATATACTGTAAGCAAAAAAACTACAGAATAATTTTGAGGAGGGGAGAGTCCTAAAAGCTAAGGGACCCAAATCAGGCTTCTTGTAAGAAGCTGTCCTTATTCTGAGCCTGAGCTAGCTTTTACCCCAGTCCTACGATCCCATGACGCATCAGCTTGGGGCTTATAGAAATGAAGGTGAGTGTTTAACCAAACAAGAAACAGAGAAGATTATGGGATAGAAAATGAATAATTTTGATTGCATTATATTAAAAAGGTTTTATAAAAACAAAACCATTGTAGTCAAAATTAGAAGGAAAGCAGGAAACTGGATGGGAGGGAACTTCACAACAAGTTTCTTTGATAAAGGCCTAATTCCTTAGATATATAGACAAATAAGTTAAATCTATAAGAATACAAGCCATTTCCCAATTGATAAATGGTCAAAGGATATGAAGAGGCAGTTTTCAGAAGAATCAAAGCTACCAAAGTCATATGAAAAAATGCTGTAAGTCACTATTGACTAGAGAAATGTAAATTAAAACAACTCTGAGGCACCACCTCACACCTATAAGATTGGCTAACATGACAGAAAAGGAAAACAACAAATGCTAAAGGGGTTATGAAAAAATTGGGACACTAATACTCTTGGAGTTGCAAACTGATCCAACCATTTTGGAGAGCAATTTGGAACTATGACCAAAGGGCTATAAAATTGTGCATGCCCTTTGACCTAGGATATGGACTATTACCAGTTCTGTATCCCAAAGAGATCAGAGAAAAAAGAAAAGGTCTTATACGTACAAAAATATTTATAGCAGCTCTATTTGTGATGGCAAAGAATTGGAAACTGAAGAGACGCTGATCAATTGGTAAATGACTGAACAAGTTATGGCATATGATTGTGATGGGAGAGGAATACTATCATTCTGTAAGAAATGATGAGCAGGATGTTTTCAGAAGAAGCTGGGAACACTAATGAATTGAGGCAAACTCAGATAAGCAGAGCCAGGAGATCACGACACAGAGTTACGAGCTTTAGTGTATGATGGTCAGCTTAGCTATTCTGATCAATACAATGATCCAAGACAATTCCAAAGGAGTTATGATGAACAATGCTATCTACCTCCAGAGAAAGAACTGATGAGTCTAAACGCAGATTGAAGCATACCTTTTTTTAAAATTTTTCTTTTATTTTTCTTGTTTTTCTGTTTTCTTTCTTTCTTTAGTCTGTGTTCTCTTTGGCAACATGGCTAATATGCAGATGTATTTGCTATGATTGTACATGTATAAACTATGTCAAAGTTCTTTCCTTCTCAAGGAGGAAGGGAGGGAATTTGGAATTCAAACACTAAAAAAAATGTTAAAAATTGTTTTTTACTTGTAATTGAGAAATAAATAAAATGGAAACATTCCCCTCTCCCCATTAGCCCCCCAAAAGAAATGAAGGTGAGGAGGGAGAGCATTCTAGGCATGGAACATTCTAGCATTCCAGTCTATGGGAAGGCGCAGAGATTGAAGTGGGAAGGTAATACGTTGTACTTCTTAAATAACATTCAATTTCTTTCTGGTTATTTCCCCAATTTGATAGGTTTTGGACAAACTACCCAATTTGATGTCATTTCCAAGCAACCTCAGTTCTAATAGTCTCATTTCTGATTAAGGACAAGTGAGATCCATCTCTTAGGACATTTCCTTGAATTGACCTTGTACCAATGATTTTTATTTTTTGAGACTGATACTTCAACATTTGTGAACTTATTTCACAGTGACAATTCTATTATTTCTTAAATTGTGACCATCTTTTTCAAGTTCATTTCTCATGGGAAGGGAAAAGTTAAAAATCTTAACAAAGGGAAGATATATTGTCTCTATTGCTTCGAAAGTGGGACTATCATCTCAAAATATGGTATAAAGTAAAGTATGTTGGACTTATAGTCAGGAATGACTATGGTCAAATCATGTGGTGGACATAATAATGGCTATACCATTCAGCTGACAAGGATATTATAAGGTTCATATGATATGATATAGATAAAACACTATATTAATTCAACTGTTTTTCTTCTCAAAGATATCTAGAAAGGGTTAGTGGTAGAAATTTAGAGAGAAAGGAAAAAGAAGTTTAACAAAGTTATTGGATATGCTAAGGGTGCCATCTGACACTTATCCTTGTTTTGATCTAGTGCAGCTCTATCCCAAATATATTTTCTCCTTATATTGGGTCCATTATCAAACACATTGTCTATTTTTGACATGTAGGAAGTTTAGATGAGAGAGAGAGTGACTCCAAAATATGTTTTTCACAGGAGACAGCTGCTGGAGAGCTGATTCCCTGGGGAAGGTGACAAATGCCATCTACTGGAGAGAAGAAAAATTTCAGAAGCTAGCAAAGAACCTAAACTAGAGAAGATGTAAATACAGCAGATCTGGAAGCTGACCTACAGGAGAAAGAGCTATGGAAGACAGGAAGTGAGCCCTGCCAGATATGACCACCATGTTGTGGGAGTGAAAGTAAATGAAGGGAGAAGGGAGTGGAAAATGACCTTGAGTAGAGAGAACTGCTGGGAGAAAAGTAATCATAGATAGCTGGGTGCAAGAGGGAAGCATCCGACTTTCCCCTTTGCTTGAGCCCCACCCAAGGCAGTAGTGGAAATAATATAGGGCTCAACCACTATGAAGCTTGACTCTGTAAGAGTACAGATATGAGTTCAATATGTCTATTAATTTATAAATAAAACCATCTCATATTTTGAGCCCTATGATCCTGAACATGTTTGGAGGAGTAGTAGCTACCCTCAGGTGAATGTGCAATAATGACATTGCCAAGCTACCTAGGAGCCAGAGAAATGAGACTTTCTCAGTGTATTTTACCCTTCTTGTTAAGAGGAAACCTATGACAGAACTATTACACCTATATTGTTCTATTAATAAAAATATTACACATCACACTTGAAGTTGATGTAGTTATAATACCTGTGATGTTTACAAGTGAGACCTCTATCACACAAGATTTTAATAAAAAAGTCTGAGTGAAGTTGAATAGAATTCTCTGATGCTAAAAAATCAAGACTTTTAAAGGTGAGCATACTGCTCTCTCCTTATACAAATTCTCCCCCCTCACTCCTCCATTAACCCTTATCCTTTTCAAACAAGAGTACAACTGCAATTCCAAAGATTTGCCTATAGCAAGTGACATCCAGTGAATCACTCGTGGACTTAGAAACTAATTCTTGATGATGCCTAAGATTGTAAGAAAAAGAGAGTCCAAACTTAATGGGCTGAGATTTCCTTCCCCCTCTCCCTCCTCCTCCCTCTCCCTCTTCCCCTCCCCCTCACTCCTCAGTGGATACTGGAGATGAAGTACAAGAGGAAGGTTCCCAGATCTCAGTGAAACCCTCAGTACTTCCTGAGCCAAGGCCTAGGTTAGAACCAGTCTCGAATCCTGTTAAGTTTCATATGGCTTCAGGTTTCCTAGCAAACAGGCACGGATGACTCAGGGGCTTTTTTTTTTTGGCTACCTGACTCATCAGCCTAAAAGGAGTAACTGAACAGGAGGTGCTTGCTGTAGGAGTGGAAATGAAACATCTAAGAGAAGGTTGGGAGAAGACAGTGTGGGAAAAAGACAGGGCAGAAAGTGGGCAGGATCTCACAGCACTTCCAATCCTTTCATGTTGCCAGTTGGGAGTAGATACTTTGGATTGGCTTAATGCCCATAGAGGTGTGTTGGAGAGTAACCTGAAACCTCTTTTTATAAGGTATCTTCAGGTGAGAAGGCTCGGGTTCTTCTCTGGCTCAGCTGCTGGTCTTGACTTTGATCTTGCATGAACTTCCATGCAAGGATGGCAAATTGGAGTGGAAGGAAATCCGTCTCACTCCCCAAAACCTCAGAAGGCAGAGGTTCAAGTCTTGCAGAGTTATTACTAGAATAAAGTGAAATAATCAGATTTTTGCAGTGTTTTAATGATTGCAAAGTATATTCCCCACAACAGTCCTGGGAGGTAGGTATTATAAACATTGTTATTCCCTCTTGGAGAGACTTTGTGAAGAGAGAAAAGGAGAGAGGTATAGGAAATGTGGTAGAGGGAGTACTGTCAATATTTGGCATCTGATGGATCACATGACTGCTGAGGGAGAGTAGGAATTCTCCTTTCTACACTATACAGTGGCATAAAAAGCAATGACCTATCAGTACCACCTCTGACTACTAAGTGGGGAAGCTGGGTAACTGAAAAGATGGTAGTAATCTCAATGGAAACAGAGGAATTTGAAGGAGGAACAGGTTTGGGGGCAAGTTTCATTTTGACCATATTGAGCTTGAGGTAGCTATGGGATATCCAAGGGGAGATATGCCAACAGAGAGTGAATCAAATAACAAATTCCAAGGAGCTGAGAAGTGAGGAAGAGATGAAGGAAATTGTGTTTGCCCTTCTCTTATTGAGGAAGACCAATGACTAGCAGTTGACTTTGATTTGAGTGAGGGAGGGCTGTGCAAGGTCACAAGCTTCACTTTCAAGGGATGGTCCCTTTAATCAAAAAAAAAAAAAGATCAAATTGAGAGAAGAAGATCTCAGGATTCCCGGATAAAAGAGAAGCAGTTACTATTAAGTACTTACATTCACTAGGTTGGTGGGGACCTGACGTCCCAACTATGAGCTCCGGAGTGAATTGGGTTTAAGACTTGGTCTTTGAGCAAGAAATCTAGCCAGTAATCCCAAAGGAAGAAAGTCAGCCTTTGGCCATCGAAGTGTGCCTTTCCCTGGGTAGAACACCTCAAGCAAGGGTAGAGAGGAAATACATGATGCTGTAGATAACCCTGTCAAGGAGTTTGACCGTGAAAGGAAGAATAGTCAAATGATAGCCTGAGGCAAAAGGGTCAAGTTCAGCGTTGGGGAGAGCAGGAGGCATCACCTTAGTGGATAGAGTGAAGAAGACTCATCTTCATGAGTTCAAATTCAGCCTCAGACACTTACTAGCTGTGTGACTCTGGGCAAGTCAGTTCACCCTGCTTTCCTCAGTTTCCTCATGAGCTGGAAAATGAAATGGCAAACTCCTCCAGTATCTCTGCTAAGAAAACCCTGAAAGGGGTCACAAAGAATTGAACATGGTTGAAAAATGATCCAACAGGGTTAAGTAGAGATTGTTTAAGCATAGGAAAGACCTGACTCATGTTTGTCGTGTTAAGGGATGTTTTTCTACAGTGTAAACATAGTTGTCTACATGGTTTGTATACATGCGTACTTGTGTGTATGGACTCTAAATACTATGAATCTTTGCTCCTGCTAACAGGAAATTGCATGTCTTACCTTGCCAAAATCCTTGCACGGCCTACACTTAGCCTGCCGTCTGAGCAGACTCAGGTTACATAACAGCCAAGGAAAGATCCACAAAAGATTTATGATAAAATAATGATAGCAGTAAAAATCTTCGCCAGATAGTACCTTTGTTGCAAAGGCTTTTGGGAAGGCAACCAAGGAATAATTATGGGCACCTTGTAAAGGTTTAAGGTTACAACTGAATAACATCCAGATCGTAAAATTACTGATTTGGAGTGGAAGAGCCCTTAGAGGTCATCCAGTTTAACCTCCTACCTTTGCAGAGGAAGAAGCTGAGGTTCAGAGGTTAAGTGACTTGCTCAAAGTCACATACCTTCATATCACATTTCCTTGATAGTGTACGAAGCAAGGACTGGTAAGCAAAGGTCTCTGCTATTTACCTGTCGTTCAGTTGTTTCTGATGTGTCCAATTCTTTGTGACCCTATTGGGGGTTTCCTTGGCAAAGATATGGAAATCCTTGACCATTTCCTTCTCCAGTTCATTTTACAGATGAGGAAACTGAGGCAAACAGGGTGAAATGATTTGCCCAGGATCACAAAGCTAGGAAGTGTCTGAGGTTGGATTTGAATTCAAGTCTTCCTGACACTAGGCTTGGCATTCTATCTACTGCATCACCTAGCTGCCCCAGGGCTGCTTATAGGGCAACGTTAAAATGATTTTGACTATATGATTAGGCTCACCCTCTAAGAATATACCAGATTCTGATTAATTTGCTACCCTGTCTGGTCATAGAACAAACTGAAACAACTGGAGAGTACGATGGAAAATAAACTGGAGTCAAAGGATGTGAGTTCAACTTTCACCTCTGATATGTGCTATTTCTGTGACCTTGACACTGTATTATAAACCCGTTGTAGGTTACAAAGACAGCATGTTACAACAATAGTAGGTTATATGTATATATATACATAAAATATTGTGATATATATGTTCATAGTTAACTTACTAGTCATTATCTAATTTGATCTTCACAGCTCTGTGGAACACTGCTTTGTTTATCCTTATTATAGGTGAGGAAAGTGAGCCTCAAACATGTTACAGGGCACATAAGCTAACAAATGTTTGAGGGGAGATTTGAACCCAAGCCTTTCCAATTCCAGGTCTAGACTTCTGTATACTCAGCCGTTCTGCTTTAAATTCTCCCCATCGTTCACCTTTTTGTGGCAGGCAAAGGGAACCTGAAGATGTCAAACCTAGAGTACAAACTCTTTGAGGTCAGGGGCTATTTATCCAGGGGAAGAAAGTTGTTGCTGTATTCCCCAGGCTTAGAGCAACTACGGCACAGTGACTAGAGTGCCAGGCTTGGAGTCAGGACTCCTCTTCCTGAGTTCAGATCTGGTCTCAGACACTTCCCAGTTGTGTGATCCTGGGCAAGTCACTTGCCCCTGTTTGCCCCAATTTCCTCATCTGTAAAATGAGCTGGAGAAGGAAATGACAAACCCCTTCAGTATCTCTCCCAAGAAAACCCCAAATGGGGTCACAGAGAGCCAGATATGACTGAAAAATGACTTAACACAACAGCTTGGTACATGGCAAACCCTTCAAAGTGTTTGTTAAATTGAATTGAATTGACAGCATCAATATACCATCTAGGACCTGAGGGGAAGGCTTTCAAAAATGACAAGGTTGAAATCTGATTTCAAAGGTTTGTGAAGAGGGGGTAAGGGGATGTTTAGAATGCCAGAAAAGAAAGCAAATGGAAACACTGAAGTTAGAAAACCCCACATTCACTCAAAAGGCTGATGATTTGATTGGAAAATTCAGGTCAAATTTCACATTGGATTTTATCTGAACCACTTTTCCCCCAGCCTTGACAGGAGTGGTGCCTTTTCCATCAATAAATATCATTTTTAGAAACCCTGTCTTCCTCTTTACTGCTCCTTTCCTCTACATCCATCCGGCTGCAATAGGAAGCGTGATGTGATCACCACTCTCCCCTAGGTCTACAAAAAGCATTTGGAATTGTAGGATAAGAATCTCCATGTGTCAGTAATCTCTCTCTGGTGGAGACCTGCTGGCCTGGCAAGGTCCTGCTAGGAAAGAGGAGGCTTTAGTCTAAGAGGGAGGGGGATACCAGGGAGGGCACTGGGGTTCAATGTCTACTTGCTGACAGGCTGCATGATCCTAGCCAAGATCTCTTTGCTTCTGTTTTACAATTTATAAAAGTTTACAAGGGAAGGGGCACTCCGGAAAGACTTGCAAGCAAATGCTCCCTTTTCTAAGTGATCCCAATGCACCTAAAGGAGGTGAGATGTGGCTTTAAGTGGTGGTCTCCAAACTTTTTTTTTAACACACGCACACCCATCTAGTAATAAAAAGGTTTTGACTCCCTGTTCTGTTATTTCCTCACTTATAAATTATTTAGAGGTTGTTAAGTCATGCTCAACTCTCTGTCACCCCATGTGTGACCCACCCTGAGATTGTGAACCTGGGTGACAGGAAGGATGGTGTTGCCCTTAATAGAAACAGAAAAGATTATAAGAAAGGGATTTGGAGGAAAGATGAGTCAATGAAATTTTCCATGGGATCACAATCCATCCACATGTGTTGTTGCTGCACAACTCCTTCTGCCCCAACCAGGATCAAAAGGGATGTGTGTGTGAGTGTGTGTGTGTGTGTGTGTGTGTGTGTGTGTGTGTGTGTGTGTGTGTGTATTTCCTGGCCTCTGCTCCAGTTTTCAACCTGCTCCCTGCGAAGCACCTGCGGAAGCCATGAGGTGGTGGGGATGGGGTGAGGCAGGGCAGGTAGTGGATTTGCTGGAGGGAGAGATTCCCAGGGTTAACCACTCAGCTTTTACTGTGGATGCCTCAGTGGCAGTTAGGTTCTCACTGTAGTGAAGTGCCTGTGTCCAGCTTGGAAGGGGATAGGCTGGGAGCTGCTGCTGAAGGGAGGCATAAGAAAGGAAGTGTTGGAGATAATGATAGATACGGTTGGGTAGGAATCAAGCACCATGATTGGCTATTTTAGGAGAGAGAAGCAAGCGGCCAATCTTCTGAATCTCTGATTGGTTGATCTCCCATCCCTTGAAGCCATGGCCCTCACTTTGTAGAAGATTAGTTTAAGGAACAAAGATCTATTCTAGTGAATGTTTGTAGAGAAAGCCTTTGGAGAAATCATAGAGCATCGGATGTAAATCTATGATCTTAAAATGCTTTATTGGAAAGAAAGCTCCACTGTAGGTTCTTCAGTTTTCTTCCTCAGTATACTGTCTGCCTTCAACTAAACAATTCACATTCTAACTTAAAAAGTGAACTGTGAAATTGTGAATTTAACTAGGAATTCTATTCTTTTTAAAATCTCATTGTCAGTAAAGTGTTTTTATTTCATTTTATGGTCCATAACTGGCTCGTTGAATTCCAATTCTGAACTTGAATCATTGGATTGACTGAAGTTAGGCTTGGCCAATCGATCAATAAACATTTATTAAACAGGAACTGTGCTAAGTCCTGAGGATACAAAAGGAGGCAAAAGACAGTCCCTGCCCTCAAAGAGCTCACAGTCTAATGGGGGAGATAGCATGCAAACAAAGACACAAAACAGCTTATATACTGGATTATTTGGAGACAATTAACAGAAAGAAGGCATTAAGAAATGAAAGGGATTGAAGGAAGCTTTGGGCAGGAGGCAGGATTTTAGTTGGAATTTAAAGAAAGTCAGAGAGGTCAGTAGTCAGAGTAGAGAAGGATGAGTATTCTAGGCATGGAGGACAGTAAGAGAAAATGCCTGGAGTGAGAGATGTAGCATCTTGCTTATAGAACATGTCCAGCTTATTTGGTATAGCATCTAACTGCACATAAAGCAGGTTGGTCTACTGGGTGGTCATTAGGAGGGGGGATAAATTCAGAGAAAAAAACTCATTTCTTTTATCCCACATTAGGGAACCAGCTTCAGAAAGAACTCTTTGTTGTGCCAACAATTCAGAACTCCCTATTTTAGTTGACTGAGAAGGGACAAATGACAGTGAGTCTCTGGGACCCCTAACTCACCCAGCCGACTGTGTAAGATCAAATTCTCTATAAGTTCTCCAAGTGACAAAACGCTGAGTTGCTGCCCTTTGACCACACCTTGGTCATACCTTAGTCTAACATTGCATTAGCATGCTTTTTAAATTTCTCCTGCAAGCTTTTTTTTGGAGCTCTTTCTTAGAAAAGCCTTCCCAGTGAATAAAACCCCTATGAAAGAAATCAATCCCCAGATGGTTGTATGCTAGGGACTTGTAATGGAATTTTTAAAAAATTTTCATTAAACAGGAGACTTTCTGACATTTGGAGATGGTTTGCGATCCTCTTTGCTACTGTCCCTCTTAGTCTCCTCCATTAGAGCCCTAATCTAGGCAGGGATTAACATATTTTCTAGTGAAACCTGTGTCAAAGATCTTGCTTCCTATCTACTCCCTATCAGGCCCCACCTCCATTAACATTGCCCTTTTCAATTATGCAGTTACTATATCCATAAGCTTTTTTTTCCCCTTTAAGAGATGATCTTTAAATGTCAAAAACTCTTTCCCCTCTGCCTATAATTGCTGAATAAGAAGGGCAATTTATCTTCATTTTCTTTACATCAAGGATCCAGCTTTTCCAAAACCACTAATTAGAGGCAAGGATTGAGATACAAATGCTTTGCTTGGTATTAAAAGGTCTTCACAACCTGGTCCCTTCCTATCTTTCCAGCAACCAGTCACTTTACTCTCCTCTATGTACTTTGTAGTCTAGTCAGACAGACCTCATATGTGCCTTCCATCTCCCACCTCCATATCTTCGTACTAGCCATCTCTCCTGTCTGGTATGCACCCTCTCACCATTTGCTCATAGAATACTTGGTTTTCTTCAAGACTCAACTCTCATTGGTAGTGCACTACCTACAAAAACTACTTTGTATTCATTGTATATACTTGTATATGTGTACACTATCTCCCTTATTAGAATGTAAGACTATGAGATGTTTCTCAGTTATCTCGGTAGTATCTACATTTATCATGATAGTTGCCCCATAAGTAGGCAACCCCTTCCTCCACAGGAAGGATTCAAAGATCCTTTGCCATCCTGAAGGTTCTTCTTTGGATATTCTCCAACTTATCAAAGTCCTTCTTAAATTGTGGAGCCCAGAACAGATCACAACAGTCCAAATGTGGTATGACCAGTGTAGAGCTCAGCTCCATCCGTTGGGCACCCTACTTCCATTTCTACTTTGTGGACTCATTCCAGTGGAACCAGGCTTCGGTGCTTGTGGATGGGCATCACTCCAGGTCTTGGCCTCTAGTGATCCCAGCTTTTATTCTAGGGTTTGGTGGGGCTCCTAAGTGAAGCTGATGAAACTGGTGCAAGAAGCCGGATGTGAGAACTGCTCTAAGGCCAAGTCACACAGCCTCAGAGATGCTTGGAAGGGACCATCAGTCTCTAAATGTTTAGTTTGGCCTGGGGCTTGGTGCCACGTTGGTGCCATGCTAGGCCTGCCAGCCTCCTGAATAGAGAATGGGTTCTGATGAGCTTCTGGGGAATCCAAGCTAAGATTAATTTCTGAGTCCTGCATTATGTATTCTTGGCCTCACAGCTGCTCTCTTAAGTTAAAGCCACTAATTGGTTAAATATTCATGCTTTGCTTATTTTAGTGTATTTAATTTATCATGTATCACTTTTCTTGGGGTTTTATATAAACTTGCCTTAAGACATTTTTTTTTAGTTTCAGTTTTGGCAGAAAATTCCTCCTTCCTTGGCAGAGTGTTGATTAGTTGGTGGAGGTTGAGGGGGAGGGGAAGTCTGTCTTGCTAAAAAGAATTTTGTTGCTTTTTTTCAGATAGCTTTTACACATTAATTTTGGAAAATGCCATGATAGTCTTCATCAACCTCATTAATTAATGTTTCATGAACACCAGCTGTCTATATAACACAAAACTGAATCCTGGATGTGTCCTTTTATTCTTGTAATAGGGAAGTACGGCCATAACTTTGCCTCTTGTACATTTTCCTTTCAGTTGGGCTGATAAGCCTGAGGTATCAGATGGAGTCCTACTGAATCCTGGATATGTCTTTTTATTCTTGTAATAGGGAAGTACGGCCATAACTTTGCCCCTTGTACATTTTCCTTTCAGTTGGGCTGGTAAGCCTGAGGTATCAGATGGAGTCCTCATTTATTTCAGGGGTGGCTTTCTTTCCTTGTCTA
Organism: Potorous gilbertii; assembly: GCA_028658325.1. Lineage (NCBI taxonomy): Eukaryota > Metazoa > Chordata > Mammalia > Diprotodontia > Potoroidae > Potorous > Potorous gilbertii. Next base: position 695,207,331 of record CM053769.1, on the reverse strand, counting down.
AGCTAATATTGTTTCATTTCCTCTTTGCTTCCATCTTTCTTTAGCAACAGATTTCTCTCTCCCCCTATCTTGGTTCGAAAGAAAGGTTAGATGTATTGTTTCCCAGACCTAAAGAATTCCTGAGGTCTCAATTATTTCAGAGCCAAATTGCTATGTAATTTTGTTTAATGTTGTTATTTAGACCTGTGATTTTATCAGTGTAATGAGAAATTTAAGAACTGCTTTGGTCTACTTACAAAGGACAAATTCAAGAAGCATTTCATTTCATTTCTTTCCAACCTACCTTTTCATCCTAAACCTACTGAGTAGAATATAAAAAAGAATTCTCTAAGAACCATGGTTGGTTTCCTCTCCAATTAGACTCTTCCATGGGGTCAATGGGAGAAAAGGATGGAGATGAAGAGGTTTTCATTCATTCATTAATTTATTCATTCACTCACTCACTCATTTATTTAACAGACATTTATTTAGAATCACAGGTCCAGAACTGGAAGGGACCTTCAGGCCTAAACCAACTCCTCTCATTTTACAAATGAGAAAAATTAAGGCAAGGGAAAGGAAGTCACACATCCATAGTCACACAAAATGTAAACATGTGAGGTGAGATTTGAATTTAGGTCCCATGACTCCAGAGCCAGTGCTCTTCCACTGTGACATGTTATTTAGGACTTCCTATATTTGTAACACACTGAGAGTGATAAAATCAGTAGCATAGACAGCTCTCTTTATACTAGAACTTACAATCTAACGGGAGGGTGAGACACAAAAACAGATACATACATTATGGAAATGAGCTACATAATGGTATGCTGAGGTCCTAGGGGAAGGTTGCTACCAATGGGGAGATCAGAGAAGATTGCATGGGAGACATGACTTTTGACTTGGGTTCAATACGGGTGGGAAGTCAGCATTTATAAAAGTTCTCTTCCAATGCTTCTTCATGGCTTGAAGGTGACCTTAGCTTATCAGATCACAAGTTCTGGAAGGCTCTACCATCCTAGAAAGACTTTGAGGACAGTTCCAGTGATACATCTTAAACAAACACATATGAAGGACCCATCTGATCAAGTACGGAGATGCTTATCACCATGGGTTGGTCACTAGGGGATGAATTCTGACTATTGTTGGACCTGAAAGAAGCCCGCCCCCCCCCCCAAATGAGGTTCAGTTCTTTTGCTTCCATAGTGATGGGGGTAGAGTGACAGAGAAGGGGTCAAAAGATCCTACCAATCACACAGTATTTCTGATATCTCTAAACATTAATTTTACTGTTAGTAATCATTCCAAATGGAAGATATTTGTCCAGTGACCCAGTGAACTGACATACTTAATGGCAAGGAACAACTGAACTAGCCAATATTAGAGCAAAAACCAAAGGCAGCATCCAATTAGAAAGGAACATAAAGATAAGAAAAGGAGTGTTGTTCAGTCATGTCCGAATCTGCATGACCCCATTTGAGGTTTTCTTGACAAAAATACGGGAGTGGTTTGCCAATTCCTTGTCCAGATCATTTTACAGGTGAGGAAACTGAGACAAACAGAGTTAAGTGACTTGCCCAGGATCATACAGCTAGTAAGTGTCCAAGGCAGGATTTGAACTCAGAAAGACTTCTTCCTGATTCACAGTCCACTGCTCTATTCCATGTGCCACCTGATAAGGGCTGGGCTCTGTGTTAAGTACTTTATTAATATTATCTCGCTTGATCCTCACATGAACACTAGGTGATAGGTATGACTGGCATCCCCACTTTACAGCTGAGGAAACTGAAGTGACAGAACCTGCCAGGGGTTCTCACAGCTAGTAAGTGTCTGAGGGCAGACATGAATTCAAGTCTGAATCCAAGCCCAGTGCTCCGTGCACTATGGCTCCACCTAGCGGCTTCATGAGAAGACGGGAAGACAAGTCACGCCGCTGTAACCGTTCCAACCTAACCCTTTCAAACAAGCTGTTGGTGCCCAAAAATGGATCACGGAGCAAAGAAAATATGCTGACATGGATTATTACCGTTTTTTAAGCAAAGGTTGACTAATATAAACCAGTGGTCTCAGGAAGGAGATTAAAGAACTTGAAATGTTCCCAAAGATTGGATCTCTGAGCTTTAGTAAGAGATCTATAAAATTGCTTTTTTTACGCATTAATTATGTATTTTTTTAAAGTACTTGATTTGGTGGAGCAATATGTAGTTGCAAAGGCTCTTGTGCACCAAGGCGTCTTCCACGCTTCTGTTAAGATCTGACAAATTTTCTTGACTGAGGTAACATTAGAATTAACTTTACTTAAGGGTACTTTGATTGCCAATATGAAAGGACATAAAAATAAAAGGGGGAGGCTTTCATTAATAAATAGTTGGGGGCAATGAGGAGAATGCGGGAAGCTTTCCCAATAGGTGGTGCCAGAGCTGAGCCCCAAAGGAAAAGAAAGACTTTGAAAGACAGAGTACAGAGGAAGTGAATGGTAGATGACCTTTGTGAAGACTTTGTGAAGAGCTGGCGGAATACTGTTTAGGGAACAACATGCAGTTCAGTTTGACTGGCACATAGTGTGACAACTAGTCATAGAAGATAAGTCTAGAAAGGAAGGTTGGAGCCAGTTTGTGGAGGGGTTTAAATGTTAGAATAAATAATTTGCATTTTGTTTTAGACAGAGAACACTAAATAATACGAAACACTAAATTTTTGAGGGCAATCAGGTAGGACATGGACAGAGCACCAGGAACTAAGACCTGAGTTCAAATCTAACCTCAGACATTTACTAGCTATGTGACCCTGGGCAAGTCACTCACCCTGTTCTCCTCAGTTTCCTCATCTGTAAAATGAGCTGGAGAAGGAAATGGCAAACCACTCTAGTATCTTTGTCAAGAAAACTCCAAATGGAGTCATGAAGGGTCAGACATAACTGAACAATAACCAGAATAACTTTATAAATAAAAGCAGAATGACATGGTCCTTTCCTTGCCTTAGGAAGATTATTTTGGTAGCTGTACAGAGACTGTATTGGAAAGTAGATAGATGAGAAACAGGGATTCCAGTTAAGAGGATGTTATAACAATGAAAGTTACAGGGGCTAGGAAACTGAACCCACCCTGTAGCTTGAGTTAACATCCCACACGTGTACAGTTCCTTCATATAGAGCCTTGTCTCCTCAGCCCCAGAAGAGCCTCCACATGGGCTGTTTTTACCAAATCACCAAGCATGTGTTACCCAAGGGAACTATGCTTACTTATAACTCTGCTTAGGAAATCATTTTTTTTTTTCTGAACCCTCAGGCTTTGTTTCCATTGGACCAGAAAAGGAAACTATTTTTTCCCATTTTTAAAACATTTTTATTTAAAGGTTTGAGTTTCAATTTCTATTCCTTCCTCCCTCAACTCCCCTCGCCCAAGATGATAAGCAATGAGATAGAGGTTATACATGTACAATTATATAAAACATTTCCATATTAGTCATTTTGTACAAGAAGACTCAAATAGAAGGGGAAAAAAGAGAAAGTGAAAAATAGCATGCTTCAGTCAATATCAGTTCTTTCTCTGGAGGTGGATACTATGTTTCATCATTAGTTCTTTGGGATTGTCTTGGATCATTGTGTTGCTGAGTTTGTGAATGACTTTGTGAAGTCATTCACAGTTCTTCATCAAACAATATTGCTGTTACTGTGTGCAATGTTCTGGTTCTTTTCACTTTACTATGTATCGGTTCATTAAGTCTTTCCAGGTTTTTCTGAAATCATCGTGCTTATTATTTCTTACAGCACAATACTATTCATTACAATCATATACCATAGCTTATTTAACCATTCCCCAATTGATGAACATTTATTGCCTAATCTTAACCATCACAAAAAGAGCTGCTACAAATATTTTTGTACAAAATAGGTCCTTTTCCCTTTCTTTGAATGTCTTTGGGGTATAGACCTGGCAGTGTTATTGTTGGATCAAAGGGTATGCACAGTTGTATAGCCCTTTGGACATAGTTCCAAATTGCTCTCCAGAACAGTTGAATCATTTCACAGCTCCACCAACAACACATTAATATTCCAGTTTTCTTGCATTCCCCTCCAACATCCAACATTTTCCTTTTTTGTCATTTATAAGCCACTCTTATAGGTATGAGGTGGTACCTCAGAGTTGCTTTAATTTGTACTTCTCTGATCAATAGTGATTTAGAGTATTTTTTTTTAATTTGATTATGGATTTTTTTTTATTTATTTGTCTGAAAACTGCCTGTTCATAACTTTTGGCAATTTATCAATTGAGGAAAGACTTGTATTTTTATAAATTTGATTTTATAAATTTTTATAAATTTGAGAAATTAGGCCTTTATGAGAGATATTTGTTGCAAAAATTTTCTCCCAGCTTTCTTCTTGCCTTATAATTTTGATTCTTTTGCTTATGCAAATTTTTTTTTAATTTTACCTAATCAAAATTATCTACTTTACATTTTGTAATGCTCATTGTATCTTCTCTGGTCCTGAATTCTTTCCTTATCCATAAACCTGACAGAAACTATTCCATGCTCTCTTAATTTGCTTATAGTATCAACTTTTATGTATAAATCATGTTTCCATTTTGACCTTATATGAGTATACAGTATAAAAAGTTGGTCTATACCTAGCTTCTGCCATACTGTTTTCCAGTTTTCCCAGCAGTTTTTCATGAATCATAAGTTTTTGTTCCAAAAGCTTGGATCTTTGGGCATACCATATTCTAGATTACTATGGTCATCTACTATAATTTAATTTGCACCTAATCTATTCCACTGATCCACCACTCTGTTTCTTGGCCAGTACCAGATTGTTATGGTAACTACTACTTCATAATAGAGTTTAAGATCTGGTACGGCTAGACCATCTTCCTTTGCATGTTTTAAGTTGCCTCCCTTGATGGTCTTGAGCTTCTGTTCCTTCAGATGAATTTTACTATAATTTTTTCTAGCTCTATAAAACATTTTTGATAGCTTGGTATGCACTGAATAAATAGATTAATTTAAGTAGAATTTTCATTTTTATTATATTGGCTCAGCCTTCCCATGAACAATTAATATTTTTCCAATTGTTTAGATCTGACTTTTAAGAACATTATTCTGATATTATTTTTTTTTAATTCTGGTATTTTAATGGGAGTGAGAGGACATGGGACAACAAATATTTTTGAGGTTGAGCAACAAGACTTGGAAAATGAAGATGAGAGTCTAAGACCCTTTTCCTCTGAATTTCCTTCTCCAACTAAGGAATTCTGGGTGCAGTGACCATGTTTTCTAAAAAAGGGAGAGGGAAGGAAGGAGGGGGCAAGGCATCTAATATGATAAAGGATTCCGTATTCATCATCCTCATTACTGATTTGTGAATAGAACAGAATATGTGAACTTGACATAATTCTGGGAAATCTAGGATATAAAAATCTCTGGATCAACAACTGTTATTCAGTCATTTCAATCATGTCCAACTCTTCATAATCCTATTTGAGATTTTCTAGATAAAGATGCTGGAGTGGTTTATCATTTCCTTCTACAGCTCATTTTATAGATGAAGACCTGAGACAAACAGAGTTATTTGCCCAGGATCACACAGCTACTAAGTCTCTGAAGCTGGATTGGAACTCAGGTCTTTTTGACTCTAGACCCAGTACTCTATCCACTATACCACCTACCTAGCTACCCCTGATAGGGAGGGATAGTCAGAAAGAAACATGCAACAAGTAAACCAAAAAAGTGGGCATTAGAGAATAAGATAAAAAGTATGACTAATCAGAGGGGGAATCCCAACCTAGAAAGCAGCCAGAGAGAAAAATAATAGAAAAAGCTTCCTGGGGTGACAAAGAACCCAGGAGTTGACACAGAGCCCACAGGGATAGAAACCATAGCACTCAGCTGGATCAGGGTTTGAATACTATCCAAATGGAGTTCTGGGAAAGTTACTGCAAATCCTGTGGGTTTCTAACTGTGTTTGCAGAAAAAGAAATACATTTAAAGTTTTTAAAGATCTAAAATACTATAAGGGCAGCAAATATAACTATTTGGCATGGCCTAAGTTAGTGCTCTGTCAATGAATCCAGGAAGACCTGGTTTCAAGTCCTGGCAGAGACACAGGCTGACTATGAGACCCTGTGCCACCCACTTAATGTGACTCTCAGTGCTGACAGTCACAGGTTGAGAAAACTCCTCAATACTACCTTCTTATTTTCACCTCATGGGCTTGTCCTTGAGGCAGCAAGATGGATAGACTATTGGGCCTGGAGTCAGGAAGACCTAAGCTCTGACACTAATTTGCTGTGTGACCCTAGGCAAGTCACTTAACTGCTTTCAGTTTTCTCAACTGTAAAAGTGGGGACTTGTAAGGATCACATGACATAGTAATTGTACAGGCACTTAGCACTACGCCTGGCACACCCCTGGGGCCAAAATTGCTCTGTTGTCCAAATTTGCATGTCCCACATCCTGGGCATAAGTTTAGTACCCAGGGTCACTTTCACATGCATTATTCATTGCAATGGAGGAAGAACTTAAAATAGAAACTTGAAGGAACAAGAATAAAAGTTCGTTTCAGTGGCAATGCCTCAGAGACACCCATTTTTTCTCCTGCAGCCTCTGTTCCTCCCATCTAAAAATATATATCTTGTCATCTCCTGATTCTTCATGGCAGATTTGAAATCTCAGACCCACTTCCCCCGCACACTGCAGGCTACTGTACTGCCTCACTTTACCACCCACACAGCCGCTGTTCAGAAACTGCGAGTGCATTCAATATTCTCCTAAATAAAATATAGCTATTTAAGTCAGGGGACCTTAAAAAATCCTCTTGCAAATTTGAGGGACGTGAATGGGATGGAATATTACTTCCCTGTAAGAAACCATGATGGTGAAGAATTCAAAGACAAATGCAAAGACTTATGAACTGATGCAGAATGATGGGAGGGGGCAGAACCAGGTGAAGTAAATGGAATGAATGAGAGACTGAAACTGGAGGCTGTGTCATTCTAATGGCAAAGCTTGACTAGAGAATAGATGAGAAAATGGAACTCCTCTGCAGAGATGGAAATCTTTGGGTAGGAAACCTTGAATTGGTTAGTTTTGCTGAATTTAGTTTTTAAAAGTCTTTTCTTTGTTAAGTTTTTATTCTTTGTCATTGGTTAGGGTAGAAAGAAGGTGACATATAAACAAAAGATACTGATAATTTTTAAAAGAAATACAATACTGACATAAAAATATTAAAGATTTTCAGGTTATCCATTGTGTTCATCTGGTGTGCAGAGAGATCTCTTATTGCAATTTACTTATACTGATAGGCATGTATAAAACCCAGGGTGGGATGGCACACCCCAATGTACACCTCTGCTTTCAATGGGTATGCTAAATATCTAGCATCTGCTGGCTTTATCTCAAAACAGTGAGATCAGCTAGTGCTAGAGCTGACAGTCTTGAGTGATGTGAACATTCTTACTCAAATGCCGAAGGAGAGATAATAGGGTCATAAACAGGGAATTTTGTGAGGTCCTGCCCTCCTGGGAAAGATAGCCATCCCTGCTGTCAAAAGAAGAAGAACAACTGGCCTTAGCACAGTTTTGTGTGGTTGGTGCAGAGCAAAGCTCCAAGGATGGAGGATCACTCCTCAATGGTGATGGGAACTCCTTGGTCTATCACCCTTTTGGGTGATATTGATATGAGCTGGGGGTAGGTTGAGAGGGGAGAGAGAGTGAGATGGGGAAGTTGTTCTCTCAGGCAAGTCCTGCTTCCAGCCCAGTGGTTATAGTCATCACCCAAAGAAGCAATCCCATGGAGAAGGGATCAGTCATTCCCACTAACTGCCACGCAGAGGGCAGGCAAGCCAACTTAGCTGAAGGACCAAAGTTTCCTAAAGGAGAGGCAGAAGGTGGCCTGGGCCACACAGGTCAAATCTCCAGCCCCACCTTGACCAGAACCTCCTTTCAAATCCTGATGGAGAAAGCCCAGGACCCTGAACCCAAAAGCCTTGGAAACAGGAGTGTTTCCAGCCTCACTTCCCTCAGCCACCATCTTAAGACAATAGAAATGCAGCCTGGGAGCTGCTTTTACAGGTGTGGTATTCATAGCTACTGAAGCCCTAGGAAAGACACTTGCTGATATCCAAGCCCTTGGCACTGCCAAATGATTCAATGTTAGAAACTGGAATGATTTTATCAGTGGAAATAACATTGAATTAAATAAAATGACTTACTCTCTGGTTTGTCTCTGCTCCCTAAGGACAGGCACTTCCCAACTGACTTGGTGGTGGAAACCTTCCTTACATGTCATCTCCCCCATTAGACCATGAGCTCCTTGACAGGAGGGCCTGTTTTCCTTTTCTATGCACAACAAGCAACCAATAGATGCTTCGGCCATTCATCTTACCTCTGCTTTCCCATCTGCTTTCCTTTCCATTCCCATCCCCTTTGGGCATCCCTGGCTCTCTCAGAGTCACTGGGAATCTTTTAGACAATTCTTGGCTCTTCATCAGTAAGTTTTTTTCAACAGAGATCCCACTTTGAAAAGAAGGTAGTGCTTGGTACCCATTCCCTGTGCTCTGGAGCCAATTCAAATTATCCTCCCTGGTGCCATATTGGTGTGTATGAGGTGAGCCTTGCTTTGCCTATTTTGCCCTTTCTCTGGAGCAGGTCTTGGGTCCTGTGATTGTTATTTCTGGCAAAGAAGCGGCCCATAACTCAAGTTCCGTCTCACTCTTACCTATGCCCTACATAACTGGGCTTGGTTCTCAGGCAGAAACAATATGTTAAGTCCTTATTGGCTCCACATAAAAGGGCAATATAACTCCTCTCCACCTGCAGATAGTTCTGGCTTTCCTAACAGATTTGTACGTATTTTTTTCCTTAGATCTATGAGGATCCATTTCCTTATGTGAGCTTTAGACTCAGCTACCATTGTCTCTTTTGGTCTTTTCCTCATGTACCTGCTGCCTGAGGACAGAACAACCTTGTTGCCTAGATCTGGACAATGCCAGGATTTCATTGTGTACACTTTCTGTTCACTGGCTGCCAATAAACCTGCCTTTTTGGCAATCAGCCCCTCGACAACAAATCTGTGCTTCCTTTTCCTCTATTGTTGTGGACTTTTTAGAAGGTGGGTGGTGGAGGAAACTTGAACAGCAGGTGTGTATGTGTGTGTGTGCATATGTGTGTGCTCACATTTGACTGTGTGTGCAATACATATTGCTTATCTCTCAGATATCACTAAGATTGAATCAACACTTGAGTCACCCATTAATTGACCTCCAAATCATGAAGGATCAACTTCAAAATATGCCTCTGACATATATTGGTTGTGTAACTCACAACAAGTCACAACCTCTAGACAACATTGTAGAAAATTTTCAGAATAACATAAATAAATAAATTGCAGAAAAGAGGGGTGACCTTTACTGGTAGAGGGTGTTTCCTCACCTGGGAGTTCCCTAAACCAATTAGATCCTATGTCAAGTCTCTGTCCATATTAATATATTAAAGAGTCAGTTTGAGCTGTGAAACCAGTTCTGATTCTTTGTAGTGCTAGGCACGCTTAGTGAATCAAATTTACCCACCATGCATTTGTTTTCTTATTCCCTTCCTTCCCCTTCTTTCCATAAAAGCCTCCTTCTCCCTGGAAGGGAAGCTTTGTGTTCCTCTTTCTGTATCTTTGGATTCAAACTCAGAGTTGACAGGATGTAGAGTCAGAGTGGCCCTTCCATCCAGCCACCACCTGCTTTTCCTCCAAAACATTTTGAAAAAACCAGTCGCTGAAACTCCTCAGGGGTTTAAAGTCAGAAAGCAGCAAAGGAGGCTGGAGCAGGGCATTGTTTATTATATGCAGTGATTTCAGTGACTCCATCCTGAAAAGCTTTCCGCATCTCATCTGCCCATTCTTTGAGGCCACGTGTCATGTAACATATTCATTCTTTTCACTATGGAGAGCTCTGGTGGCCTGATGCTGCTGTGTCCCCAAGGGCCACACCATGTAAGATAAAGGAACACAAGGGAGGCAGTAGGAAGCAGGAGCTGACATAATGGGAGTTCATAGGTAGTTAGCACTTTTCTCATAATGAGAGGCAGAATCCTTCCATATGTAGGAAAAATCCTTCCATGTATTCAGATCATAACCTTAGCTTATAAATGAGAATGACAATTGGCATGGCATGGTGGATGAAAGAACCAGGTTCAAGTTGTACCTCTTACATGTCCCTTATCCTTTCAGGGCTCTCTTAGGGGTGGGGGAGAGACAGACAAATAGATAGATGGAGAGAGAGATATACACAGAAACAAAGATACAAAGACAAGAAAAGACAGTGAGACAAAGAATTCTCTGACTATTGAACTGCATGGTGGCTAGAGTGCCAGGCCTGGAGTCCGGAAGACTCATTTTCAGGAGTTCAAATCCAGCCTCAGACTCTTAATAGTTGTGTGACCCTGGGCAAGTCACTTAATCCTGTTTGTCTCAGTTTCCTCATAGGTAAAATTGAGCTGGAGTAGAAAATGGCAAAGCACTCCAGTATCTTTGCCAAGAAAATCCCAGTTGGGCTCCCCAAGAGTCAGATATGACTGAAAAATGACTGAACTAGGCTGTAATTGGAAGAGGGAGTTTCCACACATAGAAGTCTCTTTCATGGACAAAATCACAGATCTAGACTAAGAGAGAGAAAGAAATAGATGAAGTTAAGGCTCAGAAAAGTCAAGCCAGTTGGCCTATCACACAAATTCAACTCAATTTAACAAGTATTTATTAAGTACCTACAATGTGTCAGTCACTTTACCAGGACTGAGAATACAAAGACAAAATGGAATAATCCCTATCCTCAATGTGTTTACGTTCTATTGAGAAGGAGCTACATGTATACATTTAAGTAAAGACAAAATGTGTCAGTAATGGGGAAGAGGGTCACTGGTTTAATTGGAAGGGAGTTATTAACAATAGAATGGGGATTTCTGAGGGCATTAGATTAGAGGGAGACAGGAGAGGGACAAGGGGATGAGAATGATATGGGAGAAAATTGTTCCACGCAGCCTAAACCCCAGAATCACAGGGACTCTTAATGAAGACTTTTGTGTCAGGTCTTTTAAAGTATATGTATTACTTACCCCCTGAGAAAGAAGGATAGAGAGTGGCAAGTGGGAAGAGCAGGGCAGACATTCCAACCCTGGTCCTCAGGGGCAGGCAGAGCCCTAGGGTCAGGTGTGTGACCAGGTCAGCTCTCGTTTGTCTCCACCATCTCTTAGGAGAATCTTCATTCTTGGCCTGTGTGGCACGGGAGGGGCAGCAGATGGGGCAGGTGTCTAGTCCCTGGTCCTGTCTGCTGCCCAAAGCAGGCAGCACTGGAGTCCTGAGACCATTATCATATACTCGTGTAATAACATCATGGAATTTAGAGCTACAAGGGAGTTCAATCTGCATTTTATGTCTGTGGACGCTGAACAACAGAGAAGAAGTTTGTAGTCCAATATTTCTCGGATAGTTAGCAGCGGAGTCAACATTGAGCCTATATTCTCTGATTCAAAAATCCAGTGTCCCTTCCAGTATTAGTGTCAAAGCCAGGGTTCAAATCCAAGTCCTCAGTTTTCAAATTCTGTGCTCTGCCTCCTCTAGCTTACACACTCTCTATGTGGTTTGGATTCTAAATCAGCAAAAGTCATCACCAGTCACATGTAGAGCTCTAATAATGAGAACTGTCTAACAAGTGGCTTATGAATAATCTTCAGCTTTCTGAGTCTGACCTTTGGGAGGTTTCTCATAATCATAAACATTTGAGCTACAGCCTGACATACTCTGGCTGGTGATAGGTCAAAAATATGAAGACAACATGAGGCCAGCCAAAGATATGCTGGCAAGTGTTTAACAACAGGCTCTCTGGGTAGGGAGCCCAGGCCACACTTTTGAGTTTAATCTGAATTATTGACACTTTTCTCTATAACTTTCTTAAGTCTAGACAATTAATAAAACAATAAATCCGGCCCTGCTTTGTGTTTGCAGATTTCTGAGGTGTAAATGCTCATGGGCTGAAAATTGAACCATCCTGGTTAGAGCTGGCTCTAGTGCACCACAGGGGCCAGCTCTCTGCCAGGAGTGGGAGCAACAGCCCAAATAATACATATGGGCTGGCTTGCCAACTCTTTAAAATGTCAGAAATGCAAGTAAGAAAGTTGGAAAGAGGCCCCGGTAACTGTGTGGTATCTGAGGTGATGAACCCTGTAGGACATCCTAGATTCTTCTATAAAGTTACCCCTCGAGGTGCATCCCTGTGTGTGTTCCCAAGGTCTACTCCCAAGATCACTGTCATGATTGCTTTCTGCTCCACTCTCCACCCTTCCTCCAGCTGAGCTAAGTCCCCAGGGGATGGGACTTTGCAAATATTGATCACACTTATTCCTTGAAAAGCCTTTATTAATTTCCCCACTTTTCCCATCACACTCAAAGCACACTTTCACCTCATTAGGAAATGACTCTTCTTTGTCTAGTAGGGAGGTGAAAACATTGGCTTTTAAAAGTCTTAGAGGCATGGAACAAGAAGCATTTGTCAGAAACTGAGATCCCAGCACTGTTGAAATTTGACAGTGTTTAATTGAGATTTGGTCTTGGTTCTCCTGTTTGTGATTAAACCCCAATTCTCTCCGTACTCTTTGGGGCACAATCTATTTTAATCTGCCATCTATCATTTGCAGTTTGTCCATGAAGGACTCCAGACAGTTCCTGCAGTTTTGATTCATTTGTTTTTCCTTTTCTTGGACTCAGTCCCTCCTCGGTCACTCCCCCTCCCACTGCCCTAATCAAGCTCCTCATCACCTCACACCTGGATTACTGCAATAGCTTCCTCACTGGTCTCCTTGCCGCCAGTCTTTCCCCACTTCCATCCATCTTGCACATTGGCACCCAATTAATTTTCCTCAAATATCACTTTCTCCATGATATTCCCTTTGCTCAAGCATCTGCAATGGCTTCCTGTTGCCTAAAGATGAAATTCTGGCTTTGAAGACCATCTTTGTAATCTGGCCTTACCTTACCAATCCAACTTGATCTCCCACTGCTTCCAGTAAGCATCTGTTGGCTCCAGTCAGTCCAGTCACGGTATTTCCCTACCCTGGAATGTTTGCTCCAATTGTCCAATGTTTGTACATCCAGACGTCTCAAAGCTACCTCCCACTCATAGCATTCCCAGACTGTTTCAACCCCAAATCAGTTCTCCATTCTCCAAACTCCAATGGCTCTCCGAAAGCATTTTGAGCCTGTATTACACAGTTCAGCTCTTTCTGCCTTAGACTATTCTCAAACTGTTTACATTTTGTTTTCTCTTCTAGACTGTAGACTCCTTCAGCCCTGGGGTGATTCTTATACTTCTCTTGGATCCCTCATTTCTCTAGCACATAGCTAAATATACACTACCATTATCCTTTCCATATCACAAGGGTTAGGGATCCAGCATCTCTGTGATCTGAAAAATCCACATAAAATTTTTTGGCCCTTCCTTCAGACCAGAAAAGAAGTCTGAATTACTTTTCTTTTTCTTTTATGAGGTCTTCAGATACCTTATTGTGAAATTTGGGTTAAGTCATAGGCTCTGTGTCATCTGCTGGACTTTGTGTGTCATTTGTAGCTTTCACAAAACTCCCCCAAAATTTCCATTTCATTTCCTATACCAACCTGCAATGTATTGAAACCATGTTGAAGAAAGTCGTGATGTACAAGGTATAACTGTAGTCGATCAGATATACTGACAGGCAGGATACTAGGAGCAGATTGGATACTATGATACAATTTTAGCTCTGATCCCAGGGTATCAAAAGAAGTGAGAATTCTGGGAGATGACATTGGATTAAAGTAATATCAAATAACCCCAGGCATGACCCTAAGTAAACTGGATTGTGAATAGTTGGCCAAGTACTTCTCTAATAACTAAAACCGAGCACAATGAAAGACCCAAAAAGGAATGCTAAGACCAGATCGGTGAGGAGATGGGAGGACAACATCTGACTGAGTTCAAATCACCATGCTCATCTATATTGTATCCTAGGTTATTGAAAAAATTGTCCTATGTGATGCCAACTGGCAACATTTGAAAGTGGTAAAGGTGCTACTGTACTGGAGAAGGAGAAATATCCCATTTTAGAAAAGGGGAGGGGAGAAGAGTTCCCAAATTCTATGCTAGTGACCCTTGACTTCTATTCCTATAAACATTCTATATAGTATTTTTAAAGGGATGGGTGGTAAGAACTCAGAAAGGGAAGCAGATATCACCAAGAGTTGTCCTCTTAGGAGTTTGAGAACTGACTGGGGTTCTAGAATTTGTAATTTAGGGAGATAAGTGTTTCCTCCTCCCTCTGAGAAAGAGTTCCTTTGAGCCAGACTTGAGTCATGCCTGGAAGTTCTAAAGAAGGGATAGACAGTCTTCCAGACAGCAGAGAGAGCAGCAGCAGCCTCAGCAGTAACAGTTACAGGACCCTTGGCTCGTTAAGAGACAGGAGAGATGTAGATTGGAACTGCAGCTGGCTAATGGAGGACCAAACTCTTCTCTGAATTTTGGATTTTTCAACTGTAAAATGGTTTTTAGTAATCTGTAAACCTTGAAGAGCTATCCTCACTGCCTCCCCTCGACCTTTTATTACTTGTACTTTTCAAAGTATTTTCTGTACCCAATTTCTCCTGTGATCCTGACAACATTATAAGGCAAGCAAGGTAAGCAAGTCTTGTCTTAATCTGACAAGGGAAAACTAAGATATAGGGCAGCTAGGTGGCACAGTGGACAGAACTCTGGACCTGGAGTTGGAAAGTCAGGAAGGCTCATCTTCCTGAGCTTAAATCTGGCCTCAGATACGTACTAGCTGTGTGACTGTGGGCAAGTCACTTAACCCTCTTTGCCTCAGTTTCCTCATCTGTAAAATGAGCTGGAGAAGGAAATGGCAGATCACTCCAGCATCTCTGCCAAGAAAACCCCAACTGGGGTCATGAAGAGTCAGACATGGTTAACAGCCAACAATGTAACTTTGATCTAAGACTCTGTTCCCTAGGTCAATATTTACTCTGGCACTTCTTCTGTGAAAGTTTCTCTCCTCTCTTCCTCTGCCCCCAGATGTTACTCTCTCCCTCCCTAATTTTCCCTGTACTTGTCTTCATTTGTTTGCTGCTATACTGGAGCAATGATGATCATGACGGTTGACATTTTTAGAGGGCTTTAAGGTTTGGCCTTTAATTTGGTCTTCTCATCAACCCTTCTGAATTGGGGGCTGTCGTTGTTGCCCTTTGGAGAAGAGAAAACGCTCTCAGAGAAGGTCAGGATTGCACAATTAATGAATAGATGAGCCAGGATTTGAGCTCAAGTCTTCCTGGCTCCAAGTCGAGAAGTCTACGCCATATTGTTGGCCTGTAGTAGATAATGAATATTTATTGAATTGGATTGAATATTGTCTGTCTTGTAAACTCCTTGAAGACAGGGATGGGCCTTCTACAGCTCTTAGCTAAGTATGTAACAATGATCAATTAGGCTTATTAACTTGGGTAGCTCCATGAAACTGGACAGGGCACTAGGAATTCATGGTTTATTCTCAGGACACTAAGACATTGATTCTATTTTTTTCATCTTACAACTAATTAATCTAAGATTAGATTTCACAATAAACTAGAAAAAAGAATAATATTTAGAAAAATGTGGCATTACATTAAGATTATTTAACCTTGGATTATTTAAACAAGCTATTGAAAAATTGAAAAATGGAATATGAACAATAGATGACATTGACACAGATTAGAATAATTTTATCCAAAAATTAAGCCAATGTAAATTAATGACTACAACAAGGAGATCAAAAGAGCCTCGAAAGATAATAAATCTTGGATTTACTTACCAGATGGAGACAGATGGCCCCCAAATATCTGGTTGGAATAGAAAGTCATCAATGAAATCCTGCCAAGAAGGTATAGGCACAGTTCTGAGGAGTAACAGCTTGTAAAGTATGAGCTCCCAAAGCAGAGACAGAAGAAACAGGGGGAAAACCCAGGCCAAAGGAAGCTCGACAAGTCATGCAACCAAGCAAAGCTGTCCATGAAAGAAAATGTTCAATAATGAAAAGAGAAAGGAAACTACAAAGAAAAAAATTGCAAAAATATAACTATTTTCTCTCTCAAAGATAATATCTACCACATCTGCATCCTGACATTACAGTCCAAGTATGTATGTATGCATATATGTATTATGTATGTATGTATGTGGTCACACGTATGAAATAGATATAGCATTAAAGATAATGCAAAAGGTTGGATAAGTAAATATATGTGTGTTTATGTCTGTATGTGTGTATACATATGCAAGATCTCTTCTGGAGGTGATGTAATTGGGGACTTTGGGGAGCCCATAAGACATTCAGCAGAGGGGGAAACAGTAAAAGTGTAGGAAAAGTTTCAAAACTTGTTGACTAAAAAAAAAGAAAGTGACTGAGAAAACATGAACAACTACTAGCCTCTATACCTACTGTTCCATCTGTACAAAATGTTGATGAGGGTCAAATATGCATAAACTGAGGGAATCCTCAGTGATGGTAACCAACAGGAAACAAACTGACTTTCACAAACATTTTTCAACTATGGGCAGTATCTTTGCCATGTAACAATTGATTGAAAGATGTAGAGAAAATAAGAATCCATTGTGCTTATCATTAGTTAAGCATGGGCCTTTGAAGTCACATGGGCAACAAGATAGAGGCCTAGACATTTTCTATGGTCACCATGACCTCTCAGACCTCTCCATAATAGAAATTATTCACCAAAGATAGAGCAACTTCGGTTATCTCCATGGTGTAAGACACTCAGAATCCAAAAGAAGGTTGAGAGAGAGAGAGAGAGAGACAGAGAGAGAGAAAGAGAGAATTGAAATTCAGTGACCCTGAGCTCACCCAGGAGCTCTCCCCTACCTTCCATGCTACAGGCAGCGAGATTGCACTAGCAGATCCAAAGATGCAACACACAGACTTTAAACGAAACCTAGTTCCACTGTCTAGTCTTGCCTTCTCTCTCTTTCCAGTACAGGAAGATCCTGGCTCTCAGCTATAGAAATTTGCTCAATGATGGCCAACGACCATTAGAACAAAGGCCCTGAGAACCCTTTAGGAGTAAATGCATGCAGTAAACAACCCTGTAGTACTAGAGTTACAAGCTGCTGATGCCAGCCTAGGGGACAGAGAAACAGAGGAAGCCTCATAGGACAGTATGTGGAGATGCCTGTGAAGCACTCCACTAAGCTTGAAAGAAAGTTTTTATCCATCACCTAGGACCAGTTTTACCCACTTCAAAATTACTTGGGGCAGAGACCTAAGCTGGTGAACCCAGAAATTCTTGGTGTGGGAGGAAACTGAAACACTTGGAGACAGTTCCCCCGCCCCAAAAAATCAGAGGGGAAATAGTCAGAAAGTGAATAATAGTAAAAACAAACAAACAAACAAAAAACAAACAAACAAACCAAAACAAGGTGGGAGTTGGTGGGGAAGAGAGAGACTAAAATCACCAAAGATCTCAGGAAAAAGAAAACTCAAAGACTTTGAGAGCATATGCAGATAAATCAACAGGGAAAACAGTAACAAAAAGCAGTATGGTCTCCAGATCTAGTAAATTAGTTCAGACACCCATGAATAAATAATGCAAAACAAAGGAAAATGATCCTACCCTTGATAAGATTAAGGATCCAACAGAATGTGAGAACTAGAACCACATCTGTCTGTTCCTGAGTGGTACAAGAGAGAAATGAGAATTTATGAGAGCACAATTCATGATCTATAAAGAAAAAAAGTTTGTTAATTATGAAAAAGCATTAAATTTGGTCTAGAGAATGTTTTCATTTGACTATAGATAGCTTTAGTTTTTTCCTCTGAAAACTGCCTATTCAAATCCTTTGACCATTTATCAGTTGGGGAATGACTTGTATTCTTATAAATACAAGTCAGTTCTCTATATATTTTAGAAATGAGGTCTTTATCAGAGACACTGGCCATAAAAATTGTTTCCCAGCTTTCTGCTTTCCTTCTAATCTTAGTTTATTGGCTTTGTTTATATAAAAAATTTTCAATTTAACGTGAGCAAAATCATCCATTTTGCATTTCATAATGTTCCCTATGTCTTATTTGGTCATAAATTCTTCCCTTCTCCACAGATCTAACAGGAAAACTATTCCTTGTTTTCCTCATTTGATTATAATATCAGTCTTTATATCTAAATCATGTACCCATTTTAACTTTATCTTGCTATAAAGTTTGGTCTTTGTCTAGTTTCTACCATATTCTTTTCCAATTTTCCCATCAGTTTTTGTTAAATAGTGAATTCTTATCCCCAAAACTAGAGTCTTTGGATTTGTCAAATAGTAGATTACTATAGTTATTGAATGTTGTATCTGTCACGCCTAACCTATTCCACAAAAGCATTAGATTTGGTAGAACAAAATGTTTTATGGATTCTTCTGCAGCATCTCGTCTCCCATCTATGTTCAGGATCATCAAAAGTTCCTTGGAAAATGTCATAGCAGATATAATCTTGTTCAATGTCCCTACGATAATGGACACCAGGTGAAGTATGTGACAGGGATATGTATGCTTGCTAGAAAGTACTTGCTGCCATGAAGGAGGACATTCAGCACAGAGTCCTGTCTAAGGAGGGATTCCCTTTGGCTGGTGAGGAACTCTAGATTCTCCTGTTTGAAGATGACATGTTGATGGCAGCAAACCCTAAAACGTTACAGAGCCTCCTAGAAGAGATCTGGAATCTCTCAAAGAGTTTGATCGATTCCACCATGTAGGGAAAACTAAGTAGATAAAGAAGGTCTACTGCTCATATTTCAAGATGCATCCGAATGACACTTTAGAGAGCTTGTCTAACAGTTTTGTATGCCAGCGACTGACCATATAGATGGACAAAGAATCTGGCCCAGATTTGAAAAAAAGGAAAGCAGGCACTCTTGTTTTTGGGAAATTACAAGACAGTTTTACTGATTCCATACTTTCTAATACAACAAAGGCTAATCTTTTGAATACAAACACTTTACTGATATTTCAAGGTTTCAGTTTTATCAAGTACATCATTGCCTCCAAAGAATTAAAGGTGAGTATCACCCACCAGGCAATGGAAAGGGGCATGGTGGGTGTGAGCAGGTTGCAATATATAACCCACAAAGACCTCCCAAGAGCAGGAGGAGTAAGGAATGTCACCAAAGAATTGGATGCCAGCAAGAGAAGCTGGACTTGTCATAGGATGAGCACAAAAGATGACAGGCAAATAACCAGAGCTCACATAGTGTCTGGAGATGTAGGAGAAAGGGAGAAAGAGTTCCAACACATCGAGTGGACTCTCTAGGTAAACTTTTTGGAGGACTTAATGATCACACAGGACAGGCAGGTATGGATGATTGCTCTTTGCAATCCTACAGGGACTGCCTAAGGATGAGATGGTTAAATCATTTGAGTATTTGAGAGAATCATTAGTAAGAATTTAAGTGCCTACGATGAGCACATCACGCCAGGCACTGTGCTAGGCTCTAGCAATACACAGACAAAAATGAAAGCACATTGCTTCCCCTGTATGAATAAGCTGAATGCTCTCCAGATAGAAGGGCACATGCCAGTATTCAGATGGGCACAGAAAGCAGCTCTTGACATTGCCTCCAGTGAATTGTGACTCCCTTGTCATCATTTTTGTAGAGTCCAAAATTTTTAAAAATTTTTCTTATTTCAAGCACTGATATGGTCCCTCCCTATGCCATGCCTTTAAGTACCCAATAGACTGAAGCTAGTCATTCTCTAGTCCTGAAGCAAACAACCGGAAACATTCTGGATTTTTAAGAAATGACACATTGTTTGCTGACCAGACTCTGAAATGTGTGTGCACAATCCCTGGAGTGTGTCTTGAGCACTTACTACTAACCCCTGGAGCTGTGCCTGTGCACAGAAGTACAGGTGGAGTGTGGGAAAAGTAAATATGGCAAAAAACCCAAAACAAAACAAAAACCAAACACCCAACTGCTGCTCCTGAGAAAGGACGCAAAGCTATAGGTAAAGCCAAGACAATAAGAGTCATTTGACAGGAGACAGTCCCTGATAATCATCTAAAGCCAACATTGTCTTTGCACTCTGGGTATGGAAGGAAAGGCTAGAAGTGTTGACTCTTTGCTTTTGGACCAACACAAGCTTCCACCCTGCTCTGTGGCCTCCTCTGTAACCCCAAGAAGGAAGCAGGCGGGATCCACTTTCAGTCAAGTGCTCCTGTGATTCTCCTCCCAAATGGAGGGCCGCTGTCCACCCCATCTGTTTTATTTCTAGCAGGCTTTTTTTTTTTTCAAATAACAAACAAACTCTGGGTTTACAGTCCTGTTTCTCTCCCAATGTGTAAATTTCCATTACAATGACTGCCCTGCTTTACAGAACTGGTGACCATCTCATCAATCCCATAGAGCCTTTGAAAATGCAAACCCACTGAAACAACATCCCTCTAAAAGGAACTCGTTTCTCCTTTCCCCATTTCATCCCCGTGGATGATGTACAAGTCACATCACAGGGATGTATGATATTGATTCTAAACAGCCATTCTGGACGTGGAATAATTAATTACAAAGAGGTGATTGAGTAGCCATGGGACTAATCTGGATTTGTCCATTATTCCAGCAACAAACTGTCTGCTTATCTATATAATGGGGTTGGGAGTGTGTATGTCACAGCAGAAATTGGAGGAAATTGTCAAAATTGAGATATGGAGGATAAAGGTATTAAATCATCATCCAAATTACTCCAATCTTTCCTCAGACCCGACTGGGGATAAAAGAGAAAACAAAAACAATCCCTAAGCTCAAGGAGCCCACATTCTAATGGAAGAGGCCACATGAAAACAGCTGTAGACACATACTAGATAAACTGGAAATAACCTTAGAGGGGTCAGCATTAAGGGGAAACTGGGAAATCGTGAGACATCAAATGACTTTAAGGGACTTCTCTGGGAGGAGCTAGATGGTGCAGTAGATACAGCAATCAGGAAAATTGGCCTTCCTAAATTTAAATTTACTAGCTGTGTGACCCTAGGCAAGTCACTTAATTCTGTTTGCTTCAGTTTCCTTATCTGTAAAATGACCTGAAGAAGGAAATGGCAAATCTCTCCTATATCTCTGTCAAGAAAACCCTAAATGGAGTTGGAAATCTGGCTATCAGAGATTGTATTTAATCCTACTGTCGGGGGACTATATGCAGATTATATAGCAAAAACCTATATGTCTACCTGACCAAGCCTCCCTCCCAGGCTAATATTTATTTGCTATATCTAAGTTAACCTGTGCCCTCCCCCCCTTTTCTAAACTTAAATGGAATGATTTTATTGTTGTAGGGAACTGGTAAGGAAATTTTCTCTCCCCATGTAGATTCAACCGTTCTGCAGCTTAAAATTCTTGACTGGGGGCAATGGCAAGTTAATGCTTTGCCCAAGATCTCAGGATGTTAGAGGAAGAACCTAGGTCTTTCTGTCTCCAAAATGTCTCTTTGACACTCTGCTTTCTCTCTGGATTCACTCTTACCAAGCCTTAGCTGGAGACCATGGTTTTTCATTTCCCTGTTTAAGTTCTCCCTGATAAGAGGGACTTATTATTTGACACTTTAAGAGATTTCAGAAGAGAGTTTTTCTTCCTATATAGAACCTGAAAAAGATGTGGATAATTCCCACTGGGCACCAAAACCAAAAAGCTGTGAAATTCAGACTGCACAGAAACCCTGTCGAGATCAGAGAAACCCTGTTCAATTCATTTTTCAGTCACAACCAGCTCTTCATGACCCCATTTGAGGTTTTCTTGACAGAGATACAGGACAGGTTTGTCATTTTGTTCTCCAGATCATTTTACAGATAACAAAACTGAAGTAAATCAAGTTGTGACTTGCCCAGGGTCACACAGCTAATAAATGCCTGAGAGCAGATTTGACCTCTCAAGAGCAAGTTTCCCTCTGATTGGTTATTTCAAACAAAGCATACAGTAATGAGATGTATGCTCTCCAGAGGTGTTTGCCATGTTCATGGAGAATGTCTAGTGCAGAGTCTAAATGGAACAGAATTCCCAATGGATGGTGAATTTCCCCCAGAAATATGCCTGTGAATGACCTAGAACTATTTGCATCAAGTACCAGAATATTGCCAAGATTCCTCAATGAAATCCATAAGCAGTCAAAGGAGTTTGCCCTAATTGTACACAGAGGACAAATAAAGGAAATGAAGAATGTCTGTGTTTCCAGGCTATGATGAGCAGAGGAGAAAGCTGGCCCATTAGAGCATATTTATGAGGACAAAAACAGAAGATGGACAATAGCTCTCCCTTTTCAACTCTACCTACCGGCTTCCATCACTTCCTTCAAGACTTAGGTCATCCACTGCATCCTGGGTCACTGCCAGTCATCTTGACCTTTGTGTTGCCTTCGATGACTCTGGAGAAGAAGAGAGTGAGGCTGATGCCTTTGCACAACTCTGCCTCACTAAAATCCAATTGGACACAAGTTGAGACATCACCTTCATGATGTCTTTGGTCTTCTTCAAGAATGAAGGATGAACAGAACCCACAACCCAATATTAACCCTCAGTCAGAGACCTTGCCCAGGCTCCCCCAAACCTCCCCCCTCCACTGTTAGTACTTTTCCATAGAGATTACTCTACCTTCCATTTACATTCTATATGTATGTATATAGCATATGCACAGTAGAACCTCAGTTTATGAATTTAATTAATTCTGAGTTTCTGTTTGTCATGTGATTTGTTCATATTGCAAAGTGAATTTTCTCACAGGAAATAATGTAAAGTCAGATTATTGGTACCACATCCCCAAAAATATTCATGTAAAAGTAATTATTTATAGTTTTAAGTAAGTTTTTTGTCCCTAATGTGCTTGAAATACAATCGTGATGATTAGTACACAATATAAACCAAGAAGAAAATAAATTAACCTGTTCTTTGCCTTTGAGAGGATTTGTGGCTGGTGAGAGGGAGGAGGAGGAAGGATTTTTGCTGGGAAGGAGAATCTCCTTCTATAAGAACACTGGGGATTTCAATGATGGGAGAGTTCTCTCTTATGCTACTTTTACTAAAAGTAAGAATAACTCCTGTCTTCACTTATTTTTCATTTTTTAAAATCACTTTCATGTTTTGACTCACTGATTTTTTTGTCTTTACATTCTTTTCATTTGATTCTGACTAGGAATCTATTAAATGACACTTGTTTTCAACTTCTTAAATTAATTTGCTTGCTTTCAGTTTTTGACAATCATCTCCTTCCTCAAGACAACATACAATCTTATATGGGTTAAAAAAAAAAAGACATTGCCCTAGTTGAGTGTTGTCACTTTGTGATGCTTGCACTGCGAATTTTTGTTTGTCCTGCAAGACAAATTTTGTGAAAAATTTTTCTTCATCCAGTAAAGTATACGTAAACCAAGTTACTCATAAACTGAGATTCTACGGTATACGTAGTTATTTGCACACTGTCTCCCCCATTAGAATGTGATCTCCTTAAAAGTGGCTTTCTTTCACATCCCTAGCCCTTATCTTAGTGGTTGGCATATAGTAAGAATTTAATAAATGCTTGTTGAATGATTGACTAGCATTGACGCAGGATTATCAGAAAGGAGAAGAGCTAGCCAAATAGCTAAATAGCCTTTGGGTAACTGAAAAGTTTGTTTAATGACCCCAAGCTTCTCTGTGAAACAAAGTACTATCTTTTAAACACCATTTTGGGGGCAATTTTATAAGACAGAAGTGCAAAACATCAAGCCTCTGAAAAATTAAACTTTTAGATCAACCAAAGGATGATAGAGAAAAGCTTAATGAGTAAGTATAAGCTACAGTATATTATCCATGAAGAATTGTACCAAAGAAATGACACAAATGATATAAACAGGTATGAACAGAAAAGGAGATGGACCTAACATGCAATGTAAGTGACCACAGACAGATACAGCTACCCATGCAATGTCAAGAAATCTTGGGGAAGTATACCTCTGTGTGTGGAGTAGATTCCTTGGGGAGAAGTTATAGGAAGATAGAGACACAGTCATACAGCAAAGAAAGGTATGGAAACAGGATTGTGCTGGAGAGCTGATTGTTAGCTTTTCAGTGTGAACATTTATACCTAGAAAATCAGCAAATACTATAAAATCAGGAATTTATTTGCTATTTATTAATTGTCTAGATGTAAGAAAGTGATAGAGAAAATGTTAATAATACAGATAAAACTCAAAATTGTGGCATGTATACATTTTCCTCCCAAAAAAGCTGGTTGTAAACATTTAGCAGTACGTTCCTTTGTGAATGTGTTGACTTCTGCATCTCTGGAAGGAACAGCTACACCAAACAGAACCAGACCTATGAAAATATCAAAGTAAGCTTTATGGAAGTATTTCAATCTCATGGCGGGGGGCGGAGATATGGTACTCAGTGTTGAATTTTGTAGTAGATGATTGGTAAAAGGAGTTGGATAGATTTGAGCAGAGACAAATGCTTAAAAATCAAAGAAACATTTTTCCTCTCACCCCTGTATCGCCAACACAATATTCACAGTGCCTATGGTGGCTATGAATATGCCAGCACAATTCTGAATCGTGAAGTACAACAGACTGTCTGTATGGAAGACAGAGTCAAAACATTTATTCAGACACCAGAATGTCAAATCCATCATAGTAACAAAGAAATCTCTGCACAATAACAATGCGGAGGACAACACTATCCCTAAACCTTCCATCTGTTAGTTAGACTTGCCACAAACCAGCAACCTTAAACAAATCACAAACTAGCTCCTTTAAACAAAATCACAAACAAGCTCTCTCACTCATGCTAGCTAGCTACCTGCTTTCTCTCTCCCTCAGTTCTGACTGTTCTGACCAATTTCCTCTTAACTTTGCTCTAGCTCTGCCTCTTCTTATTCTACCCTTCCTGTTCTACCCTTACAGCAAGTTCTTCCCACCACAGACTCATGTGACTCAGGCTTCCATGTGACCCAGGCAGGTTACATGGGCCTATTAATGGATGGGGAATATCTTACTATTTAGAAACAAAATTACATTAACAATAAGCAAAAATGAATTATCAATACAACCCCTTCTTTCTCTCTTTGTTCTTCCTGCTCTTTTATTCATCAAAAACATCAAATTTTTTGAAAAGGACCCTTGACAGCACAAAGTGATATCTTGACTCTTGTGTGAATTGAATTTAAGTGAGGCAGAATTGCACAAAGTCATCATCCTCACTCTTTCTTCCAGAGTCATGGAAATCCAGTGGCAAGACAAAAGTCAAGGTGACTGGTGATGGCCCAGGATGCAATGGAGGATGACCTTAACACCTTCAATGTCTGACCAAGCTCCAAGCACTCCACTGCACCTGCTTTAGCTACCTTCATAACCATTGAAATCAATTGTTCTCATCCACCTGTTCTGCTGTGAGGAGTCTTCACGTGCTTGAGGTAGACACTCCCCAAATCATCGTTGAGTTTGAGGTCTGTAGGTTACCCTTAACTTGACTGAGTTTGTCTGCTGAGATGGTTTTACTAGGTGAAGGTGGACATGAAAGGTGAATGAACAACTTGGAAGAAGTCTCAGCAAACCCTCATTTCTGAGGAGCTAGTCCTCCTTGAACCTTCTCTGTTATCAAACTTACAACTTCCAATGCTGTCTTTCAATCAGCAGATTATTTTGGTTCTGACGTAGAATGCTGGGCTCAGATTCAGGAAGACCTGGGTTCCAAACCCCAGCTCTGTTAGACCTCTATGTGAATTACTTGCTACAAGCAATAATTGTGAGGTACTTTCATTCTATGACAGCAGTGGTCAGATATATGCTTCTACCGATAGTAGCCTAATTCAGAATGTAAGACCTTGCCCTGCACCCCTATCTCAATCTATATATAATGAATTCTCTGTCAGTCAAAAGATGGCTTTTATGCCATGGACTTCATAGCTCTTTGTTGTTGTTGTTGCATTTTTAATTTGGTGGTTTTTAAAGAATACATATTATTCTAAGGAAATGTACATAAAGTGTAGCTCTTAGAGAGCACACATCAATAACTGTTAAAGGTATTGCTGCTGCAGCTGTCAGTGGGGATGTTTCAAGACTCATTCAAGACAACAATGAAATAGAATCAATTGCACCAAAGCACAAAGGAAAATGGGATTAAAAATTAAAAACCACACCAAGAACTGGCAAACGCTTATGAAATAAGCCTAATCAATGTACAGAAAATAAACCAAGAACTTCTAAGGAACCTGACAACTGGAGAATTTGTTGCCGATTCCTCTATAGTGTGGCATAAGATAGGCTTCTCAAAGTTAGAACAATCAGAAGACTAGTAAAAAAAAAATATGACCATTGCTATGAAAGAAAAAAATGATCATTCCAGTCAATCCAAAAATGAAATCTGTAGTGCTAGCTATTAGAAAAGATATTTTTATTTAAGAAACTCACTTTTTCATTCAAGGCTGTCTCCAAATTGTTGCAAGAATTCCTGATGAATCTGTAAGGACTAGACATCTTTATCAAACTATAAAACATCCTTCTAAAAATGTTGGGGAGATTTTTACTTCCAAGGAACCAGAAAATCCTGTCCACATTGAGAGAATGATGAATTCTGATAATATATTGATATGTTAAAAGCAGAATTGTTCCAAAATTACAGAAATTCCTAGGTAGAGATGTAATATGGCAACATAACCTTGCACCATGTGTTATGAGAAACTAAGAAATTCATCCTAAGATATGAGGACAAACATACTTCAATAGCTTGGAAAATCATCTGATTGAAACACTGTTGAATACCTAATGGTTATATCAAAACTAGACAAGAAATGCACTGTTTTTCAAAGGCATGCTTGCTATAGTATGATAAAAGTGTGGTTTCATGAAGGAGAATTGAAGAATATATGGCATAATCTTATAAATTCAATGCCAAATCATGTAAAATGCCTTCGTAATAAAAAAGTTTATTGCATGTGAAAAATTTTTAATGTAAAAATTTATAAAGTTATTGTGCAATCAAATTATTTTATTTTGTCCTAGTTAATTTGCATAAGACCATGTGACCATGGACAGGTGACAACCTTTCTGAATCTGTTTTCTATCAGTAAAGTAGAGCTAATAATCCTTATAGTACTTACCTCTTAAAATTGTAGTGAAACCAAAAAGAAGATACTATATATAAGGCACTTTTAAATTTCAAAGTGTACATACATGTCAGCTATTGTTATTACATAGTATTATATTATGTTATAAAATATTATTGCTTTATTAAGAAGATTGAGGCTGTCCAACCTGAGTTCACTTATGCCCCCTTCTTCATACCGTAATACCTTTCTATATTTCCCTGTATGAACCTCTTTTTTTCTAGCCCCAGAGGGTGATTATTTTCCCTTCCTTCACTGGTGTGAACTCCTCCACCTATGCTAATAATCCCATACTCTCTTATATCCTCTGACATTTTGTTTCATCAATTCTTCCTTTCCTTCCTTTCTCTTCACTTCTATTTCCTTCTCTTTTCTCTTCTTCTGCCCTCTCTTCTCCTTTCCTTTCCTTTCCTGCTCTCCTCACTAGTACTCCCCTTTCTTCTCTTCTGATCCTTCTTCTGCCTGCAAACAGGCATGTGTCTTCCCTACATTAAACATAACCTTTCCCTAACTACTTCCTTAGAATATGTTCTATTTCCTTAGAAAAGGTGGTCTAATGTCTCCACTTTACTACTGATTTCCATCCACATCTCTCTACTGAAACTTACAATGACTCTAATTCAAAATCTAAAAACTTCTGTCTCAACAATTAAGCATCTACTAGTCAATCTTCACATGCCCAGTAATATCTAGTCAACCACCACCTTTATCTTGCTACAAAACTCCCACTGAAATGGGGCTCATAGCCACTCTTTCGTTGTATTCCAGCAATTTTGCACTTCTTGGTGGTCCTATATTAGCCCTAACCTCTTCTCTTTCAGAATTAAAAGCAATTGCTCCTTTTCCGGAAGCTCCCAAGGTGATGAAAGTAATTTTTCCATCACCATTTACTATCTCCCCCTCATTGTCCTGCCATGTTCTAATCTGATATCTTTTCTGACTTATCATAGTCTCATTCATCTATTTGATATATATATATATATATATATATATATATATATATATATATATCTTTTATGCATCTATTTATATACATTCAGGCTTCACCATAAGAATGGGTGCTCCTTGAGGGCAGGGACCATTTCATTTCTGAATTTGTGTCCCACGCTGCCCAACACATGGTACCATTTAATAAATGTTTATTGATTGATTGATCCACCCTGAGCATAGACATATCCTTTCTTTGATCTTTCTTTTCTCTTCTACCCTCCAGTGTTTCATCCCCAAAAGTTGCCTTTTTTTCCTCTGAGTTTACTGGCTACATTTCTGGCTCAAAGATTAAGCCTCAAACCCAGTTCACTCTGGACATAGACTAGACAACAAGTCCCCACACACCTACCACAGAATGGATTTAAATACTAAATAGTAATTGTTTCTCTTTTATCCAGGAACCCAGAGGGTCTTCTCCTCTGAATTTGATTTTTTTTCTTTTGATTAAAGGGGTCATCCCTTGAGCAACTCCTTCAAAAAGCCTATTCATTGAATGTATATATCTCACTCAAAGTGAGATATACTTACAGAATGCTGTAAGACCTTAGCCTGAAAGGGCCAGGGTCTCACATTGTATCCTGGGCCATCTTCAGCCATCCTGATAAATATCAGGCCACCGGACCCAGATGGCTCAGGAGGAGAAAGTGATGTTGGTAACCTTGCACAGCCCTTCCTCACTCAAATCAAAGTCAACTGCAAGTCATGTCATCATCTTGATGTCATGGACCTCTTCAAATATGAAGGGCAAAAGCAACAACAACCCTCCCCTCCAATAGAAGCTAAAAAAATCTTAAGTTTAATTTCTAATCTTAAAAATTCATGAACAGCCTTGCCTGATTCTGGGCTTCAGTATCACTGACATTCTCATAGTGCACCATGACAGTCTTTTGTATTGATGCTAAATCATATGGCCTTGTTTCATCTTGTAGAAATTTCTCTTAAAAAGTTATGTTGTGATTAATGTGGAAATGTGTTTAATATGATTGTACATGTATAGCCGATACCAGATTGTGCAGCCACAACAGTTCTTTAGAAGACTCCCTTTATGTTTCTCATTGATATTATCTGTGTTTTTGTTGTCAGAATTTTGTTCTTGAGAGCATCTTGTCCTCCTTGAGCCAATCTCCCCTAAAGAATTCTGAGCAATGGTATGCTACCCAGGAGATCTTACTCTGATACACTTTGAAAACCATTCTCTCTAAATATATGGTATACATTGGACTATGCTTAACTTTTCCTTTATTATCTACCACAAACAGAAAGAGGACAGATTTCTTCCTTTCAAGTCCTCATTTCTACTTCATCAAATTTCTACTTCATCTACTTCATGAAGTAGAAAACAGAGAGTTTTTCCTTTCTTTTTAAAATAAGTTTTCAATTTTATTTTTTATTATAAACTTAACAAATATCAGCACACATTCCCTTATTGTTTTGAATCAGATTCATAATAACAGTTCATCCTCAAGATTTCCTCCACCTCTGGAAAAATGAAGTTTTTATCAAAGAAAGTCACAAATTTACTGACTGCACTACTTTTAAGAGAGAGGGAGACAAGGAGAGAGGGAGAGAGAGAGAGAGAGAGAGAGAGAGAGAGAGAGAGAGAGGAGGGAGAGAGAGAGCCAGCATATGTTTAGTTAAAGTATGTTATCTTTTCTATAACTTATCCCCATTACTTTTTGCTTCTGGAACTTTTTAAAATTAATTAATTAATTTTTAGTTTACAACATTCAGTTTCACAAACTGTTGAGTTTTAAATTTTCTCTCCCTCCCTCTACTCTTCCCAAGACGGTATGCAATCTAATATAGGCTCTATATATACATTCATATTAAACATGTTTTCAAATTAGTCATGTTGTAAAGAAGAATTATAATCAATGGAAAGAAACATGAAAAAGAAGAAACAAAACAAAACAAAAAAGAAAGAGAGCAAATAGTATGCTACAATCTGGATTCAAACTCACTAATTCTCTGGATATGGATAGTATTTTCCATGATGAGCCTTTTGGAATTGTCTTAGAACCAACCTTGCATTACTGAAAAGAGTCAAGTCTTTCAGAGTTAGCCACTGCACAATGTGGCTGTAACTGTGTACAACGTTCTCCTGATTCTGCTTCCCTCACTCAGTATCAGTTCATATAAATCTCTCTAGGTTTTTCTGAAATCTGGCTGTTCATCATTTCTTATGTCACAATAGTATTCCATCCCAATCATATACCACAACTTGTTCAGCCATTCCCCAATTGATGAGTGTCCCCTCAATTTCTGTTTCTTGGCCATCACAAAAAAGAGTTGCTATAAATATTTTTGTACATGTGGGTCTTTTTCCTATGTGTATGGTCTCTCTGGGATAAAGCCCTAGAAGCGATATTGCTAGATCAAAGAGACTTCTGGAATTTATAACTCATCAAATACTTCTTCTTTCTAGCTGGGCTATCTGTATTCTAACTCCTAGTACCCCCAAATATTCTCCACTATGCTTTTTCTCTTTGGTCCCTGGATTTCCTTACATGAGTATATCTTCTTGATATATAATGTTACTTCCTATCACATTTATCCAAACTATTCTTTTGTAATCAGATACATCCTTTAATTGCCATGTTCTAATTATGACTCACTTCCCACCAAATCTCTAATATACGTAAAGGTTAAACTTAAGTCCTTGCATTAAGGACTTTAGTCCGTTTTTTAAATCTATATTTTGTACATTTGCATGTAGACCCTTGGTGGTATGAATATTTTTTTCTCATATTTTCTATTTTATCATTTTATCATAAATAATCTAACCTCTCATTGAAATTCTTCCTATGTCGTCATCCCTGCCAATCTCTATTATATTTGAATTGGTAGACGTATGGGTATAATTTTCTTCTAGTCCTTCTAGAATTCTTTAAAGCCCTCCTTATCAGAACCAAAAGTCTCCCTCCAGGCAAATGTATTTAAAGAATAAATAGAATTAGATGCACTCCATTCTTATTCAAAAGTCTGTCTTTTCTCTATCTTGAGATGGTTTTGAAATCCAACTTTGTTATCCAGCACCTTCACCTTCTCCAACTGTTCTTTTCCTCAAAACTCTTTTTTCATCTGCCCTCTAAGAGAGGTGTGCTTCAAGACTCTTTCCTTGGCTTTTAATCTATCACTTTCTAAAAGTACTTCATTGGTGAATTCAACTATCATCTTTATTCAAATGGACATCTTCGGCCCTGACTTTTCCCCTGAGGTCTAGTTTTGCATTTTTAAAACCTACCTGCTTGATAATGCCCCTATGGAGCCATATAGAAGGGATAATTTTAAAGCGAAAGGGGTGAGGGAATTAAGCAGGAAGGAAAGAAGAAAATTGCAATAGGCAAGGGAGCATGTTAATACCCACGTGAAATATTAAAAGATGATGTTAGAAGTAGAGGCAGCTATTAGATCCAAAAATGTCACCAAAAGTTAGTCTTGCCTTGTTATTTTATTGTTAGTTCTAGAAAATAAGTGATGGTTTCTCTAGATCTTATTGGGGGAAAAAAAGCAGTATATTGTTTCATTTATACTGATGGCACAATTGATCTTTTAAAAACTATTGGAGTATACTTCTTAAAAATACTGTTTTATTCCAAAATGGGTGGGAACTATCCACTTGGCTAATTATCATTGGTGAATTTTATTTCTACATGGTCTCCCCTTAGTTAAATCGTCTAAATCTGCTGGAGAAAAAAACCAATAATGTAATAGATCCCAAATCTAAACATAAATGAGATTTGCATTATCCATTGAGTAGTCATGCCTCTGTTCCCTACCATTAGTGTGGACAATGGACAGTTAACTGTCTATTTGTGCTATTTTAGGGGCTCTTGTTAAAATCAATGCCTCCTTCCCCAACTGACAAATAGTCAAAGGATATAAACAAGCAGTTTTCAAAGAAAGCAGTACAAATTATCAACAACCACATAAAAACATGCTCCAAATCTCTAATAATTTCTGACATGCAAATTAAAGTAACTCTGAGTTTCCACCTTACACTGATCGGATTGGCAAAGTTGATGAAAGGAGAACGTAAATGTTGGAGGGGTTGAGTTTAAGTAGATTCATTAATCCACGGCTAGTGGATCTGGACAAAGGTTCAGTCATTCTGGAGAGCACATTGGAAGTATACTCCCAAAGACGCTCCAGTCATGGCACTAGACCGGTATTCCCAAGACGAAAAAAAAATGAACACAAATATTTGTAGCAGTTCTTTTTGCAGTGGCAAAAAAAAAAAAAGGAGAAACTAAGAACATGCCCATCAATTAGGGAATGTTGAACATAGTATTTCAATGTAATAGGATACTTTTGTGATAAAAAACAATTATGAAAGGGATGGATTCAGAGAAATCTGGGAAGAGTTGTATGAACTGATAAAGAATGAAGTAAGTAGAATCCAAATGAGAAAATTGTAAAGACTTCAGAACTTGATCAACATAGTGATCAACCATGATTCCAGAGGACCTAATACTAAGTATTTTATCTACCTCCTGGCAAAGAGGGAATTCCTATTGATTTATTAAAAATATTGGTTACAGTGATTTTATTTTGTCCCCTCCCCTCCTCATTTCCACCCCTTTGTCAGACACTGAGGGAAAGAAATGGGAAGGAGAAAAAAATGCTTATTCATTGAATGCTTATTCATTGAAAATTCCTCCTTATAAAATTAAAAAATTAGAAATAAAGATCAATTTCTCAACTGAAAGAAGCTACAGATGAATCAAAAAGCACTGATGAACTAGAGACGGAGGATCTCCCTCACCTTCTTTGTGGCAGTAAGAAATCTCCAGGGAGTCAAAGAAGTGTGACTTCTTCGATTATAGGTTTGAGATTCCTGCCCCTGCTGAAAAGAGCACTGGAAAGCTAAATAGAAGAGTCCTATAACACCCAGGGGGGCCAGAGGCTGAAAGTGATAAAGGACACAGATACACTCAACCCAGCAGCTTCTAAACTCAGTGAGGAACCAGTTTAGCTGCCAAAGAACCTGTAGGACCCAGCCTGATCTGTCTAGCCAAAAAACCTCATCCTATGAGGGGTAGAACTAGCTGAGATGCCCATCTAGCCTAGATGCCATGCTCAGTAAGAAGCCAGAATGGTCTAGCAGATTAGTGGCTCATCGACCACCCATACTGACACCTTGTTCCACATTAAACTTCTCAAGGATTCTCTGTAAGAATTTGTTGTTGTTGATCATGTGAGATTCTTTGTATCTTTATTTGGAGTTTTCTTGGTAAAGATACTGGGATGGTTTGCCATTTCCTTCTCTAATTCATTTTACAAATGAGAAAACTGAGTCAGATAGAGTTAAGTGACTTTCCCAGGGTCAAACAGCTAGTGCTGGAAACTAGATCTGCACTCATGAAAATGAGTCTTTCTGACTTCACTCTGTTCACTAAACCACCTAACTGCACTTTCTGGAAGAATGAAGACGTTAAAGTTTTGATGTTACAGAATTGTAACTTGCTTTAGCCTTGTGTGTTCATGTGTGCACATGCATACACTTCTATATCTTTGTCCACATTTCCCCTCCCCCCGCCCTCAACTCTCTTTGTATTTGTGAGAGAGTGCTCTCCAAGTTTTTGAAGGAAACACTGCTGTTCTTGCTATGCATAAATGTCTTTTCTGAAAATCTAAAAACAATCAACGTGCCTCCATTGTGTTCCTCCTGGGTAGTCCCAGAATGCTGAATGGACTCTTTCTCTGCAAAGATTCAATCTTTCATCTATTTGTCAATTTTACAAGATGTCTTTGTAGTCATCAAAGCCCCCTCAACCAGGGGCCCTCAGAAAACTATCTCAGCTTTTGGAGAGATTTAGATTCATGGTATCATTGCTGTAGATCTAGAAGATATCTTAGAGGAAATCAAGTCCAAACCTCTCATATTACAGATGAAGAAACTGAGGAGCAAGGTAGTGAGTGGTAGTGCTAGAATTCAAACTCAGGTCCCATGACTCCAAGTTCATTGCTCTTCATCATGAGCCAGAATCCTCTCCAAATCACAGCTCCCAAACCTTCCCTTTTGTTTTTCATTTTATTGGTTAGCCAGGGCACACACCTTGTCAAAGCAAAATGTTTTTAAAACCTTAAGTTTACTCTTCCCAAAATATGCTCACAGGAATCAATAGTGGGGGGAAGGGAAGGGAACAATCATTTACTGTCTACTCTTTGCCAGGATGTGGGAAGTGCTTTACAGTTATCATGTCATTCAATCCTCACAACAACCCTGGGAGATAGATACTATTATATACACATTTTACAACTGAAGAAACTGAGGCAGACAGATGAGTTGACTTACCTAGGGTCACATAGCTAATAAGTGTTGGGGGCCAGATGTGAACATCCTGATTCTTGGCCCAGTGATCTATCCATGGCACCACCCAACTGCCTCTAAATGCATGAGGCAACATTTGTGACCAGTGCATTCTCATAAAAGGACATCTCTGAAACTGGTGCTTATTTGTGAGCATGAGCTACAAGGCTGGAGTGCAGAAGGCAGCATTCTGCTACTAGACTATAATCTTTGCTGCTTTTCTTCTTCGGATCCATCGTTCTTGGGCAAAGTAAGTAGCTAATAAATGTTTGTTAGGTTTGAATTTGCTTAACTGACCCACCTCTTGAGAAGAAGGGTCTCTGTTAAAGTAATGGTTCCAACAGAGCTGCATCCCACTCCCACACTCATGGCAAGCTGTTTCCAATTATTGATATCAACAAGTCTCTGCCCCTTGACAGTTCCAGATCGGCTCTCATATGGATGAGAGATGGAAAGACAGAGGGGTCTGAGAGAACAAGCAGCCATGGAATACTTTTGTGTTAGCTGAGGGTCACACAATCTCAAGGACACTGCTTCAGACCATGAAGGGTTGAAGAGTATGGGCAAAGAAACATCAGATTGGCTTGGGCACTGGGCAGTTTGATAGCAGATCAGGGGTAGAAAGACATTGATATTTTTTTCTTAATATAGAATTCAGTTCTTAACATTCACTTCCATAAGAATTTGAATTAAAAATTTTCTCCCCATCTCTTCCCACCCTCTACCCTAGGACAGCATGCACTCCATCCTTGCTCCAGTCTGTCTTCCCTTCTATTACTCACCCTTGTTCCATCCCCCTTCCCCTCTATTAACCTGTAGGGCAAAATAGATTTCTATATTCCATACTTGCATAGCTTAATTTCCAGTTGCATGTTAAAATAATTTTTTAACATTCATTCTTAAAGCTGTCCCTTCCTCCTCACCCACCCTCATTGAGAAAACAAGCAATTCAATATAGGTCATACACGTGGAACAATGCAAAGCACTTCCATAACAGTTATGTTGTAAAAGACTAACCACATTTCTCTCTGTCCTATCCTGCCCTTCATTTATTTCATTCTCTCCCTTGACCTATCCTCCCACAATAGTGTTTGCTTCTGATTATCCTTTTCCCCAATTTGCTGTCTTTCTATTATCTTCCCTATCCTATCTCCTTCCCTCTTGCCTTCCTGCAGGGTAAAATAGATTTCCATATCCAAGTGAGTGTGTGTTATTCCCATCAGAGTAAGGCTCACTTATTTTCTTTCATCTCCTGTCTGTTCCCCTCCATTGTAAAAGCTCTTTCTTCCCATTTTTATGTGAGATGATTTGCTACATTCCACCCTTCCCTTTCTCTTACTCCTAGTACATTCCATTCAACAGTAAATTTTATTTTTTTAGGTATTCTTCCTTCACATTCAGCTTACCCTGTACTCTCTATGTATGTGTGTGTGTGTATTATATGTATATATAAAATATATATGTATATATGTAGATGTGTGTGTATACACACATATACACCCATGTACAGATACATACCTACATATATATAATATACACATACCATAGAGAGAATATGTATTCCCTCTAACTAACTTAATACTGAAAAAGGTCTCATGAGTTACAAATAACATCTTTCCAAATAGGAATGTAAAGAGTTCAACTTCTTTTTTTAAATTTATTTAACTTTTTACATTCATTTTCACAAGATTTGGGGTTCCAAAATTTTCTCCCCATTTTTCCCCTACCCCCTGCCCGATACACTGGACATTCTAATTACCCATATCACCAATCTGCCCTCTCTTCTATCATCCCTCCCTTCCCTTACCCCATCTTCTCTTTTGTCCTCTAGGGCCAGATAACTTTCTATTCCCCATTACCTGTATTTCTTATTTCCTAGTAGCAAGAACAATACTCAACAGTTGGTCCTAAAACTTTAAGTTCCAGTTTC
>CM053769.1:695116886-695170477 GCA_028658325.1 Potorous gilbertii | reverse complement strand
GGGCTCTCTGCAACGGAAATCTCCTTCACTGTGTTGCTGCGCGGCCTCCACTGCTCCAGAATTTGTCAGGAGTTCTTTTTACAGGAAATCTATGGGCTGTGGGTTCGGACCTAGCATAGGTGAGTCTTTCTACTCCGCCATCTTCTCCATTCTAATTTTTAAAGACGTTTTCTTCAGTGAGCTTTTGAACATCCTTTACCATCTGGCCAATTCTGCTTTTTAAAGTATTCTTTTCATTGACTTTTTGGACCTCTTTTGCCATTTTTGTGAGTCTATTTTTAAAAGTGGTTTTTTTCCCCAGAAATTTTTTAGGTCTCCTTTAGCAAGCTGTTGACTCACTTTTCATGATTTTCTTGCATAACTCATATTTCTCTTCCCATTTTTTCCTCCACCTCCAGTACTTGATTTTTAAAATCCTTTCTGAGCTCTTCCATGGCCTGAGACCATTGCATATTTTTTGGAGGTTTTGGATGTAGAAGCCTTGACTTTTATGTCTTCTTCTGATGGTATGCTTTGTTCTTCCTTATCCAAAAGGATGGAAGAAAAATTCTTTTTCACCAAGAAAGTATCCTTCTATAGTCTTATTTTTTCCCCTTTCTTGGGCATTTACCCAGCCAGTTGCTTGACATTTGAGTCCTTTGTCAAGGAGGGTATACTCTAGAGACCTTTATGTTCTCAATTTCTCTAAGGTGACACAATCAAGGGAGAGGATTTTACTCTTCTCCTGGCATACACTCTGGTCTGTGAGCAACCACAAGCTCTCTTCTCTGCCCAGGATCTGCAAGTAGGATTCCCTCTCCACAGCCACCACCAGTTCCACCATGCCAGCATTCCTCCTCAGTCCAAGATCGCCACTCAAAACTGACACCTAGATCAGGTGGCTGCTTGATTCCCCCAAGGTCTTTAGTCTGATGCCTCAAAAATTGAATGCTGCTGCTGCCATACTAGAGCCAGAACTAGGGCTGGCTCCTCTCTCACCCAGTTGAAAGAGCCTTCTTACTTACCTTTGAAGCTGTCTTTGGCATTTGTGGGTTGAGAAATCTGGGAACCACAGCTGCTACGCGTGTTTCCACTCCCTGAAGCCTGCTGCAATCCTGTCCCTGCCACATGACCAAGGCTGGGCTGCGCTCCACTCTGAGCCTGGTGTAATAGACCTTTCCTGTTGGCCTAGAAGTCTGTCTCAATCACTCTGTCATTTTGTGGCTTATGCTGCTCTAGAGTTTGTTTAGAATCATTTTTTAGAGGTATTTTATGGGCTATGTAGTGAGAGCTAGAACAGGCCTGTCCTTCTACTCCATCATCTCGGCTCTACCCCAACAAAGACATTGATTTTTTTTTTATGAGGAATTCACAGAAATATCTTTTTGTTGCTGTTTGTGACCTCTTTTGGATTTTTTTTTTTGGCACATACTAGAGTGATTTACCTTTTCCTTCTTCAGCTCATTTTACAAATTAGGAAACTGAGGCAAACAGGGTTAAGTTACTTCAAGGATCATACAGCTAGTAAGTATCTAAGTAAGCCCAGATTTGAACTCAGGAAGATGAGTCCTCCTGGCTCCAGGCCCAGCACTCTATCCATCTTGTCACCTATCTGGAAAGTATCTATGTGCAGAGCAACGTTAAGTGTTTAACACAACAGGGTTCTCAGGACTCTATAATCTGGCAATATTTATTCCACTAGTTGTCCAAGAGTATTTCTTCCTTTTAAATTTGGAGCAATTTACGCTTCCTTGTTCATCCCTACCCTTCCTGGACACTCCTTCTGTCATGTCTTACCAACTTTTTCACTGTTAATATTATTTAACATGCCTTATTTGCCCTAGTTACTCCTTGGGCATCATGGTATGGTGAAGAGAAAGCTGGTTGTGGAACCAGGAGGACCCATCTTCAAATCTTGCCTTGGACACATACAGGCTATGTGACCTGGACAAGGACCTTCACCAATCTTTAACTGGCTAATGAAGACAACTGTGAAATTTACACTGTGTCATTTCCACCTCAGGAATTAGCAAGCACTACAGGGCTTGGTTTATTATTTTGTTCATTTTTCAGATTTAAGAAAGTGACTAAAATATTAATAATGCAGATTAAACTTAAAAGTATGTTCAACATAATTTTTCCCCCCACAAAACCAGTTGTTGAGTTGTTTGTTTTTATTTTTCAGGCAATCAGGGCTAAGTGATTTGCCCAGGGTCACACAGCTAGTAAGTGACTGAGGTTGGATTTGAACTCAAGTCCTCTTGATTCCAGAGTCAGTGCTTTACTCCCCTGAAAGCTGCTTGTAAAACATTTAACAGCACATTTCTACAGTTAAACTGCTGGGACTCTCAGCAACTTTCTAAGATTTAAAAGTATAGAGGTAGTATTGATTTACATTGGTAGAGGGATTTACCTCATTTGAGAGTTCTACACCAATGGAATCACATTTTCATCTCTCAATGCCAACTATTACTGGGCTGAGGGAAACCTGAGTACACACTCAAACATAAGCGTATGGACTGAGCTGAGGTCAACCATTAATAGTGACTCATGATGCCTGGCTAGTTATTGACCCCCTCAAGAACTATCTCTGAGTCCTTCCAACTCTCCAGAAACTAATGTAGAAAAGTAAAAGAAATGAAAAGAAGAAAAGAAAACCTTCTACCAGATATGGCACATGAAAA
This sequence comes from Potorous gilbertii, assembly GCA_028658325.1. Lineage (NCBI taxonomy): Eukaryota > Metazoa > Chordata > Mammalia > Diprotodontia > Potoroidae > Potorous > Potorous gilbertii. The sequence goes on along the minus strand of CM053769.1, from coordinate 695,167,814 downwards.
TTCCATGTACTCTGTGATGAGCCTGCAGGCTTTCTGAAAGCCTTTATTTCCTTGACTTGGGGCTCTGAGATACCCTCCATCGAAGCAGAAAGAAGGGCCTCTGGCACAGATTCAGCTAAGAGGCCTGGGCCCTGGGAGGAGCATCAGTAATGTCCTGCAGCCCATCTCCCCGCTTCTGCTGGTGTACTGCTCTTGCAGCTACAACAAACTTGCTGAAGCTATCTATAGCTTCTTATAGATTCAGCCCTGGAAAGGTGTTTCCCAGGCTACCTAATTCTACCCTTCTTTCCTGTTCTTTTATGAAGGAGGATGCTAGGCCCAGAGAGGAAAAATTACATTCCTAAGGTCACATGGGTAGTAAGGAGAGCTGATCTTCTGAACTTCAAACCCAAGTGTTCCATAGGACCCCACTCCTCCCTTTCCAGTATCTTGCGACTGGAGAGCTTTCTATTGACTGATGGGGAATCTTGGAGTGGGAGCCAGATTGACTCTGGAGCTGGACTCCCAGTCTCAGTTTCTTCCTCATTTCTTCTGTCACCCTCTGAGGTTTGGGCAGAGGCCTTAGTCATAATGGCAGACTCTTTGCTACAAATGTTCTTCAACCTGTCTTTTCCCTTAGGGGTTCTGTTAGAGTGTAAACTGTAGCGGAAACTGCACTGGACTAGGAACTAGTAAATATGGGTTAAATCCCACCTTAGAGACTTGGCTGTGTGACCTGGACAAGTCACTTAACCTCTTTATGCCTCAGTTTCCTTATCTCTAAAGTGAGTGGAGTTAGGCTTGATGGACCTTAAAAGAAAGTAACTGTGTAGTGTGTAGAGTAATGAGTTCAAATCCTGCCACAAACACTGTGGTTCTAGGCAAATCACTCAATTTTCTCTGAGCCTGTTTCCTCTGTGGAGTCACAGCACCTTCCTCACAGGGCTATTGTGGAGACCAAATGAGATAATGTGTGTGTATACACACACACGCACACATGCATACAATATGTACATATGTGTTTACAAACATATATTTGCAAATGTTTGTATATTTCAACGTAAATAAATATTTATTATCCTTTCTCAGCTCTAAATCTAAAATCCTAAGACCTTGTGACCCATTTCAGTGCTGGGCTTTTTAATCGCCTGCTTGTCCTAAGTCCTTTCACTGCTCACAATTATCCAGCTGCCAAACATTTGCATGAACCTGGAGTCACCTCCTACCTTGCTTTTTCCTCCAAGCAATAATGTCCTCTTGACACAGGTTTGTTGCTTTCTGCTCTGGCTTCTCTTCCTACTTCTACAATGACTCCTGTGTATCTATGTGTTTGTGTGTGTGTATGTCTATGTGTGTATATGTGTGGTGTGTGTGTTTCTCTGCGCTTTACCAGCCCTGACTATAGGAGACCCATGTTTTTATTTCTGTGGTTTTTTGACTAGAACCCTCAAGGTAATAGATTCACCCCAAGCCCTGGAATAGTTTTTAAAGTACTTTAAAAAAATAATTTAAAAATACTTTAATAATACTTTATTATATATTATATAATACTTTAATAAAGTAATGTTTTTAAAATATTTTTTTAAAAGTGAAGAGGAGGAAGGGAAATGAGGGGCAGTATGGGAAGTCAAAGCACTGAAGAGTCGAGGTTGTAAAGGCAAGACTTCCTGCTGGGTGGCATGCATGTAAGCCCCTGACCTTTTCAACTTGACTGTGGTTGTGCAGAAACAGCTGCAACATCTTCCGGGTTTGACTCTTAGAAAGACCAGTATCGGGCTCTGAGAGTGGCCCATCTGTGAAGCTCCTGGGGTTGGAGGTGTCCTCTTTTCAAGCCCTCATTTGTCTGTCACAGAGAAGACTCCAGCAGGAGTGGCCCCTGGTCAAGTGACTGGTGTCACACAGTTTCAGAACTGTCGGGACTTGGGGATGAAAAACAAAATGCCAGCAGATTTGGGAAACAGCTGGGATGGGTCATGTTTTGTTCATTAGCTAGCAAAAATGGCCAATGACTCATTTCCTTTCCATCGGGCCAAAAAGTTACGGGGGCCTCGTTAATATTCAGGCTGTTTGCTCTGAACCTTGGAGCTCTCATGCTTTCAGCCTCTGACCAGTTTTTCTGACTGCCCAGATTCCTCCACTTTTATACCTTTCAGTTTTCCTAGACATAGTTTATCATCTTAGAAAGCATTTTAGTCAGTGCTCCCATTTCACAGATGGAGAACCCAAGGCAGAGACTACTAGTGGCTAGTAGTAAGTAGAATTTAGATTGCTCTTTGAGGTTTGCAAAGCTTTTAACACATACCTTTACATGGTTTGCATAAAATCACTGCTAGTTAGGATCAGAATTTAAGTCCAGACTCTCAGCTTTGGTTTCCTCATTAATAAAATGGAGGTCATTAGAGCACTGACTTGACAGGGTTGCTATGGAGACAAAAATAAGAGAACATGTGTAAAGTGCCTTGTAAATCTGAAAGAGCTATAGAAATGCCAGCTAGTTATCATTAGTTATTCTGTGTTCATCATCTAGTTTTCTTTCTACTACACCTTGCTCTGCTTCCTTCTCATGCCAAGTGCCCCATATTCCAAAACTCTGCAAAGAATAATCACTTGCTCACTTGTTCTATCTCCTCCCCTCCCACATCCTCCCCACCTCTAATCTCCCTACCATTTTTCTTGCTATAAATAGAAACTCTCCCATGGCACTTTTATTGGTTCAGTCTGGACTTGGGATTTCAACAGTATAGGAGTCTCCCTGATAAGGAAACACCCTCTAACTAGCACAGATGGTAAATGATCTACAATTTAGTAGTCTTAAAGTTGTCTTTGTACATCAGACATAAATGTAGGTGCCAGGATTTGTAGTGAGCCAGAAGGAGATTGATAATAAACAGAAGAAAAGTGATGAACTCAAGTGTCAAAGGGGTCTGGAGCCAGGATTTATGAGAGATCAGAAAAAATTTGGAAACCCATCTGAGAAAGATCTCTAGGTATCAGGACTAAGGAGAATCTAGCAAACAGATCAGTGCGTCCAAGAAAATGTCTGGAGGATAATTTTGGCATAAATAAGGAGATGATGCCTGGAGAACCAGTCCAATATGTCATTATTTTCTCAGAGTATAAAAGAAATAGCTCTCAGAGGCTTGGGAGAACAGAGGTAGGGAGGGGTTGTAACTACTACTACTGTAGTAAGGAAAACCCAACTGGAGTCTTAAATTGGACTGCACCCACTTATGAAATACACCTGTAACTGGCCTCTCTGCCCATTTTGTAGCCTAGATTTCCTCACAATGTGGTCAAGTAAGCTTTTATTCTCTAATGGATCACTGAGAACAATGTGTTGCGTGATTCACCACAGAGACAGGATGCCAAGGATGTTCATTCCCAAGGTCAAAAACCAAAAGGGAGACCCTGTACCCCCTTTGCTATTTAGCAGTAGATAAAACTACTAGCAAATATGAGGAAACATTTATAGAATCCTAGATTTAGATCTGGATGAAATAGTCCTTATTATCTAACCCAACACTCTTATTTTACAGCTGAGGATACCGAGGGACTTGTCCAAGGTCACAAAGGCAGGAAGCTACAGAAGTGTGATTTGAATTGAGGTCCCCCACAGCCCAAGTCTTTTACGGTTTCCACTGCACAATAGGATCACCAAGCCAAATTCCTAACACCGTGACTAAGCATTAGATGGAGGTTACTATCTGACAATAAGACCTTTCCTTGCTCCCCTCTCAGAAGAAAAAGCCACTGGAAAGATCTAGAACCTTGGTGAGATGTGAAGTCCGCCATACTGGGACATCAAAGAGTCACCACATGAGGCATAAGCAAGAAAGAAGCCATGGAGGATTTTCTAATTCCCTCCAGGAGGTTAATAAAGAGAGGCCTGTTGCCAGAGAGTATGGGTAATGAATGTCAGTGAGCACAGAAGGCAGCTCTCATGTTACCAGGCATAACACAGTATGGAAACCATTCACAGTCCTTTGTATTACTGTATGAACAAAACACATTTTGCACCTGTTCAGTCATCCTGTTTGCCCAAAACATTAACTGGGCCTTCCTTTGTTCTTTCCAAACACTCTTAATCCTGCATATTACAAATATAGTACCAAGCCCCTCCCTCTTTTCTTTTCCAGGCCCCTATTGTAGCTATTAAATAAATGGTGTTTTCATGAAAATAAGGATCATAAGTGAGCACCCACCCTCAGCTCTTTTGGCTGTCCCATCCCCATCCAACCAGAGTCTACTATGAACTTTCTTCTTTTCCCCTGACAACAAGATACTTTATGGGCAAGTTCATGACTTGAGAGCTGACTTCGAAAACAAGAAGACCTGGTTTTTCAAGTTCCACATATAGTGTAGACTGACTGTGTGACCTTAGGCAAGTCATTTAACTTCCCAGTGTCCTAAGTAGTTCTGTGTTACAGAGAAGGTGCTGACCTGTATTAGTAGAAGGGGTTTTCCTCTCTGGGATTTCCTTTAACCAAAGAAATCCCATTTCCAATCTCTTCTGTAATCATTTAAAATGGTAAAATTATCTTCCAATTCCTAAAAAAACAGACACCAACATAATATGTTCATTGGTTATACAAGGATCCCAAGCATATCATGAAATATACATTGGACATGAAAAATGCTATTTTGTCACCTCATGAATTTAATCTGAAAATAGTATGTTAGTTTTAGTGGAAAAAATATGTAATCAACAATAATTTTGAATTACTGTCTTAGAATTTAGAAGGACTTTAGAGAACGATTTGATTGGCCCCTATCTCTTTTATAATGTGAAAAATATAACTGTTGAATACATACATACATACATACATATATATATATATATGCATGTTGAAAACAAGCAGAGGATGCAGAATCATTCCATTGATATTGGGGTTGAGCTCCAAGTAGTAGATGCTAAGTAACTCTCTGTAAATAATAGTTTGGGGGGTAACTCTTAGCATTGGACTTAGTCCACATCAGGAAACTTATAGGGCATTGGGCCACATGTTATATCGGTAGAAGTGCTGAATGGCTAGCTATTCTGCCTGTGGAGACCTCATTCTTTTTTTTCTCACCTTATCTAGGATACTATTCTCTTATTGGGATGATTCATTCTAATGTCTAACCCAGGTCTTCATTGAAATTTAGCTTCTCCTATTTAAGATCTCAGGGAGGGAGACTTCCCCTCAAGACTAGACATATGCCTAAGGGCAGTTCTAGAAGGTAAGGAAATTTGAAAGTTCTCGGACTCAGCTTTTCCTCTAATTGTTACCTTGGGTGAGTCCCTTCCTCTTTCTCAATCCATTTCCTCTTCTGCAAACTGAAGAAGTAGATGAACTCTAATGCCCTTTCCACTGGCCAATTTTCACCTCCCTAGTCAAAAATCTCCCTTGATTCCCTTTAATTTCCAGGACAAAATCAAAATTCTCAATCTGATACCTCTGACTCCTACCTATCTCTACAATCTTATTTATAACATTATATGTTCTTACATTATATATCATTATTTATTGTGCATCCTTTTATACATTCTCTGTTTCAAACTGAGCAGTCTATATCTTGTCTCCATGCTTCCACATAGACTATCCTCAGGTCCAGAATGCACCCCACTTATCTCTGTGGCATAGAAGAACTAACTCCCTTCACGATATGACTTAAATGTTGGTCTGCTTCACAGAACATTTTTCTATTCTCCTAGTTATTAGTTTTCTGTCCCTTCTGAAATGACTTTTTATTATTTTGTATAGCTAAAGACTTGACTAGTCCTTAGGATGGGATCCGAGCCCTTAATGAATGCCTGTAATTCTGTAGTCCGTCAGTCAATAAATGTCTTCATAAACATTTCAGTACCTGGTACAGGGTTATTTAATGTAATAAGCTCTTTAAAAAATGATTGCTGGATTGAATTTATAAAGAATTCACTATCCGCAAAGGAATAACTTTTCCCAATGATATAGAACATTTACTTATTTGTGCAAATATTGTTTAGAATTCTCTAGCCCTTACCCCAGTAGGACATCAACTCCTTGAAGACAGGAGCTATGTCATTTTTCCAGGTGGGAAGGGGTGGTTCTTTATATTTCTAAGGCCTAACACAGTGTTTTGCCCATAGTAGGCACTTAATATGTGCTTGTAAAATTGAACCAAATAGTTCATGGTGTTAATATTAGGGTTAACTAAAAAAGGTATTTCAAAAAGAAAGATCCAACCCAACACCTTTTCTTCTTCATTTTTTCCCCCATTTTGGGTTTATTCAAAGGGATAAATGCAGCTAATACAGCTTTTGGTATAGATCAGGAATTTTTCACCTTTTTCGGTGTGTCCTGGAGCCCTTTAGCAACTTGGGGAAGCCTATGAACCCCATCTCAGAATTACAAAAAGAACTATAATTATAACTACAATTATAGTCATGTTGAAATAAAGATGTAATTTTTCCCCAATCCAGTTTTACAGACTGTAATTGTAACCAGGAGAGTTTAAAGACCTTCTTCACCCATTGATGGGCCTGCCCATGAAGGGAAGCTTAATTAGGGAAGGCTCACATCTTTTGTCAATTTTCTAATGAAGTCCTGGTTCTCCAGGGTTGGGATGCTCTCTGGCTCTAAAATAATGTATAAAGACTCTGAGGTGAGGTTTTACTTTGAGGTTTACTCATTGGAAGGGTTTGTTTGTCCAGACAAGACTCTGGGCAGCCATGAAAGAGTCTCCTGGCTTTGAAAACCCAGATGTTGGTGTTTCATTCTCTGGTAATTATGTATGCATGGTCAGACAGTTATCTGTCTGTTGATTTGTCAGACAGTTGGAAGCACTGTCTGTTGATTTTGATTTCTCTTTATTTTCTCTGAAGGTCAGGGTGCTGACTTTTTTCCCTGATGTAACTGAATGATACATGTGTTGATTAAAGTGATTGTTGATTCTCCCCCACAAAGTTGCCTTTCCTTTTAGAAAAGCAAATCAAAGAACCTGTACAACAGGCCTTCCTATGTATATTGGGGTCCTTGCTTTTACACAGACACTCCTAAGTTTCAATCTATGAGCTTCCTGGGGGGAGGTCTGTGGACCCCAGGTTAAAAATCACTACTATATATCAAAGCAAAACCTCCAGAAACAACTAGCACCATTAAGTCATTCTTTCTTACCATTTGCTGCATACTTGGCTTTTCATTGCTGTAGGGTCATAGATACAGTGTTAGAAGGGATCTTAGAGACCATCTAATCCATTTTAAAGATGAGGAAACTGAGGCACAGAGAATTAAGTGACTTACTCAAGGTCACAAAAGTTTTCAGTAGCACATATTCTCCAAACTAAATTAGAAAGTTAAAAAAACAACAAAAAACAAGTGCCAAATATTACCATAAAAAATTTTTAAAAGGAGTTTTATGGGCAGAGCCAAGATGGCAGAGAAGAAGGAGGGATATACTCTAGCCCCATAGCCCATAAAATACCTGCAAAAAATGACTATAAACAAGTTCTAGAGCAGCAGAAGCCACAAAACAACAGACTGAAAGACATTTCCAGCCCAAGACTGCCTGGAAAGCCAACAGGAAAGGTCTATCAAACTAGGCTCAGGCTGGAGCACAGCCTAGCTTTGCCCATGTGGCATGGACAGGCCTGGAGCAGGCTTCAGGGTGTGGAATCACAGGTAACAGCTGCAGTTCCCAGAATTGTCAACCCACAAATGCCAAAGACAGCTTCAAAGACCAGTAAGAAAGCTCTTTCACCTGGGTGAGGGTAGTGGGGTCTGGCCCTGGCCCCAGTACCAGGGTGACAGCACCTCCATTTTTGAAGCCCCCAGCCTAAAGACCCTGGGAGTATCAAGCAGCTGATATGGGTCTCCATCCTGAGTGGTGATCCTGGGATGAAGAAGAGTGCTGGTGTGGTGGAGCTGGTGGTAGCAGTGGAGAGAGAACTCTACTCACAGATCCTGGGCACAAAAGAGTGCCTGTGGTTGCTCACAGATGAGAGCACATGCCAGGAGAGGAATAAACTTCTCTCCCTTGATTGTGCTACCTTGGAGGAACTGAGAACTTACATGTCCCTAGAGTATACCCTCCACTTGACAAAGGACTCAAAAGTCAAGTAAAAAACTGCCCTGATATTCTAGAACCAGAGGGTAAAATAGAAAAGAATTCACCGATAACCTCTTGAAAGAGATCCCCAAAGGAAAATTCCTAGGAATATTGTAGCCAAATTCCAGCATTCCCAGGTCAAGGAGAAAATACTACAAGCAGCCAGAAAAAAACAATTCAAGTATTGTGGAAATACAATCAAGATAACACAGAATTTAGATTTAGCAGCTTCTACACTAAGGAATTGAAGAGCTTGGAATATGATATTCCAGAGGTCAAAGGAGATGGATTAAAACCAAGAATCACCTACTCAGCGAAACTGAGTATAATACTTCAGGGGAAAAAATGGAATTTCAATGAAATAGAGATCTTCCAAGCATTCTTATTGAAAAGACCAGAGCTGAATAGAAAATCTAACTTTCAAATACAAGAATCAAGAGAAACATGAAAAGGTAAACAGGAAAGAGAAGCCTTAAGGAACTCATTAAAGTTGAACTGTTTACATTCCTACATGGAAAGATGTTATTTGTAACTCATGAGACCTTTTTCAGTATCAGGGTAGTTAGAGAGAATATTTATATGTAGGTGTGTATGTATGTGTATATCATATATGTGTATGTACATGTGTGTATGTGTATACATATGTGTGTATATACATACATATATACACACATGCACACATGTATAGACAGAGGGCACAGGGTGAGCTGAATATGAAGGGAGAATACCTAAAAATACAAAATTTACTGTTGAATGGAACGTACTAGGAGTAAAAGAAAGGGAAAGGTGGAATGTAGCAAATCATCTCACATAAAAATGGGAAAAAAGAGCTTTTACAATGGAGGGGAACAGAGGGGAGATGAAAAGAAATAAGTAAGCCTTACCCTGATGGGATTTGGCTTAAGAAGGGAATAACACACACTCAGTTGGATATGGCAATCTATTTTACCCTGAAGGAAGGCAAGAGGGAAGGGGATAGGAGAGGGAAGATAATAGAAAAGACAGTAAATTGGGGAAAGGGATAATCAGAAGCAAACTCTATTGTGGAGGACAAGTCAAGGGAGAGAATGGAATAAATGAAGGGCAGGATAGGACAGAGAGAAATGTGGTTAGTCTTTTACAACATAACTATTATGGAAGTGCTTTGCATTGTCACACATGTATGGTTTATATTGAATCACTTGTTTTCTCAATGAGAGTAGGTGAGAAGGGAGGGAGAGAATATGGAACTCAAGGCTTTAAGAATGAATGTTGAAAATTGTTTTAGCATGCAACTGGAAATTAAGCTATATAGGCAAAGGAGTATTGAAATCTATTTTGCTCTACAGGAAAATAGAGGGGAAAGGGGATGGAACAAGGATGAGTAATAAAAGAGAGGACAGACTGGAGGAAGGGGTGGATGGAGTGCATGCTGTCCTAGGGCAGGGGGTGAGGAGAGATGGGGAGAAAATTTTGAATTTAAATTCTTATGGAAGTGAATGTTAAGAACTGAAAAATATATTATATGTGATAAAAAACATAAAGGGAGATTTATAACACCTTTTACAGATTTTGCTAAAATGAACCCAAGTTTATTGATTGTTTAACTGGTGCTACTGATGAATGGAGAAAAAAACTGAAGCTGCGTAAGTGAGCTACAGATATATAAGCTAGAAAAAGGTTTGTATGCTTGCATATCTTGCACTTTATGGGGTTGGGGAAGGGTGAGTGTGTGTGTGTGTGTGTGTGTGTGTGTGTGTGTGTGTGTGTGTGTGTTGGGAGAGGTGGAATTAGTGGTCAAAATCACCATGAGAGCTTAATGATATCCTTAGCACAGTCCTACGTAAGACACAGCGTGGACCTCAAGGGTGGCATTAGAGGCAGGCTTGATTTTATTTACTTGATGAAAAGCGAACTCAGCTCTATGCATAACATATAGGAATGTGCCAGACTCTGCAGCACATTTCCTTGCAGAAATACTGAAACATAAGGTCAAAGAAAAGCAGTCACTAAATGAATGAATGAATGATTTCTTATTTAGCAACGTGTTGCCTTAAGTTCGATGTGGCTCCCAATTGGTGAAAAACTGGCTTTTTCCTTGTGTTTCTCTTCCATCTTCTTAAAGCAGTAATGCCTTCTTTTGGAAGTAGCCACATAGCAGGTGTTTGTTCTCTCTTGTTCTCCCTCTCTCCCTTCCTCCCTCCCTCCCTCACTTCCTCTCTCTCTCTCCTCTCTCTCCCTCTATCTTTTGTTCTCTCTGCCTCTCTCTCTCTCTACCTCTTTCTCCCTCTTTTTCTTTCTTCCTCATTCTCTCTTTCCATATAATTTTGATATATATGTATATATTTCCTTATATATACATGATATATGTATATATATATGAATGCATGTTTGTATATGTATGCCATCCAAACCAGTTTAGCTGAGGTTTATGGCATAACTGAAAGAAGAAGAGGCTTTTCATCAAGTATGTGAATTCAAATTCTAGCTCTGCCATTACCTGTAAGAATCTGAGCAAGATGCCTAACTTCTTTGGAAATCAGTTACTGATTATCTGAAAATAGAAGGTTTTGCTTTAGATGATTTTCAGTTCCCCATCCTGTGATGCTGATACGATCTAGGTGTTACCATATCCACCTTCCCCTTTAAGCCATGCCCTGTGCATCCTTCTTTGCTGAATAGAAGATAAGCATCTTTATTTTCATTCACATTCCTATAACTGGAACAGGGCAACCAGGCTTTTGCCCCAGAGTAGCTTCCATGTGGAGGAGGCAGGAGACACTTTCTCCTAGCTGTTTTGCTCTGTTCCACCATTATCCACAGCCCTCCGCTAGTCCAGTGCCCCACAACATGACTATCTTTCCTATCATCTGACCCTGGCATAATGATATAAAATGGAATAAGATGCCTGGCAGAACCTGGGCAGCTTGTACACTTGGCATTTCATTCATACAGGATCATAGATATAATGTTAAAAGCAAGACTTCTTGAGGGTCTTATTACTGTGGTGCTTCTCTCTTGGGACCCATTTTCTCACCTCCCCAAACCTCTACCTTCTGCCTTACTCACCTCTCCCTGGGTATTCCTGGGCATGAAGGGTTCAGATGGAGCTCACTAGGGCAAGGGCCAACCCCTTCCTCAGCATAATATCCCCAGGCTAAGATGGACTGTTCCCTCCCCTCCCCTACTTGTTTCTCATATTCCTCATACCCCCCTTTCCCCCTGACTATCCACCAATCAATTCTTCTAGAGATTATTACAATAACATTACATTCACCCCAACCCCTTCATAGGCACAGCTCGACACCTAGTTTAAAGTGCTCTTGACTATGCCTTTGTTTTGTTCAAAGAAAACCTAGCTACTGTCTAAATCACAATTGGAATTTCCCAGTTGATCTTTCTACAGGAAACACTTCCCTACAGGATCAGGTAATTTTTACAAGTACAGGCCAAAAGAAATGTTTATAAAGTATTGAGATGCTGAGCTATAGAAATGACCACTTTCATTAGGTGATAAGACAGAATTTTGCATGGTGATTTATAAATTATCCTGCCTTCTACGAATGAGGGAAGGAACTATAGTGCACTGCTTTCCCTGAAAATTCTGATTAGTGACCTTGGCATGGTGGTGGGAGTTTGCCCTGCCTGCTTTTCTCCAACCATGTAAATCATCAAGTCTTTGGAACAAACTACTTCCCTGCAGTCTAGGACATTTCTCCTTTATGGGTGATGGAGATGGCTTTAAAGACTGACTCCTGTCTTCTTGTCCTACTCCCTTTGGTTTTCCCTTCACTTTGTTCTTAAATTTATGGAATAAATTGTTTTTTTCTTATTTCTTTTTAAAACATTTTTTTTCTTATTTTTTAATTTATGAGATTGTTTTTTCTCTTTTCTTCTTTTTTTACTTTATGGAATAAAATTTTCTTGTTTTCTTTTATAATTTATGAAATAAAAGATGCATTTTCATAACAGGGTCCAATAAAAAAGATGATGTCACATTAAACTGCAAATCTACTATGCACAACTTACTATTCCTTTAAAATATACAACAAAATTGTTATGTAAATTTCCTTTTTTAATTCCTCCCACTCCTGCCCTAGAGACAGCTACCATTAGAAACAAATAGGTATATATATGCAAATATATTCTACCCATACGACTATTTATCCATTTGTTCTTTGGATGAAGATAGCATCCTTTTTCATATGTTCCTTATAGAATTTTTAAGTCAAAATAACTCAACATGATTACTCTTACTATATGTGATATTTTCTTTTTGTGCTCATTTCACTCTTCTTTATTTCATACGGGTCTTTTCGGTTTTCCTAAAATTATTGAGCTCTTCATTTCTTATAGCACAGGCATATTTGATGACAATCATATGCCACTGCTTGTTCAGTCATTCCCCAATTGATGGGTGACCCTGCAATTTCCAGTTCTTTGCTACCACAAGGAGAACCACTATAAACATTTTAGAACATATAGGTTCTTTTCTTTTTTTCTCGGTCATCTTTGGAAACTGACCGAATAGTGGTATTGCTGAGTCAAAGGTTATAGGTAGTTTAATAAGTTTTTGGGCAAAATTCCAGATTGCTTTTCAAAATGGTTGCATCAGTTCATAATTCCACCAACAGTGAACTGGTGTCCCAATTTTTCCACATCCCCTCTAAAATTTGTCACTCTCCCTTCTATCATTTTAGTCAATATGGTTAAGTGTAAAATGATATCACAAGTTTGTTTTAATTTGTATTTCTCTAATCAATTATGATTTAGAGAATTTTTATAAATTGTTTTGATTTTGTCATTAGGAAACCAGTTTATATCCTTTGACCATCTCTCAATTGGGGAATGAATTACATTCTTATAGATCTGATAAAGCTTTTTATCTATTTTAGATATGAGACCTTTATCTGATAAACTTTCAAGAGAAATTTTCTCCCATTTTTCTGATTTCCTTCTGAAAGGAAGGAATGTTGTTCTCTATCTCTTCTTCATTCATAAATTGTTTGCCTATCTTGTCCCTAAGTCTTATGGGTAATATGTTTCATGTTCCTCCAATTTTCTCATATAATCTCTCTTTGACCGTATCCCAGTAAATTGTATAAGATATTGGTATACGCCCAGCTTTTGCCATACTGCTTTCCAGTTTTCCTAACAATTTTAGCAAATAATGAATTGTTATCCCAAAATCTTAAGTCTTTACACTTTTCAAATATAAGATTATTCTTTTTATTTGCTGCCATCAATTATAAGTCTATTCTGTTCCATTGTTTTGCCCTTCTATTTCTTAGCCAGGATCAGGTAGTTTTGATAATTGCTGCCTTATAATACAATTTGAGATCCAATACCACTAAACCTCCTTCCTTGATGCTGTTTTCATTATTTCCTTTGATATACTTGACTTTTTATTTTTCCAAATTAATTTTATTTTTTCTAATTCACAGTTATAATTACTACTTGTAAATTTCCCTCCCATCTAGTTTTACTTGCTATTTTCCTTCGCAGCTTCTCTTTTCCCCTTCACTTTGTTTTTTCCAACTCTCATTCTTTTTTCCTGCTTGATCTTTTTTCAGTGACAATTTCCTTCACATGGATGACCAAGAGCAGCAAGTCAATCACTTAGTAAAATCTGAAATTGCTCTTTCACTCTAAAACCACCACACACACACACACACACACACACACACACACACACACACACATCCCTGGGGTACGCTCAAAGTGAATTAAGTTTGTAATTATTTGTGAGGCTAGGATAGTTGTTGGCCCATGCAATGCGGGGGCTGCCACAAGTCAGTATGAAGGCTGAAGACAGGATGGTAGAAGGGTATTTGCTGTTTCTCCCAGACTTACCTCTGGGAGCTTCTTTACTCTGTCTGAACAACACCTCAGACTTTAGAGCCTAGCCCCCTTAACGAGATACTTGCTTAGATGTTCAAAGCATGCATAATTTTGTCCACCCCATAAGCTGTATTTCTACAAGCAACAGTTCTTGTGCAAACGGAGCTCTGTTTCTGGATCCACTTTCAGGAAATGCAAATAGGACTAACATTCTAATGTGAACTTGAAATGGTGGCACCCACTCAGAGTCTCCAGCATGATTTGCCTTTTAACATGATACCCTCAATTATTTCGTCATCTTTGCAGAGCCGCAGCTCACATCTTATTCTCATAAGCACAAAATAGTCTACTTGAGTAGATTTTTTTTTCCTGAGCCTGGTCTTGATATCCTTTTACCTGGAAATGGAGTAAAAGATAATGAAATGCCAGGTGTCGAGCCAGGGAAACATTCTCACCTCAATCAGGGCTATTGTGTTCCCTCTGCTTTTAAACAGTGATTGGGACACATTTAATCACTAAAGGAGGAAACAAATCTGTTTCTAGCTAGATGGAATTATAGATTGTCAGAACCAGAAAATGCCTTGGAGATCATCAAGCTTACTTGACACATGAGGAAACCAAGGCACAGAGAGGTTTACTGACTCTCCAGAAATTACACAATGGCTGTCATGGCAAAGCTAGAATTAGAATCCAGGGATTCTGACTTAATTGAGGACTCTGATCTTTGGTAGGAGGTCAAATGTTGGCAAGCCCTTAATGGGTGCTTCTCTTCATTCGTTCATTCACTCATTCATTCACTCATTCATTCATTGTCTGTTAGTCAACCGTCTCTGTAACCCCTCAGAGCCTAGTCGACTTCTTCAATATGTTTAGCACTTAAATAAATGTTACTGTGTTGGGGTGAGGTGAGGCCCCACTCTCTGCGGAGGAGGTGGTATTTTCCACTGTTCTTGAGGCACCAAAGTGTAGGGTTTTGTCATCTGTGATTTTAAAGTATAACATTAATGGCAGTGAAGTGTGATGGAAAGAAACATTGGTCTTGGAGTCTGGAGAATCTGGCTTCAATGACTGTCTCTGACACATACAGGCTGTATAACCTTTAGCATACCAATTAAGTTCTCAATACCCCAGGAAATTCTGTAAGTTACAGAGAAGTTGTTGATTTGCATTGGTGGAGGAAGTCTCCATTCTGGGAGTAAGATGCTGATCATCTTACAGGTTTGGAACCTTTTCCCTCAATCCCCTTAAAAAAGTATAATATTTAAGCATAGCATAAAATAAAAAATATGTAGCATTTATATATTATTAATATATTTATAATATAATTATTATATTAAATTTTATCTATATAAGTATATTGAGTATTATATTAATTTATATTGTGTTATCACTGTCACATTCTAATTACTATTATACATTAAATGATATTACCATAACTATATACTTAGTAAGGTATCTATTATTAAGAATTATATTAATAACATTCATCTGATATGATCTTTTTATGTCACGTATGCTTTTTGTGGAGAAGCAGAGCTTTACAGTATATACCCATAATAATAGCTAGTATTTATATAGTACTTTAAAGTTTACAAAGTATTTCACAAATATTATGTCTTTCGATCTTTAGAACAATTTTGCGTGGCAGCTGCTATCATTAACCCACATTTTTACAGATGAGAAAATTGAAGCAAACAGAGGTAAATGAGTTATGCAGCTCACACAGCTAGTAAGTGTCTGAGGCCAGATTGAAATTCACATCTTCCTGATTCCAGGTTTAGCCCATCTACTGTGCCACCAACTACCTGAGAGACCTGTGTTCAAATCCCATTTCTAATACTTGCTAGTCATCTGACCCAGGATAAATCATTTAATTTCTGCGTACATAGGGTAACTCATTAGGATTTATCTGTAGTGATTTATGTTGAAAATCATAAATCATTCTTGTGTCTTTGGCAGAAATTATTTCAATCTGTCCTATATCTGAATAGAATCTTCTTACTGCTCTTTCAGTTCTTTAATTTCCACTTTGGTTCCTGTACTCTATGTACCCACAGGCCTCCATGTTCATCCATTCACAGAGTTGGAGTCACTCCTATATACTCCCTTTCTTAGAGACACAGATGCCCTTAAGAACAACCTTTCCAGCCAAACTGAATGCCAGAGTTAAGATATCTGTCATTAGTGTTGACTTTCAATATTAAAGATTCAACAATTTTCAGGGGAAGAAATTAAAGATATCTATAATCATATGAAAAAGTGCTCTAAATCACTACTGATTAGAGAGATGCAAATCAAAACAAGTCTGAGGTACCACATCACACCTATAAGATTGGCAAACATGACAGAGGAAGAAAATGATAAATACTGGAGAGGATGTGGGAGAGTTGGAACACTAATTCATTGTTGGTGGAGCTGTGAGATCATCCAACCATTCTGGAGAATGGTTTGGAACTATGCTCAGAGGGCTACAAAAATGTGCATACCCTTTGACCCAGCAATATCGCTACTAGGACTGTATCCCCAAGAGATTATAAATCCTATGAAAGTGTGTTCTCTGTGGCTCAGGTCGGTGCTTTTCTGTCTTCCAAGTTTAAAGATTGAAAATACTGCTGCTTGACATTACAAATCTGTGTGACTGGCTCCCTTGTGACCCTGGTGTGGCCTCTGATCTTTTGGATGCCATTCTTGGTCTTACCCTTCTTGTCAAGAAGCACAAGTCAGCTTCTTGTCCAATTCTTTAGACCCCTTGTCCTGTTTTGACTTCAGAACTATTTTCACTACATAAAAAGCTATTGTGAATATAGCTTATTTTTAAGGTAACTGTAAGAAGAAAAAAAAAACCTTTCTTTCAGTTGATGTTCAGGGCTTGTTACCAAACTCAGTTAATTTGAGGCAAGTTCCTCAAAGCTGCCTTTAATTTGCCTAATTATTAACACACTGTGTCAGCAAAAAGGACTGCACTTTCTGGCTTCTGCACTGTGATGCTATATCTATAACAAATGAGATGGGTAGAACAATAGGCCGTCTGGCTCATTATCTGACTTTGAACAACATTGTTTAGACTGTGGTCAATGAATGCTAGACAAAAACACAAAAAATACTTCCAATTTCACTTTATGTAAAGTCTCCAGAATGCTTGGCTGCCCCTCTTTCAAGCAATCAGACAGTCCAGGCTAAAGTTTGGGTTCAATAAAACCAATATGCAAATATTCCTAGGACTCTGGTTGTGTTATTAAACATATGTGTGTGTGTATACTTAGCATACGTGTGCACCCACTTAGTTCTTCCTCCTTTCTGTCTGCATTTTTCTCTGCATTTTCTCCTTGCATTTTCCTACAAAGTGAACCATTCAGCAGGTTGTACAGGCTGTTAACCAAGCGTCTGACTTTTCAAAATCCTCTCTGCCAGTTCTCCCCGGGTTGATTCCCTTGTACCTTGCACCATTTCCCAGCTTTGGTTTCACATGATCCAAAGTGCTCTCCCACGAAGCCAGGAGAATCTGCAATTCAGCGCTGTGGAAAATGGGAAACATCCGTCCTACGGTGCATTTTCCAAATCTGGCTCTGTAACTGAGACTTGGCCTGTTTGCCTCCTGGCTGATAAGGATGGATGAGAGATGAAGACCACGATGTCTCCACCCTGTCTCCCCAGCGGAATCTAAGCACTCCTCTTGGAAGTGACATTGAAAGCGGAAGAAGTGATTAAACTGGACAGTCATCTGATTTTCTACCCACTTGTAGTCACTGCACAAATTGAAGCTGCCTGAATGCTGAGATTGAGAAAAATGAAATGCGACTTGACCTTCGGCTCCAAGCAGGTTGTGGTCATGTGAAGAGCTCTACTGTGGCTGGGAAACATTTCAGTCTGCTCGCAGTAGAAAAATGGTCTTATCCATCTGCAGCCAGCTTACTGTTCCTGGGCCACTCCTGCGGATTTTCTTTCAGAGAGTTCCTTCCTTTTGACCTCTAAGGGCTAGGAGGACCTTGCATTCGATTTTCATTAGTTTGTGGTGTGTCTGCTTTGCCTCGGCAGAGATGGAGCTGACTATCTGTCCAGGGCTTCCTCATCTTGTCTGATGACTCTGCAATAGCTTCCCTGTGAAGGACGCAGTGACAAGCCTTTCCAGAAATGCTCCCTGTGCGTGGTGGCCACGGAGTCCCTCAGAAGACACCGAGACTGAGTCACAAAGGCTCCTCAGGAGGGAGGCTCACTTTCAAATGTAAAAAATCACTCAAAAAACAACCAATGACAATTAATTAATCCATCAAGCATTTATTAGCTATGTTTACTCTGTGCCAGGCAGTGTGGTGTAATGGACGGAAAGTCAATGTTAAAGTCAGGCAGGCTTCAGTTTGAAGATCTCGCACTGGTTGTGTGATCCTGGGGGAGTCACTTAGCTTCAAAAGGCTCCAGTCAATAATTTATAATTATAATTTACAGGACAGTGGATGTTTCCTTCCCTCCCTCCTTCCTTCCTTCCTTCCTTCCTTCCTTCCTTCCTTTCCTCCTTTCCTTGCTTTTCCTTCCTATCTTTCTTTTCTCCCTTTCTCTCTTCTCTTCACTCCTTCTTGCTCTTCTTCTTTCCATCTCTTCTTCCTTCCTTTCTTCTTTCCTTTTTCTCCCTCCTTTTCTTCCTTCCTTTTCCTTCCTATCTTTCTTCTTTTCTTTCTTTTTTTCTTTCTTTTCTTTTTCTCTCTTTTCTGCACTCCTTCGTTCTTTCTTTTCTTTCCTGCCTTTCTTCCTTTTTATTTCCTTTCTCTCTTCTTACCTTCTTTCCTTCTTTCCTTTCTTTTCCTTCCTTCTTTCTTTTTCTTTTTCTCTTCCTTCCTCCTTTCCTTCTCTTTTCTCTTTTTTCTTCCTTTTTTCTTTCTCTTTTTTCTTTTCTCTCTTTCCTTTATTCCATCATTCTTTCTTCCTTCTTTCCTCCTTCCTATCTTTCTTTCCTTCCTTTCTCCCTCTTCCATATTAGGAGCAAGAGAAATATTAAAAAGAAGGACCCCCTGGTTGTGGGGGATAGGACGATAACAGCAAATGAGAGAATTGGCAGATTTACTTTATTTCCATTTTTCAAGAGTCACTGGAGAAATCCCTTAACTTCTTGTGGCTCCAGGTAACACTCTAAGAATTGCTGGTCTGCATGCATTGGTAAAATGTCCTTGTTGGGGATTCCCTCTTATATGAATGAAGTCACAAATCTAATTTAAAAACAAAAGTTCTTTTTCTATGCACACCTATGATCTCATTGGTAAGGGACTCTTTCCACTACAGGTTGAGAGTAACTTGTCTCTATCATCTCAGTTTCCTGAGGGGCCCAAGAAGTTACATGAGTTGCCTAGGGATGACTCTCCATCCACTATCCCCTACTGCCTCTTGCTGTGGCTACTCATTATGTTCTGGAATATTAATATAAAAGAAAGATTATGTTTCATTAAAAGAAGAAAAAAAACTTTACCAAATAAAAATGAGTTAATTGCAAAAAAAAAAAAATCACTTGAGTTATTTTTTTAAGTACCCACTCAACCTTTTAGTGGATTTCAAGATTAGTGATTTTAATCCTTTTGAAGTGGAAAAATATGCCCTCTACAATAATAGCGCCTGAAGCAATTTCTCCTTGGGCTAATAGGCCTCCCCTTGACATTAAGAATTAGGTCTTCTCCTGAAGGTCAATGACTTAGGGTTTCTGCAAACCCAGAAATAGGAAGAAAAATTTTAAGGAAGAAAAATTCTAAAGTCCCCTATGGTTACAACCTCCAGCAGTACCCATTAGCAGGAACACTCTTAATAAGAAATGAAGACTGCTTGCATTTTCAGTCTCTTGTTTGAGAAGCTGTATTTTTCCAGCCAACAAGCATTTATTAATCACCTACTCTGTGCGATGCTAAGCCCTGGGGAAGCAAAGATAAAGAAAGGCAAATGCAGGTCCTACCTAGAGGAACTCCCATACTAATGGTGTGACAAAATGCAAACAGTTAAGTGCATACAAGATGTACAGAGGACAAACTGGAGATAATGCAGAGGGAAGTGGAAAGGCTTCTTGCCTAAAGTGGGAATTAAGCAGAGTCCTGAAGGAGGCCAGGGAAGCCAGGATGTGGAGGTAAAGAGGGAGAGCATTCCCAGCCTGGGGAATGCCAGTGAAAAGGGACAGGAGTCAGAAGATAAGAGCTTCATTTCCAAATCAAGCAAGATAAAGTTGTCAACACAGAAACAAAAGATTGGAAGAGATATTAGATGCCATAGCAAGTGGTTACCTAGCTTCTACTTAATGATCTTCTACGACAGGAAACCCACAAACTCCCATTCCAATACTGGTCCCCTCTAATTGTTAGAAAGTTGTCTTCTATCACAGTGAAATCTACCTGCCTGCAGTAATCACATGCTGATCCTTTCTCTGCCCTACAGGGTAATCCAAGACAAAACTAATATCTCATCAATAAAATAGTCCATTGAATATTTGAAGACAGTAGCATTGCTACCCTGATGCTGTCCTCTCCTGTCCCCACTCCTCAACCTCCTCACCTCCCACCCCACCACCATTTTTAAGTCATGTCTGACTCTTCATAACCCTGTTTAGAGTTTTCTTAGCAAAGATACTGGAATGGTTTGCCATTTCCTTCTCCAGCTCATTTTCCAGATGAAGAAACTAAGGCAAATGGGGTTGAGTGACTTGCCCAGGTTCACACAGCTAGTTAAGTGTGTGAAGCCAGATTTGAACTTATGAAGACGAGTCTTCAGACTCCAGGTCCAGAACTCTGTGCAATATGGTGACACCTAGCTGCTATAATAGAACAAACATCCCCAAGAATAAATTTAAGCAAGTCTCTTTACCATAGTAATTGCCTTCTAGATGTGATCCAATTTGTCACTTACTTTCCTAAAATATGAAGGGGCGAGGGGAGGGGGAGTAGAAGAAAAAAAAAAGGAATTTACATGATAACTTTGTGGTATACTTTTAAAAGTTGTACATAGCAGA
This sequence comes from Potorous gilbertii, assembly GCA_028658325.1. Taxonomy (NCBI): domain Eukaryota; kingdom Metazoa; phylum Chordata; class Mammalia; order Diprotodontia; family Potoroidae; genus Potorous; species Potorous gilbertii. The sequence goes on along the minus strand of CM053769.1, from coordinate 695,146,975 downwards.
TTTGCAGTTTCATGTGCAATCATCTTTTTTTATTATACTAATCTGGAAATGCTTGCTGTATTCCATAAATTAAAATAAAATCAAATAACTATATTTTTTTCAAAAAATATGATGCTTAAAACTGGGAACAACATAATGATACAGTATGAGTAGGGTAGAGTAAAGCAGGACTATAAGTTACTCCATCTCCCTTTTTCAGGACATTAAGATTTAGTGCAGATTGATAGCAAGCTAGCTTTTTTGGATACTGATTTTGTTCTCACCTATGTCCCCCATGGTAGTTTCCAAATGAACTCCTCTCTGATTGTATCTTCATGATTCTCTACTGGTTCTGGTGATATTTTAACCTTTTAAGGGAGGCTAAGTGACTCATCTAGGGTCATACAACAAGTAAGTGATTGAGACAATTTGAACCCATGCATTTCAAACTCCATATTGTCTTTGACCACACCATTCGAGTGAGTCAGGGTCTTTTTGGCTGCCAATTCTCTTATCCAAGGTGTTAACTATTCCTTCTAGCTTCTTCACATCCATAAATTTGTTAAGAATGCCATGTATACTTTCATCCAAGTTGCTGATAAAAAAAAACTAAAACCTTCACCAGAATTGAGGCACAGGTAGAGAATGTTGCAGCACTCCAGTGGAGACTTCTCTACAGTTTCCAATCAATCCCATAGTTCACCTCCTTTGGAGTGCATTTTCATTAACCTTTCTTCTTCTTACTAGTTATCCCACAAGGATTTATCTGATGGCTGAACCTAAGCTTCAAAAACCCAAGAAAGCACACATAATATAAGGAACAGTTTGGGAATATTTAATGTTTCCATTCTAAGTCAGAACTGCCTGAAAACCTCATCTCTTTAAGATATGGCCTAATTTCTTTCAGTCTCAAGTGCGTGGACTGATGCTAATTTGTAGAGCAAAATAAAGACTTTATTCTAGATAGTTTGTGTTTGTCCTTTGTTTTCAAAGAGGACCACGGCATCAGAGAAATGCCAAGTATCCCTGCATTGCTTTACTTCTCCTTGATGTCCTAAAAAAGCTTAAGAGACTGGTGATTCCGTGAGACCCAGTAGGATAGTCCTTTGTGCCTGTAGCACCCAGCCCAGGGCCTGGTCCCTAGTGCCTAGAATAATACATGCTTATTAAATGAATAAATGCATAACCCAGGGTCTCATCTGTTGTTAATAAGATGGTATCAATGCGTGCAAGAGAGCATGTCGGAAGCGGCGTAATTACAGGATAAGGAAGCCCTGAGGAATGAATTTCAGACTTCACTCGTAGACTCGACAAGTTGACAGGATCTGAAAAGCTTCAGAGAGCCACCTCCTGACCCTTCCTTGGGTGTCATGACTAGTGTGTAACATGTGAGTGTCCCACTTGGACACGTGGTTCTGTACAGAATCTCCATTGGAGTGCTTCAAGGCTCTCTGTCTGTGGCCCAGTGCTGGGGAACATTTTTAGGACAACCTGGATAAATGTGCAAATGGTATGCTTATCAAATTCGCAGATGCTAAAAAGCTAGAAGGAAGAGTTAATGTGTTGGATAACAAACTGGGGATCCATAAAGGCTAGGATTGAGTGGGATGGTACGGCCAAAGGCAAAGTGGCAGAGTAGAAAGGGTTCTGAACATGGAACTTGGAAGATCTGGGTTCAAATCCTTCCTCAGTCATTTGTGTGACTCTGAGCACATCGTACAGTCTCTCTTAGTCTCAGATAAAAGATTAAAGGGGAGAAGGGGGAGGCTTTACTAAGTGTCTACTGTATTAAGTGCTTTACAAATATCTCATTTGATCAAAAAAATCAATCTGGTTGAATGTCAAAAATCCTCATTGAATTGGAAGGAATGCAGCCCCATCAAATCCGACTGAAGCCAGGAGCTCTGGAGGCTCAGGCCTACATTCCATTGTGAAGTCATCATGTTGTGGGAGAGGAATCAAGGCCCCTCTCACTGAAAGAGGCCTGGCATGGCAATCAAAACTTTGAATTTCTTGCTTTCGATGGTTTGAGGATTAACTTTCTCAACTTGACCATAATCACATGTGGTTTTTAAAAGACTTTAAACAAAGCAAATTATCTCAGGAATGCTTTCAAAGATACATCATTCCATGGGTCTTGTGCCCTCATCCCTTCAGATCTGGAAATACCTTTAACAAGGGTCCCTCATGACTTTCCAGATTTTTCTATAATAAAAAAGTAAAGTATCCTGAAATGTGAAATTTTCCCAGCCCCAAATACCCAGAATTTTCATCTATGACTTTGTCTTCTAAAATCACCTTCCACCCTCATCAATAAAACCCATAAATGCATTTTTATATCACTGGTTATAATGAGCACTTGTCCATGTATCTATGGTCTAGTAGAAATTTAGATGAGTCTAAAGGAAAGTGGGAGCTTGTGGAAAATATTCTACACTACCTTATACGCTTAGGGTGTCTAGGACAATGAACAATAAGGCATATAGAAATCTATGTATTAGGTTCCTCTTGCGATTCCTGTTTCATCCTTCTGTTACTCAAACAGATTCTCTGTAGGTCATTGCAAACTTCCCATCCTGTGACAAACCACCACCTCCATTCATGTCAACCTCAACATGCCAATCTCAACAATACCCAGCCCATTAAGACATCCCAAAACACTCTCAAGATCTCCTTCCATGAGCTCCATAGTGCTTTACTTAAACCACTAGCTTATTACTTGTTTGTCTGAACTTCCTTGGTTTACTACACACTGTAGGATAATCTTGATACCCCCCCAGAATAGCTCCTTCCCACCTGTCCAGCATGCTTGAATCCTCCTGCCCTCCCACTGGCCCACTCTACAATCTCTCTCTCTCTCTACATATATATATATATATATGTATATATATATATATATATATATATATGCCACCTCCTAAGGCCCTGCCTTTGTACTGCGGGTTCCTCATGCCCAGAAGGCTGTCTCTCCTCACCTCTACCTTTGAGTTTCCCCTAACTTCTTTTTTCATTCAGGCCAAAGCCTTCTTCCATCTCCCCACTTCCAGCTGTCAATGCCTTCCCTCTGAATTTGCTCTCCATCTATTCTGTAATTATGCGTCTAGTTATTTGCTTCCCCCATTAAGAAGCAACCTCCATGAAGGCAAGCACTGGTTTTTCCTTCTTTGTATTCCTAGTACTAGTACCTGATCTATAGTGACTGCTCAATAAATGCTTAACCATTGGAAATGGACTGAATGAATCCCTGACACATTCTGTCCCTCATGTGTACATTCTGGCAATGTATGGATGAAGTCAGTCCAAGTGCTTTGTCATACTGTACATTCTCCTTAGGTTGACAGGCAGAGCACCTGGAGTCAGGACGACGAGTTCAAATCCAGCCTCAGGTACTTCATAGCTGTATGATCAGGGTAAGTCGTTTAACCTCAGTTTCCTCAGTTGTCAAATGGGGATACTTCCCAGGGTCGTTGTGAGATCCAATGAGATATTTGCAAAATGCTTGGCACAGGGCTTGGCACAGGGCTTAGCACAGGGCTTGGCACACATTGGTGAGCCATTTTAGTTGTGTCCAACTTTTCATGACCTCATTTGGGTCTTTTTTGACAAAGATACTGAAGTGCTTTGCCATTTCCTTCTCCACTGGTGTATATAGATGGTGTTTAATAAAGACTCATTCCTCTTCCCTGGGTCTATTCCCCCAAAAAGCAATAGGAGATGGGGCTGGTTGAGATGGAAGTAGGGGGAGAATGATGTCATGCAGATGATGATGTCAGTAAATGTGTATTTATTCAGTGCAGATTTTTCAGATAGAAATGTCTCAGTGTTAATAATTTTGGAAATTTTTTTTGCAAGGAAAAGGTGTTTGATGACATGTCTTAATGTTTTACTTTCTTGCAGTGTAAATTATTTGTTATTACTAGATTTTCATTTCTTGTTCCCATCTCTCTGCCATTTGTTCCTTCTCTGTCTCTGTTTTCCCTAGAAATGTCATTAGATGGCTGTAGGCACAGGAAGTAGCACAATGTACACATGCATCACTACAGTCAAAACTATAATTGTTATTAAGGGTGAGGAGCTGTGTGCTGCTATGCAGAGTCAGTGTGGCATTACAGATAGAAGCCTGAGTTTGTTGTCAAGAAAATCTGCATTCAAATCCCACCTCTCTCACTATCTGTAGTGACCAGGCAACCCATTCAACTAGTGTGTTCCTCACATAACTCCCTAGGACTTAAAAAAAATTAATTAGTTAATTAATTTTTAATGGAGGGAATAAAACAAGCATTTCCATAGTATAGTATAATAAAAAAGATGATTGCCCATGAAACTGCAGATCTATTGGTACAACTTGCTGTTCCTTTAAAATATATAATAAAGTTATTGTGTAAATGTTTTTCCTCCCTCTCTCCACCTTCCTCCACCCCCAAGATGGCTACTATTAGTCACAAATGGATATATGTATGTATATATGTGTGTATATACACACATATGTATATACATGTGTGTGCACATGCACATATATAGGTGTATATGTTATATAGATACATATATATATAATTATTCTATATATACTTTGATTTATCATTTCTTTCCCTAGGACTTTTGACCTGACAAAAAGAATTCTGAATTTGGAATCAGAAGATCTGGGCTCAAATCTTTCTTGTTTCCTACTTGAGTGATCTTGGGTAAATCATTCATCCCTTAAGGGCATTCATTTCTCATCTATAATAACCACTGTCATTTAGATATGCTCCAAAGTTTGCAAAGCCCTTTATGTACACCATGTCATTTGGCCCTTACAAAAATCCTGAGAAACTGATGCTCTTATTAGCTCCATCTCACAGATAAAGGCTTGGAGGTGCAGAATGTTTAAATGTCTTGTCTAGCATCATACAGCGAACAAATGCCTGAGACAGGTTTTGAACTCAACTCTTTCTGACTTCAAGACCAACATTCTACACAGTACTCCATTCTCTCTCACTAAATGAGGAGGTTTATTTAGACTTCTAAGGCCCCTCTTTCTTCTCCGAAGCATCAGTGATTTCCTCAGAGTGGAAATCACTCATCCTTGTGTATTTGTGTATTGACATAGTTTAATCTACTGTTTTCTTTCTTAAGAAATATTTTTGTTTCCAGGATAGCAAAGGTTTAGTGTAGGCCATTTTTCAAGATTAAGGAGAAGCAAACTCAGTTGATACTCCTTGCCTTTTCCAGGTGCCCTCTTGAGCCATATTCAACAGTATTACTGATTTTGTGATCCTATTTCTCAAAGTCAGAGAACTGGTGCAAATTCCTAATCATGAATTGCCTAAGATGATGGCCACTTGATTGCTTTCAGAGGTAGCTGATGGGAGTCTTACTTTGTGGCAAAAGGGCCAAGACCTACCCTTTGTCTTTATCAATTGTTCAGCAAGTACTTGATATGTGCCTACTATATTCCAGAAACTATGTAAGTCATTAGAGATATAAATATAAAAATAAAAGTTTCTGCCTTTAGAGAGTTTACATTTTATTGAGGGAAATAGCATATATGTATCTATGTGTATGTATATATGTGGAATATATATATGTATGTAGATATATATATATGTATAAGTGCGTATATGTATATCTATAGAGAGAGAGATAGAAAGATAGATAGATAGATAGATATGGAAGAAGACTGCATCTCCCTCTCAAGTTTCTGGGGAGCTTCTAAGGAGACTCCTGAGAAATGAGGAGTGATTCTCCAATACCCTCAGTTTGAACCTCTGCTGATATTCTCTACAAGATCATCAGCTAAGAATTTTTTAATCAGCCAGCCTCAATTAGCTTTTAGAAAAGGGCATTTACTAAAGTGGCACAATAAGAACAATGGGTACAAAACATTCCCACCAAAAAAAAGAAGGTTTGTGACATACTTTTGCAGAAGCACATACAGTGTCTAAGGGAAAGTGGGCTCAAACTTAGAGAGTACATGTGGTCAAAGGGGTAATGGACAGCCCCTCATCCCTGGAAGTCCTTTCCTTCTATTTGTAGTTTACTTGACAAGTTCCTTTTAGATATGGTTTAGTATCTTTATGGGGATCCTTGCAATATTATCAATTTATGTCCAGGATTCCCTTGACTCTTGATGTGGACACTGCCATTAGCTGACTTGACAATATCTCCAGGTCACCAATGCTAATATGGGAAGTACAACATGGGAAAATATTTGTAAATCATTTTGCAAATCTCCAAATGTTATTCTAGCTATTCTATTATTTTAAATTCTAGCTATTATAGTTATTATTAAATAGAATATCCTTCAATTCCTTTAAAGCTTGGAAGGTCTTTCTTCAGCCAAGGGGATGGAGAAGGATAACTAGACCAAAGTCGTCTTCTCTTTTCTCTCCTCCTTCCCCTAAGCAGATCCTTATTTATTTATCTCCCTATCCATTCAGTCATTTATTTATCCATTTTCCATTCATTTATCTATCTTTCCATTTATTCATTTATTTAATTTTATTTATTTTTTAAATTTATGTAATAAAACAAGTATTTCCATAACATAGTATGATAAAAAAAGATGATGGTACATGAAACTGCAAATCTATTATGTGCAATGTGCTATTTTTAAAAAAATATACAATAAAGGTATCATGGATTTTACTGGAGTGTCGTGATTACTCCAACCCTTTGAATGATTTCCCTTCTCTACTCATTTGATAATTTATAAAGGATCCCTAGGGCATGACTTTCTGAGAAACATTACTCAGTTCCAGGTACCTTTTATACTTAACCTAAAGCCTGCTTGATTGGTTGATTGATTGTTAATCAACCAACCTAGGCAGTTGGTTGATTAACCTAAAGACTAAGACATATCATTTTAGCCATTGTTTTAAATGGTGAGTTCAGGTGTCTTGATTAAGTCAACCAATCCCTACCTTTATGTGAGTGTATACAAAATAAATACAGAAATATAAGATGATTTTGAGGGTAGCTGAGTGGTGCAGTGGATAGAGCGCCAGGCCTGAAATCAGGAAGACCTTTTCATAAATTCAAATCTGGCCTCACAAACCCTGTTTGCTTCAGTTTTCTCATCTGTCATATGAACTGGACAAGAAAATAGCAAATCACTCCAGTATCTCTACCAAGAAAACCCCAAACAAGGTCAGGAAGGGTCAGACACAACTGAAAATAACTAAACCACGTAAAGTAATTTTTCAGGAGGAGACACTGGGAAGAACTTACCTATTACCTAATAAAGTAATTCTTGAGCAGAGTTGTAAGAAATTAAGGATTCTAAGAGGCTGAAGTGAGGTAGGAATGCATTCTAGACATGGAGGGCAGCCTGTGCACACAGGCCAGAGGTGGAATGCTGCATGTGAGAAACAGGAATCAGCATGACTAGATTGTAGAGTGCATGGAGGGGAGTGATGTAGCATGAGGCCCGAGCCATAGGTTTACTGCTTGCCAAACCTCTTTCTTGTCTCCAAGCTCAGCACATGAATATAGATCGTGAATATTTTATGATTCAGAAATATTTCCTCCAGTCCTCTATAGGAAATGCCTTTACCACCTTGAGTGCCCATCACTGAGGCCATGATGAAATCCCCAAAACTCTTTTCTTCAAGTCTTTTTTATTCGTCTTTTATTTAAGTGTGAATACAGTGCCCTTTCAGGATCTGTTCAGCCTCCTGCACCAGAACAGATGAAGCAAAAGACACCAAATGGGAAAAAATCTAAGGGCTTTGGTAGGGAGTGCCAGCTTTATTTGCAAACCTGTCCTTGAGACTGAAGTTGCTGTGAAAAGCAGTACACCTGAGCCCTTCTAAACTGTGTGCTGTCTGACTGATCAAGTCTGTTTTGATTTGGTTGGTGGATGCTCTGTTGGAACATTTCTCTGTTCCAAGAACTTCCCAAGTTTAGGGCTAGATAAAACAAATTGAAGTCAATCTAGCTACCTCCCTGGGATGAAAATCTAAGCAGAGAGAAAACATGTTCGGGTTTTTTTTTCCTTTTGGGATTATCTTCTAGGTTTGTTACTGAAGCCTGTGATGTTGTACCCTGTTGTCTCCATGGACTAGAAGAGTGGCTTTCCAAACTAGAAAGTGGATTGGTGACTTGAAAGGAATCCCTTATGGTGGTCACTTGGCTTGGGCTAATTTCCTACTGCCTGAGGTTTCACCAACCACATCTATTGACCTGGCAAATCACTCGAAGTCTCTGGGTTTCCTTGTTCTTCTCTGGACAATGAGGAGGTTGGACTAGATAAGACCTCTGAGGGGCTTTCCAGATATAACTCTACGATCTGGCAATCTGACCTTCCCACAGTGGAGCACAGAGGCTGGTTAGTGACAAGGATTGATCCCCTCAGGCGGAGGAGGTTGAGGCATTAAGTGAGTAGGAAGAGGCTCTTTCTCAAGGAAGTCCCTTCTGAGCACTTGTGACAACTTGGGTTGTGTCTGAGCATGTTGGGGCTTAACCTTAATGGCAAGGAATCCAGATAATTCTTAGAAGGGCTCCTTTAAGGTCAGAGATTTTCATTGCTGAAGCATAGCTTGCAAAGGCATCCACACCAGAACTATATGTGCATCATGTTTGTGCGTCTGTGTGTACATGTGTGTATGTGTTCATATGTGCATGCATGTGTGCGTGTGTGTACTCAGGGGCTACTGCATGAAGGTTCCTCGACACCTGCTTTCTTTCTATTTTTGCCCTGATGCTGCCTTCTTTGGTACAGTGACCACAGTGCCAATCCTTACCTGTAAGAAACAGGAGCTAAGACTTGCATTTCCTCCTGGATTTCAGGAGACAGTGGGCAGTATTCTTCTGCCTTGGCATCTGATCTCAAGCCATTGAATATACAGAGATAAGAATTCTCCCACTTTGAACTCCTTGGCTACAGGTGTTGGAAAAATAAATATTTTTTTAAATGCAGCTAGAGGTGGTGGTGGTGGTGGAGAGCAGGCAGCATCTCCTTAATTCAAATGCAGAGTCTGATCTTTTCCCCTCTGGAGTTATCAGACTTCTATAGGATATTCCGCAATCTCATACTTTTAGTTCCTGATGCAAATACTTTGAAAATTAATCCTCTAACAAAATGATGCCTCACCTTTTCAGTCAACCCTGACCGTTAGGCCCCATCGAAGTGGAGGAGGCGGTTACATCTATCACTTCCAGGGGCTGCCCGTGAAGCACAAATCTTGTAAAATGAGATCTGGCCCTCTCTACAGCAAGCAGACATCACACCTTTCACAAAGAGAACGGGGGCTTGACATGCTTCCCCAAGAGAAATCTATTTCAGCCAGAGGGAGGACTTAGCATTCAGCGTTCAAGGCCTCCCCTCAACTTTCAGATTGGGCTCCAACCAATGTTTGACTTGCCTTCTCACCCTCATTCATGAAATCTGTAACAGGGACTTGGGTCCAGGTAAGATGGGGGTAGAAAAATGAACCATTGTTCTTAGAGTGTAAAAAGCACAAGTGAAGACATCTAATAAATGCTCCTGTTCAGTTTAGATAGTAGAAAACATTAAATTGGTTGGAACCCAGATGAAAGCTTATTAAACTTGCATCCACTCTTAGGCAGTCACAGATAACATCAGAAAGGGTTTTTTTCCCTGACATCTCTTTGTTGCTGCTGCTGCTGCCATCACTCAGATGAAATGAGATCCTATCTCACTACAGAATGAGAAAATCAAGCCGGGGTTGTATTAAAACAGATACCAGAGTGTTTATGGGCTTTGGGAGGGGAGAGAACCTCCCAAGTCTCCAGCATAAACCCAGTTTAGGTGAACACATGTTTTCAGTACGAGCTCACAAGACATCCTAGCAAATTTCTCCATCTCTAATTCAGTTATATGGTCATGATGTGGCATATCCCCTTTAGATAAAGCAGGGAATTTCCATCTTCTAGTTACATACACTGGTATCAGGTCACAACAACTGTGGGCAAATGTCAGCTCCCAAGCATGCCACTGTGGGCTAAGCTGTGCATGTTCTCAATTAACAAGCAAGAACCCAGGCTGCTCAGTAGAGCAGTTCTGTAACTCTTAGTGGGTATGGGGCAAAGGAAGGAACAGAAGCAGTAGACAGGGAGGGTCTGTGCTACAGAGAGCAGCAAAACATGACTGAGGAGCTTGGGCCCTTGATCCTATGGGGCCCTGTCTCTGCCTAGTATTGAATTTAATATCAGGGACTGAGGGAGAATGAATTAAATGTATTAATTGGTTCATTAATTGAAAGGTTATATTTAGCTTCAGTTAATTATACATTTTGATATCCTAGCTTCAGTTAATTATACATTTTGATATCCTAGCTTTCCCCACACTGGTTCAGTAACCATTTTTTTTAAAGTCTGCATCTCCTTCTCTCACTGGAAGTATAAAGGTTACTCACAGGCCTGATCCTTCCCTCCCCTTTGACCTGCTCTGTCTCTGATCTCAGACACTTTACCCCTGCTTTTGGCATCTTGATGATTCCCCACTAGCTGGAGTCTCATCATATTAATGTTGAACTTAGTATGGACATCTGGTCATGGGATCAGTGTATATACATATATACATGTATACGAATGTTTATGTGTATATATAAATACATACCTATATCTATTCTTTAAAAGTTATAGAAGTCAGGCATGGTGGCATATATCTGTAAATATATATTATATTACATATTATATGTTATATATGTGTGTGCATATGTTATAGACACATACACGCATATGCATATATACATATACACACACATTCCTGGCCTTGGTGGCTTTTAATAGAGAAGATATAAGAATATATATATATATATATATATTATCGTGGTTGCTGTTCAGTCATTTCAGTTGTGTCTAACTCTTTCTGACCCTATTTAGGGTTTTCCTAGTAGAGATACTGGAGTGGTTTGCCATTTACTCCTCCAGTTCATTTTACAGATGAGGAAACTGAGGCAAACAGAGTTAAGTGACTTGGCCGGGACCACACAGCTAGTAAGTGTCTGAGACTGGAGTTGAACTCAGATCTTCCTGACTCCAGGCCCACCACTGCACCACTTAGCTGCCACATACATACATACACACATGCATACCATGAGCAGCTGGGTGGCACAATGGATCTCAGTCTAGAGTCCTCCAGATATCCTAAATTAGAACACCTCCTAAATTAGATCTATAATCACTTTTAAAAAATTTTTTCTGGCCATCTACATAGGAAAAAACAAATGGATAAAGAATGCCTATTGTCAGAATAAAATGTATAGTTGGATAGATAGGCCATAGAACTGGTCCATCAGTAAGAATAAATGAATGAAAGAAAAATAATTTATGATGCACTTACTCTATGCCAGGCAATGTGCGAATCATCCAGATACAGACAAAATACTGATATGGTCTATCATAAATATAACTCTCTCTCTCCCTTCTCAGTATCTCTCTCTGTCTCCCTCTCTCTCTGTCTGTCTGTCTCTAACTCTCTGGTTTCTCTTATTTATTATTTATAAAATCTGCTTGATAGCAGAAACTGTGTATAAAATTATAGCTATTATATTTGTGTATACATGTATATACACATCTGTATATATACATATATACATACATACATGTGTGCACACTATGGTACCCTGTGTGTGCATGCATGTGGGTGTATGTACACACACATATGCATGTACAGGCACACCTACACACATGTATGCATGTATGTATTTGTACATATAATGAGCAGGAAGGTAGTTTGGTCTCAGAAATCACATGATTATTCAGTGGAGCCCAAGGCCATTTAGGTTAGTATAACCAGAGAAGGCCAGATAACATACTGTCTGAGGCAGATGGTTAGATGGCAGGCAGAGTGTGGTGTGGTATGGGGCTGGCTAGACAGAGGGAGCTAAGGTAAGTTTTCATTCACTCCTAATCAATTCAACTCAGCCCCAGTGTGGGAGTTCCAAAATTGAGTGGCCTAACTTCCCTGGAAGTCCGGTCCATATAGCTCAGATGGATACTATAGACAGGCAATAATTGGATCTCAGAGTTCATGGCACAATTTAAATAAATTGGGGTTTGATTTGGTTCATCATTCGTCTAGTAAATACAGTTTTTTTTCCCCAATTCTTTATGTGGCCCTTGTTTAAGACCCAACATAAGTTTCCTTCTACTTCTGTTCTCTGAAATGAGTAATATAGAATCATGGATTGCAGTGCAGGGTGGGGAGGAAGGGACAGAGAAAGTAGGCGAGGATGAGGATAGTCTTAATTGAAAGTCCATTATGGAGATACAGGATCCTTCAATGTAAAGATGGAGGCTATGACAATGAATCCATCTGCTCTGGAGGAGGGAGAGGGGTCTTTGCTGACCTTTGCTCACTGACCTTACTTGGTGACCAGTTATGTTCTGGAGACAGGGACATGGTCTCTCATGCAATTTTTTAACCTAGTTGTGTTGATTAAAATAAATTGCTAATTAGCCCCTCCTTTCCACCCCCTAAGCCATTTACTCACCATGTTGGAGTGCCCACACAATGCAGGTCAGTCAGCTTCTTACAAAAGCCTCTCACTATCACTCACTCTTCCCATGGGAAAAAAAATAAAGGAAGTGTAAGTGACCACTGAGTCATGGAACAAAAGGGCCTAACCCTAGATTGGGGAAGAAAAACAACCTCCTGCCCTATCAACACTGGTACAGAGAACCAGGATTAGCTGCCATTTCATAGTTTGTCAAACCTTTACATGTTTCTTTCATCAATGAATGGAAAAAGCATTTTTTACTTCTTTTTCATTCATTCATGTAACATACACACAGACATATAACAAATATCCCCCATGTGCAAAGCACTGAGAATACAATAGAAAACAAGATGGCCCTGGTTCTTGAGGAGTCCACATTTTAATGGGGCTGGGGATATAGAGGAGGGGAGGAGACAGGTGATTTCAGCTGCAAGTCACCTGGAAAACCTTATGGTACAACCCCAAAGAAGACCTGGGTTCAAATTTGGCCTAAGACACTTACTAACTTTGTGACCCTGGGCAAGTCACTTAACCCTGTTTGCCTCAGTTTCCTCAAACATAATAAAATATGAATAATACGAAAACCTGCTTCTCAGGGCTGTTGTAAGGACCAAATAACATATTTGGAAGGAGCTTAGCACAGTGCTTGGTATGTAGTAGGAACTTCCATGTGATAGTGTATCTTTTTTTGTGCCATTTCCTTTAATAAGGTCATCAGATCTGTTTTTGATGCTGAAATATTTAATAGTGTCAGTAACTGTGATGCTAAGAGCTTTTTTCTGAGCCGATTGTAGCTGTGACTGCTATTATATAGTTAGGTTGCTTATATGGCACTTGGCATCTCATCTGGCACTCGCTACAGCCCCAGGAGGTAGCTAATACAACTATTACCCCCATTTTACACATCAACAAACTGAGGCTCAGAAGTATTCAACAAGAGATTTATCTGAGGCCTTGATCTGGACCTAGATCTTCGCTGGTTTTGCAATCTCAGAGGAATCACTTTTGATTCTTCCTCTCTCCCTCACATGTCATATTGGATCAGTCTTCTTGATCTGACCTCTCCCTTCTCTCTTCTCACATGGGCAAGGCCCTTGCTCAAGCCCTCATCAACTCCCTTTTAGACTACTGCAATGTTGTTGTTAGTCATTTAAGTCTTGTCCAACTCTTTGTGGCCCCATCTGGGGTTTTCTTGGCAAAGATACTAGAGTGGTTTGCCATTTCCTTGTCCAGCTCATTTTACAGATGAGGGAACTAATCTTAGTCGAATTGCTCACTGTCTCCAGCCTGTTCCTTCTCTAAGCCATCTTAATACTACCTCAGTACTCCTAAGATACACCTAGACACGCCCTTCTCCTTCTTAGAAATATTTAGAGGTTCCCTATTGCCTCTCTATAAAGAAAACACAACAAAAACCCAACTCATCCATTCAGCATTTAAAGCCTTCCACAATCTGGCTGTCACGAACCTTTCCAGACTCAGTTCATATCGCTCCTCTTTATTCAAGCTGTGTTCCAAACAAGCATCTATCTTAGTTGTACTTGGAATTAAACATTCCATCCTCTGTTTCCTTGCCTTTGCAAATGAACAGGATGAACATCCTCATTACAATTACCTCTTAAAATCTCTTCATTTTCTTACCTCCTTCAATGCGCCTATGAGAAGCTTTCCCTATTCTCCCGCATGAGTACCCTCTCCTTCAAATTATCTAATATTTGCTTATCTGTGTATATAGCATAGCGTTCCTCCCTCCCCGAGCAGAATGGAAGGTCTTTGAAGGCAGGGAATGTTTCCTTTTTGTCTTTGTATCCCGAGTGCTTGGCATAATGGCTTTCACAGAGTAGGCACTTAGTTAATGTTTGTTGAAATGGATTAATTCTGATTCCAGGTCTAGTATTGTTTCTGCTGTACCTCAGCTGCTCTAAAGCTGGACATGAGGCATATATACTTAAAGGAACCATAACTTGTTTATCTTTGCATCTCTCCTAGTAGCTTCCATAGACTTTGCAAAGACTAGCTGATTGATTTAATTTCTACCCTAATCCATATAATAATGTACTATAATCTGTGGTATTCTCAATCTGTTTTAATAAATTCATGTGGACTTGTTTTTTCATTTGTGGAATAAATTTTAGGCATGTTTTGAGCCTGGCATCAAGTAGATGGAGCCTGATTCTACTGACCAGCACAAAAACATGTGTGATGGCTGGGATGTGACTGACTGGGTAGTATTTGTTGATAATGCCTGTTAATAATCCAAAGGAATGATATCATTGTTGGCAGGACCCAGAAAAAGGGAAATTAGAGGCAAGCAGCTCTCATTGGCTCTTATAGGACAAGAGCCAACCTCCATTTGGGTCCCTGACTTTTTCAACACAAATGGCACCAGAAAGTCCCAAGAGTCCAGAATAGCTACCCTGCTCCCCCTGGTGAAAAGAGGGTGTTTTTCCTGCATCCAGAAAAACCTAGGTCACTTTCTCTCTTACAGAAAGGCCTTCAAATTTTGCAGATCCTTGGAAAAGTCTACCTGGGCTGGAGATTTATAATGTATTTATGAGATAATTAATTCTTGGGGAGATATTCTTTTTCAGCTGAATGACCTCATTCCATAGGGGAGAGATTGAGTCAGTTCTAACTCTCCTGAGTGCCCCTTGGTTTTGGATGGCAAAAAGAGGGCGTGGGGAGAAACTTCATGGTACCTTATACTACAGAGTAATGAAATAAACTTGGTGCCCCCTAGGACATTTAAGCCTTTGCAAATGGTAAAATGTACTCCAACTCAGATTTTCATTTCCCTGAATCCTGCCCAAAGTGGGGCCAGGGCTAGGATTTCAGGGTGAACCAAGCAAATGCATTTACTATAAACATAGACAAGTCCTAGCCAAGTGAAGTGCCCTATTTGTCCTTGCTGTCTCTCTCTCTCTCTCTCTTTGTCTCTCTCTCTCTCTGTCTTTCTGTCTCTCTCTCTCTGTCTCTCTCTATCTCTGTCTCTTTGTCTCTCTATCTTTTTCTCTTTCTTTCTCTCTCTCTTTCTTTCTTTCTTTCTTATACATCCTAAGCACTCATGGGCCTGATTCAAGCACTAAAGTGCTGTACCCTTTTCCATGCAGGAGCTCTTTGAATCCCATGGACAGGATAATCCCACCACATGGTTTGTCCTCTGTGGAAGCAGCAAAGAAAATTCATCTCCTGGAAGAAAAGAGTTTAAAAAATCAAAATTTCGAACCAAATTGCTAAGAAAATAGGTGAAAGTTAGGATAATGTGTATGTCGACAAGGTGCCAAACTTTCTTGGACCTGAAAATTCAGAAATGATGGTGGTTTCTAAATTGGCTTAAGAAAGTACATCAGTGGCCAAATTTCCAAGAATACAGAGCTTTCTATGTAGGCAGAGAAAATTGTTTTTAAAGCCACTGCAGAATAAAGGGTCTTTTACATAGGCCTCTCTCCCACACCCTTCTTTTACACACACACACACACACACACACACACACACACACATACACCAACAAACATACACATACACATACACATATGTTAAGAAATTTTTACAAATAACTGCATCCTCCAAAAATTTAAAATAGATTCACTCCAGTAAAATTGACACTAAAGCAACTTGGGTAGAATACTATTTTCCAGTTCCCATATAAAACCAGAGATGTATTTCCATGGATGAAATCCACTAGTGGACTGAATGGAAAACCTAATGAAAAAGAGTGGCCAGTCTCAGACATTCTAGGTGTTATAGCTTACTGGTCAATCATGCTTAGAGAAAACTGTATTTCTCATATTGCTGCTAAGTCTTCCTTTCCAATGCTGTTACAGACTCTTCAGTTCCTCCTCTGCTGCTGGCTATTCTCCTCCACTGCTATTTGGATCAAACACAGACATGGAATTTTTCTCCTTTTTTAAGTCTTGCCTTCAAAATGATCTTTCTGATTATGCTTTCCCTTGGGTCAATTGTCTTCAATAACTCCCTATTACTTACTTACCATACTATACAAAATTACAACTCCTTTTTCCTGTTATTCAAGACTCTCTACAATCTACTTTTTCAGTCTTGTTCCACATTTTTTTAAAAAAATTATTTTATTCCAAACTTAAGACATAAAACAAGTATTTACTAAGTATAGTAGAATAGAAAAAAGATGCTTCTATATGAAGATTCGGAAGCATTATGTACAACTTGCTATTTCTCTAAAATGTATAATAATGTTATCACGTACTTTTTCCCCCTTTTTTCCATTCCCCCATCTCTACCCTAGAGAAGATTACAATTAGATACAAATATGTACATGTGTATGTGTGTATATGTAAAACCATTCTCTACATACTTCTATTTAATCAATTCTTTCTTTGGCTGAAGATAGCATTTTTCTTCCTAAGTCCTTTGGAGTTAATTTGAGGGCTTATAGTTGTCAAAATGACTTATTTGCTCAGTCATTCTTAAAACAATATTGCTGCTATTGTATATTATATACTTTATACTATATACAGTCATACACAATGACGGCGTATAATGTTCTCTGGGTTCTACTCATTTCTCTCCAATATTTTGTGCAAATCTATCCATATTTTTCTAAGATCACAGAGCTCATCATTTCCTATAGCACAGTTGTATTCCATCACAATCATGTACCACAACTTGTTCAATCATTCCCCAATGTTTCATTACTGAATGGGCTTTGCACTGAAAGTATACCGAGCTACTCTGTCCCCTACTCAGGAGCATGTCCTGGATCTTTCAGTCTCTGTACTGTCCTTTATTGGATTTCCTGTGCTTGGAATATTCTCTTTCTTTCCTACTTTTCACCTTTTGTATTCCAACCTATCATTTAAAATCTAACTCTAGGAAGCTAGATCTTTGCAAGTCAGTAATGTCCTTTCCCCTCAAACTTGACGCATTTAGGGTTTTGCAACAATTTAATGAATCTC
Source organism: Potorous gilbertii (assembly GCA_028658325.1). Taxonomy (NCBI): domain Eukaryota; kingdom Metazoa; phylum Chordata; class Mammalia; order Diprotodontia; family Potoroidae; genus Potorous; species Potorous gilbertii. Next base: position 695,129,616 of record CM053769.1, on the reverse strand, counting down.
TTCTATGTTGTCCTTTGTTATAGTTATGTATGTTTGTATCTTCATCCCCTTCCTGGACTTGTAAGATGCATGAGGACAGGAATTACATCTTATCTACGTACTTCACACACAAGTACTTCATAATGTATGCTGAATGAATGAAGGCATTGTAGTACGATGAAAAGACCCAAGACTGAGAATGAGAGAATCTAGGTTCTAATTTTATCTACATGCTAGCAGTGTGATCTTGGGCGGATCATGTCATCTATCTAGATCTGAATCCTGACTCTGCCAATTAAAATCTTACATTCTAGAAGTAGAAGGGATCTTAAGAGGTAAAGTTCAATTTCCTCCTTTTAAAAATGAGGAAAATCAATAAAGAAGGTCAATCACTTTCCCAAAGTCACTCAAAAATAAAGGAGAGATGCACCAATCAAAACCAGGCTCTTTGACTCCAATGACTCTAGGTAAGTCACCTCATGTTTCTGAGGCTGTTTCATACTCTGTATAAGGTGCAGTTTGGACTAGAAGACTTTTAAGTTTTCTTCCACATCTAGAACTATGATCCTTTGACCTCTCTGCACCTCATTTCTTCATCAATAAAATGAGATGTTAATTAGATGACCTCTATGTCCTCTTCCAGCTCTTAATCCTCTAATTCCACAGGAGAAGTTATGTAAAGGCATCTTAGTGGATAAAAGATCTTCCTGGAGAACAGGAATGCCTGGCTTCCATTTGCTTCTGATGTAGATGGTGTGTGTGAGCCTGGGCAAGTCATTGCAAATGCCAGTGTATCAGACAGCTTGCTAAGACTGCATGGTACAGAACAACTGCAGAGAGTCTTTGACAAAGGGGTTTTCCTGTCCAAGAGTTCTTTACACTAGGAAGACTGCAGGACTGGATGTACCCCCAAAAATGTTTTTCCTTGACCTTATGTACAGGAAATATTTCCCCATCATTATGTAGCTAAATCTGGTCAGTTGTCTAATAGATCTTCATTATGGCACTGGGTTGTCATTCTCCTTTGTAACAACTAAAGGCTCAAAGAACTGAAAGGCCTCATTTGTCTAAAGTCTTGAGGAAGAAAGTCTCTTTTGTCCTGCTTAGAGACCACAATCAAACATTGCCATCCAGACTGAATGAAGATGAAATAGACTGCTAGAGGAAGTCATGGTGGCCTCCTGCAAAGGATATCTTGGAAATTCCTCAATGTGTAAATGGTAACGAATTTCATTAATTCAAATTGCTCGGCAGTGGCACAAATCATTAGGTTTGCTTTCTGGGAAGATGAATTGAAGACTCTTTTGCCAATTGTTTTAGCCAAAATATTATTCCTTTTGAGCTCATTTTTTAACACTGTTCATAACATTTCTCCTTTTCCTGCATTCTGTGGTTTTGTGTGTGTATTTTTTTACATCTTCCCTGCATGTAACTTCTCCTCCCTCCCTATCCTCTCCCTTTGTGGCTTTCTTTTCCTCTCTTTACCCTTTCATTTTCTCCTGTATTCTCTTTTCCTCTCCATTTCTTTCCTTCTATCCTTCCTCCCTCGTTTTCTTCCATTTTTCTTTCTTTCCCTTCCTTCTCTTCCTTTCCTTTTTATTTTTTCCTTTATTTCCTTCCTTCTTTTCTCTTCTTTCTTCTTTTCCTTGTATCATCCCCTTATAGACTTTGGATATCAGATTTTCAATCAGACAGATTTATAGCAAAGATTGTGTTTCTCCAACCTTGTCCTTTCTTCTCCCCTTTCCTTTCCCCTCAGTTCTCTTTTATTCTTTCATACTTTCTTTTCCTTTTTTTCCAACTCTAGACTAAAACCATTCATTCTGCTTTGACATTGATCCTTTTTGACTTAATGGGAATCACAGAAGATGATAATATTTTATTTAAGGGAGGGTCTTCACACGAAAACTTCCCAAACCTGAATATGGATGGATTCTTTAAGCTGCTGTAACGAGAAAGCTTGCACTATGAAAAGAAAACACTGTCAGTGAAAGGGACAGGCTGCATTCTTTGAACTTCATAAGCTTGTTTATGCTAAGACAATTTTATGGATTAAAGAGCTTCTCTGGATTCAGGGTAGCTGTTCAATGTAAACATTTGCATGGTTTGTATATAGCAAACATTTACAAGACTCTGAGTTTTATATTGGGGGAAATGAGTGAAGGGTATGGGAGAGCAGAAAGATATTGTTAGAATCTCAGTTCTTGCCAATATCACAACTTTCAAAGCTCAGTTGGGATTTGTCTGAGTTTTCTTCAGCTTTCTCAAACAGGGGACATTCATTGAATCCTGAAATGAGGATATGGCTACCGGGTGGTGAAGAGGACTTTGGCAAAGAACTGACCAGTGTATACAGGCTGGGGAATGGTGCACAGTATGGGCAATGTTGCAATATCTGAGACAAGGAGTGAAGAGACAGTGAGCTCTAGGCGTCGGGGACATCTCGTGCAAAGGCATGGAGAAGAAGGATATAGTGTCATGATTGAGGAACAATAAGAAACCATTATGGTTGAAGGAGAGTCAAGTACAATAAGGTTGGAAAGGTAGGTTGGTGACAAATTCTAAAGAATTTTAAATGTGATTCAAGGGCAATGTCAATCTCCTCCAAGTGACTGCTGATTACAGGGGATGATATTTGATTCAATGTGATGCCCAAGGGGGTCCCACTTTATTATGAAGCCACAAATGTGTCCTACTCAATTTCTAGCTGTTCAGAGAAATGACTGAAAAGGAGAAGGGAAAAGTGCCTGAGACCCAAGTAACAGACTCCTTTGGAAAATGCTTGCCTCATAGACAATCACTATAACTTTGATTACTTTCGAACTGTTTCAGCCTCTCTAGTCAATAGCATTTCAGTTCAATAAACTCCCATTATCTCCAGGATCAAGTACATGGTCTTCTGTTCACCATGGTGATGCCCTTTACAACTTGACTTCAACCAGTCTTTCAAGCTTTATAATATATTTCTCCCCTTTGAGGATTCTTTGGCCCAGTCAAACTGGCCTTTTCACTGTTCCCAAAATGTACTCCACCACCTCCTCTCCTCAGTCTCTTAGAATCCTTCATTTTTCTCTGGTTCCAGCTCAAGGGCACCTTCTCCTACATAGATTTTCCTTGATTCTTTCAGCTACTAACCTCTTCCTCCTCTATCCACATTACCTCATATTTTCTTTACATGTATATTTATATAGGTACATATTGTATTCCCAAAGATGTCCCACATTATTAAGTCACAAATGGTTCCCACTCCCTTTTTCAGCTGTCCATAGAAATGATTGTAAAGGAGATATATCTATAGCTACACACACACACCCACATACACGCACACATACATATATATAGGCATATAGGCATACATATAGGCATAAACACACACTCTCTTTGTGGCTCAAACATATATATGTCTAGGAATATATTTTGTTGCTGGAATGCAGGGCGTGATCAGAGGACCAGTACCTCTTGTGTGGGAGCTTCCTGAGCCCTTTTCATGGCTGCTCATCCACTCTTGGTGTCTACCTGGCACTCACCTCTCACCTGTGGTTCCAAGAGGCTATATTATGCTCAGCAGTCACACCAAGGTAAAACCATCACTGCAAACAGACTAGGCTGAGGGTAGCTAACAGGCCTCAAACCATCAGTGAGTTGGATGGGGTGTCTACCCCAAGCTTATGAAGATGCCGACCACAGAATGAATGGATGAGAACAGTTTTTCCCAATAGCCATGAAGGACGCTAAAGGAGGTACTATGGAGTATGGAGAACTTAGTCAAACATTGAAGACACCAAGGTTACCTACTGCATCCCAGTCTGTAGTCAGTCATTCTTACTTTTGACCTCTCTGTGGACCTTGATGACTCTGGAAGAGAGAACAAGGTTGATGACCTTGTGCAATTTTGCCTCACTTAAATCCTTTGAATGCATGAGTCAAGACATCACCCATGGCGCCATTGATTTTCTTAGAAAATGAAGGACAAACAGCATCAACGAGAACTACTATATGTGCGTGCGCACATGTATGTACACATGTATATGTACACATGTATGTATATGCATACACATATGTGTGCATGCATACACATATGAGTATGATACAATACAAATAAACTCCCTTGGAAAATACTTACCTCATAAAAATCAGTATAACTGTGTAAGCTTTATGAGATCAACAACTGCTTCATTTTTGTCTTTGTATTTGAGGCACCTAGTACATGTTGACATGGCCAACAGTTGGTACAGTATCCTCAAAGCCAGAAAGATCTGATTTTAAGTCTACCTCTGACATACCCTGACTGTGTGACCTTGGACAAGTCATCTCCCCTGAGTTCTGTGGGCCAGTCTCTACAAATGGCTGTGAGGGGCCTGATCTGAAAAGATAATGAGAGTTTCTTCATCCAGGAATGACCCAGGCCCTATTCGTTAATAACTGCTTGTTTGCTGGTAGATTTTTTCCTATGAATACCTTTATTTCCTCGATGGATCCCATCACCAAAAAGTGGAAATTATTTGAAGCTTCTGTTGGGAGGGTTGTGGAGTGACGGACACAGTAGCATCCTGTTTTGTTCTCCAGCAGCTCTTAGGAAAAGTCACATGTTCCCACAAGGCCACTCTTATTTTTTCTTGGTCTGCACTTCAGGTAAATCAGTCACCTAAAGGAATACTCCAGGTAAGCTGGAGTGACTGGGATGTGTCAGATCTGGCCTAGAGAAGGAGCTTCACAATGACACAGCATGATGCCTCTAAAGAAGTCAAGTTCTTTCCTAGGTGTCAGAGAGCCAAAGACTGTCATGGAGTCTCAGATTCTCTGTGAGGTGACTAAGCAGGATGTCAGGTTCTCATCAAAAGTCACTACTCCGTCCTCTTACCTCTGTCTCCATAAAAACAAAAAAGTATGCTAGGAGGAGACAGAAACAGAGAGACAAAGAGTATCTGACAGAGATGCAGAGACAGACACAGAACAGGGAGAAGAAAGAATGGATGACAATGGGGCACACAGAGACAGGAGAACAAGCGAGAGCTAGAGGTGGTGGGGGAGGATGAGGAGGAAGAGAGAGAGGGAGAGACACATAGACTGACTGACGGGGACAGACAGAGACAGAGACAGAAATGAGCTGGAGACTTGAATTCATTCATGACAAGTTTCTTGAGGGTAGGAACCATCTTGTTTGCTTGTATTTATTTGTATCTCCAGAGCTTAGCACAGGACTTGGCATAGGACTTAGTAAAAATTTAATAAATGCTTTATCCGTCCCTGTCACTGGGCAGCTAGGTGACACATTGGATAGAGTTCTGAGCCTGGAATCAGGAAGAAAAGTTATCTTCATGGATTCAAGTCTGGCCTCAGATACTAGCTGTGTGAAACTGGGCAAGTCATTTCACCCAGTTCGCCTCAGTTCCCTCATCTGTCAAATGAGCTGGAGAAAACAATGGCAAGCCACTCCAGTATCTCTGCCAAGAAAATCCCAAATGGGTTCACAAAGAGTCAGACATGACTGTGCAACAAAGTACCCTCTCTGACCAAACATAGCAGTTCTTCCATGTGACAGCCCTTCAAAGACTTAAAGTCAGCTGCCATATCCCCCATCTCAGTCTTCGCTTCTTCAAGTTAAATATGCCAAATTTCTTCCACCAGGCCTCATATGGCATGTTCTCAAGACCCTTCACCACCCTTCTTGCCCCTGCTCAATCACAAGGCTAAGACAAAGCCAAATTTGCTCTTTTCAGATGTTAAAACCTGGTTCTTGTCATGAGCTAATGTAGACAGCTATTTTGATATCCATGTTACATGTCTTTGGCCAAGCAAAGCACACATATTATTTACCAGGTTAATCTGGATGATGGAAAATAGCATAAAATGTCTTCTGCCATCTGGGAAAAGGGGTGAATGTGTTGACATGTGAACTTGCGCCAGTTCCACAAAAGGCTGGAATTTCAAACCTGTTTCCTACCTGATGCTCCAGCTCTCTCTGATCAAGATTCTTCTTTCCCCAAGCCATCTTGACAGACATCTGTGCCTCTCCTTCCCTTTGTCTATTTCAGCCTTCAGAAAAGTATATTCTGCAACAGTTCTCAGATCTGCATTGTGTCCCAACTGTTCCAAGAAAAACTGCTCAAGAATCCCATCCCTCCCCTCGTCCCCCTGTTCTCTTATTCTACTTCATTTAATGCTCCAATGAGCTAGGGAAGGAGGGCCTGGGAGCAAAACCTGTATCATGGAAAAATTGGACAGGGAGTCAGGCAACCTCATTTCTTTTCCTGGCTCAACTACTGAATCACCCAAGCCAAGCCTCCAACCATTATATGGTAGATGTGGACTATGTCCTTCAGATTGTGGGTCTGTTGGCTAAAAAGCATTTAACTGGCTTGCAGGAATATTTGGGGAATTCAACGCATAATTTGTCTAATTGTCTTGACCTTCTCAGGTTATAACTAGGTGATACAGTAGATAGAGTGCTGTACCTGGAGTCAGGAAGACTTATCTTCATGATTTCAAATCTGACCTCAGATACTTACTGTATGATCTTGCATAAGTCACTTATTCCTGTTTGCCTCAGTTTCTTCATCTGTCAAATGAGCTGAAGAAGGAAATAGCAAACTATTCTAGTAGCTTTGCCAGTAAAACCTCAATGGGGTCACAAAGATTCAGACACACCTGAAATGACCGAACAACCACAGAACGTTCCTTCTAGCTCTAAATCTAATATCCTATGAATATTTTTGTTTCCAAGACACTTTACAAATACTTTCATGCAGGCACAACAATAGAAGTGAGCAGCTCCTCTCCTACTCATATCTTGCTTTCAACCTGAAAGTCCTGTTTGGTGTAGGACATTCTCACTGAGAACTACAGCCCATTTGGGCAGTGTTTGTGTTCCCCAGGGTTGTACTCCTTGTTCGAGTGGAACAGAAACTGCATTCATATGAGACACGGATTTAAATCTACCTCTTAATTAGGTGAGTCTGGTGACCATCAACATGTTATTTTACCTGTCTGAGACTCAGTTTTCTCATCTGTACAATTAGGTTTGCTGGATGAGAGATAACAGATGATCTTTAAAGCTGCTTCTAGATCTGAAACTATGACCACATTTTTTGAAGAGTCTGGCCCTGTGATTTTATTAATATAGGGGACTCCCTAAGAGTGAGGAAAACCCCTGTCCGGATACTGCTCTGCAATGCCTAGAGGCAATGAGGAATTGAAGGGTTTGTCCCAGTCCATATAAACAATAGGTACCAGAGAAAAGTCTTGAATCAATTACCTACAGATGAACTTGTTGGGTTGTCCACTCATTTCAGTTGTATCTGAATCTTCATGACCTCTTTCAGAGTTTTCTTGGCAAAGATTCTGGAGTGGTTTGCTTTTTGTTCTCCAGGTCATTTTCTTTTATTTTTTTACAGATGAGGAAACTGAGGCAGGCAGGGTTAAGTGACTTGTCCAGAGTCACACAGCTAGTAAGTACCTGAGGCCAAATTTGACTCCTGATGCAGGGCTCTATCCACTGTGCTGCCTAGCTGCCCTGACAGATAAACCTAACATTCCTATGATTCTCCAGACTTCTGCTCACTTCCCTGTCTACCATTATGCCATATGTATTGACTCCTCCCATTACAGTGGAAGTTTCTTACATGTAGAAACATCTCATTTTTGTATTTATTTTCCAGAAGCTAGCATAATGTCTGGAGTTTGTTAAGCACTTTATAAATGCCTGTGCTTTAATTAATTGATTCATTAATTCATTCCGTTCTGAGACCAGCTCTCTATCCATTTCATGGTGCCTTTCATGATGCCACTATGATCATGTCAGATGAGCCAGATAAATTCCCGTAATTTCAGGCCTCTGCACATGGTTTCTAAGGTAGCAATTTCCAGAAGCTTCTTGTTTGGAAGTGCAAAAAAGGTAAGGGTCCCACAGGCTGCAGCACAGTGCACCTTAAGGACTCCAGTCTTAACTCATCTTTTCCAGGTACAGTTGGAAGGAATCGAATGACATCACTTATGCAATATATGTATATATGTGTATATATATATATTATATATATATGTATGTATGTATGTATGTATACTGAAAAACCATCTAATGCCACGTAACTTGCTCCCCATCATCCAAGGGCTATTGAATTGCCTTGCCTATGGCCAAGGCATCCAATGAGTTGGATGCTTCTCAAGCATTTTAATTTCCTTGTTACTTGCTGATCTTATGATGGCATTTAAATTTTGTTTTGCTCTCTGAAAGCAAATCTTCCCAATAGGATTGGGATCCAGCTCTGCCATTCACTTGTGTGTAATTCATCTTTCTGGGTCTAGGTTTCCTTTCATTCCTGGAAAACGAGAGCATTGGATTAGATGACCTCTAAGGTCCTTTTGAGCCATGCCCCTATAATAATTACTATAGCTAACATTTATATAGTGCTTACCATGTGCCAAGCACTGTCCTTAATTTCATTGGATCCTCACAACAATTCTGAGAGATAGAGGCTTTAATTATGATTGTTTCATAGGTGGGGAAACAGAGGCTGTGTGACTCCCTCAGGTCTCACTACTAGTATCTGAAACAGATGAGATCTCAGGTCTTCCAGTCCCCAGGTCCAGCGCTCTATCCACTGCACCACCTTGCTGCCCCTGGAATCCCAATGCTTCTTCTAGTGCCTTAGTGCTAGGCTTTAAGTCCTAGTGGTCTGCTTCTAGCACACCATGGCATGGGTGCAGGCAGAAGGGAAGCTGCTCTGATCAGGACCACCCTCATCTCCTCCTTTCATCTCTATCCTTCACTGTTAGTTGTGTCTTTTCTTTTCCCTTTCTTTCTTTTTAAAATTACCATTCTACTGATGCCTTTTTTTAAAATGTTACAGTCATTTCCGAATATAAACCGTGCTCTGTCTTCCAATCCCACACAAGTCCAATGAGAACTCCCTTTGTGACAAAGAAAATCTGGATCTTTTCCAAGAAGTGATTTTTTTATCTTCTTAATCTAGTGTAGAAATGGCTTTAGGGAGGCAACGACTTAAAAATGATAGGATTGGACACCTGCTTTTTGGTTGTTTTTATTGTCATAAAGTGACACTTCATTTATCTGGTGCCATTTAGTAGAGGAAAGGAAAACAAACTAATATATTACACACACACACACACACACACACACACACACACACACAAGGTGGTGTGTCGGGGCCTAGAGTTAAGCAGATCTGAGTTCATATTTGACCTCAGATACTTCCTAACTGTCTGACTCCGGCCAAGTCACTTAACCTGTCTTTTTCCTTGTCTGTAAAATGGAGATGATTTTAACACCTGCCTCCAGGGTTGTTGCGAGCATCCAAGGAGACAATAACTGTAAAGTACCGTGCACAATGCCTGGCACATAGTAAGTCCTTTGTAAATGTTAGGAGGATTACTTCCGTATCTTAGAGTATACAGGATATAATTTTAGAAAGCTTTTTCTTTATGACTCAGGATCATCACTACTAACATTATCTACTATCAATTAATTAATATTATAACATGTTATGTAGACAATAATTCCTTTACAGGACATTCATTCCAGTATGTAGAGCTGTTTTTCCCTATGACAAGTGACTCCAGACTGATATGCTGTCGGTTTTTTCTTTAATTTTTTCATTTCTTGTTTTTGGTCTTTGTAATGTATACATTCTCTTTTGTCTTTTCTCTATCTGAAAGGGGATAAGCGATCACTGTTGCTACTAAAGTGCACATCTCAGAGAACTATTGCCTCTTCTAAGGACTGTGATACATTATGAAGTGAGAAATGAGATAGTCAAGTTTGCCAAAACGGGGCAAGAAGCATGGCATGGTACAAAGAATGCCAGATTTGGAGTCACAGATTCTGGGTTTGAATCCTGGCCTTGTCCCATGTCACTTCATATCTTCAGTCCTTTGTTCGTCTGTATAATGAAAGTGTTGGCTTCTAGGGACCCTCCCAGTTTAAAATCCATCCTCTTGCAATACCTGCAGCTAGCTGGTACAGGGAAAGGTTCTCATTCCTTCTACTCCTTCCTCCCTTCTGCAACATGACTAATACAGGTTCTGCCCTAGGTTTTGGGTTTTTTTTACCCCATTCCCTTTCCTTTGGTTGGAAGCTAGTGCTTCTCATTCTAGCCCTAGAGCAGAAAGGAAAATGAAACACTGAATGAATGAAACACTTTTTGCAATCTACTGCAAATACAGAGCCCCAGAACCAAACATGGTGGCATTGAAGTGACTCTGCCTTGCAACCATCAAGAATGCCCCTTGCCAAACCTTCAGGCAGCTCTATCATCAGAAATGTTAATAGCTAGAAGAGCAGAAAACTGTTTCTCCCTGCTGTATAGAAAGTAGTCAAAAAGCAGCTTAGAGAATCCAGTTGGTGCCATGCCCTGAAGGTCAACTGATGACTCTCTAGTAATGAAATTCGGTGGGAATATCCATTTGTGTGCCCATCACCAGAATGGCACAGGCCTCTGCCTCCAGGTTGTTTTCTTAACTTCCAAAAGCCATTTATTGGAGGTACAGCCTCTGTTTCTACAGCTTTTCAACAGCCGACTGGAGCTAATCAGTCCTCATTTAGTCAACTCAATACCAAACGACCAGTCTAGCTGAGGATTTTGGAGAAGGGGCCAGTGGTTAGAGATGCATCTTAGGGATATTAATTTGGCAGCTGAGTTGAGTGTATACGGGAAAAGGGAGAAGCAAGGGCAGAAGGATAAGTTTGGAGGCTATTACAGAATTCTGGGGGAGAAGTATTGAAAGTCTAACTATGTGGATGGAAAGAACAGAAAGAAGGGGATGAGGGTCAGATATGTTATGGAGGTGGAAGACATGAGATTTGGCAACTGAGGGTGTAGAAAGAATGAGAGAGAGGGTAATCAGCAATATCAGGGCTGGGCAATCATTGCCTGGGGTAAGTAGTGCCAACTAGGGCTCACATAAAGAAATATAAAATCCTCCCTCACATCCTGTAGTTTCTAATGTGAATGAATACAAGAAACAATGGATATGAATTAAGGGAGAATTTGTATAGACTTTAGGGGATAGAGCTGGAAGGAGCCTGAGAGGTCAACCAATCCAATTCTCTTAGCACAGTACAGTGACATTCTAACACTTGGTACTTGGTATGCTGTGGAAACTTCTTGACTGATAACCATCAAAGCATTTTCACAACTGAAAGGGGGATGGACGGTAAAGGAGACATTACAATTTGATGTCAATATTAGAAAGACACTCGAGTTAAAGTTAACACTGTTATAGCTTGTGGAGTCAGAAGCTCTAGGTTTGGTACTAGCGTCACTATTTCTTGACTGTGATGTGTTGCAAGTCGCTTAAACTTTCTTAGTTTCAGTTTCCTCATCTGTATAGAGGCACATGCATTGATGACCTCATAAGGTTTTTGTAAGGAAAGTTTTATAAACCTAAAAGTCCTATAAAATATGATTTATTGTTATAATACATAATAATAATGGTGATAAATTGGAAAGCCTTGTTTGGGGCATATTTTAAAAGACCTCCCTGGGTAGAGTCGCTTATTTTTAGAAGCAGATTTTTTTTTTCAGATACAGTGCTGGATGAAATTCCCCAACCTTTCTGGGAAAAGCAATTATGGTGGGTTATTTTCTTTAACCCACCAGAAAACAAAACACAAAAAGGGATCATGGCCCCTAGGCAATATGCTACTTTTTCATGGTGGCCTCCTCTAAAAATACCAGCAAGCAATTTTCCTCAGGCAAGATTACTATGCCAGTTGGAGCTCTGATACTACTGCTCCCCAACTTTTTTTACTTTATTTTTCCATGAAATAAGAAAAGAAGAATAAAGTTCCTTTCCCTGGAAATAGGGCTTTCTTCATTTAATAGTATAAGGACTGAGCCTCAATGCAAAGATATTTCCTCCAACCCATCCAGTATTTAATGAGTGCTGACTACAGAAGTGTGTAAATTACTCAGAACAGAATAAAATCATTAAACTTATTGACTTCAACAACAAACATTACAAAGTTTACATCATCAAACAACTTTTAATATGCAATATATTCTTTGGCTAAGTCAGTCAACTAATCAGCATTCGTTAAGTGTGTACTCTCTGCTAGGGATTGGGGATTGGTTGGTTGTTGTCTTTCATTCTCGAAAATGAACAAAATGACCTCACTTTGTTAGTCAAGTCACATTGTTGTCCAACTGTGGCTGATCAGACCAATGCAAGCTTGGAATGTTCTACCACAAGTTGGGCACAATTAGCCCATGTGAACATTTGGGGTGGGTTCTCTAAATTTGCATTTCTTTTGAGCTACTTCAATTTTGCTTTGCTCATAGAGCACAGCACCTTCTCTGATGTGGGCACGCCATGCCTAGTGGTCCTGTGCCAGTGTCTCCCAAGTGGCACAATCAATTCCAAAGTTCTTAAGAGAGACCCTGAGAGCGCCCTTATATTGCTTTTTCTGACCATCATGTGAGCACATGCCCTGTGTGAGTTCTCCATAAAACAGCCTTTTTGGCAAACGTACAGAGATAGGGAATAACAACGAAATGAATGAAACCACCTCTACGCTCAAGGAGTCTACATTCTAACAAGGGGAGAAAACAAGGATATATAAAGATATATACATACATACATACATACATATATATATATATATATATATATATATGAGTATTTACAGAATAAATACAAAATAGTGGGGAAGGGGACACTAACAATAGATGGAATCACAGTAGGCTTCCTGTGGAAAGTGGCACTTAGGCTATGTTTTGAACAAAGTGAGAGATTC
>CM053769.1:695099901-695116386 GCA_028658325.1 Potorous gilbertii | reverse complement strand
CTTGCTTCCACCTGAAGTAAGATGGCTCACTTCCACCCTAATCCTGGTGGATCTGCTAATTGGATTTGTTATTGCAGTTAAGACAACTCAGCATGAATGCTTGTTAGTGGTTTTTAGGCACCAGGGGCTTGGAATTCTTATGGAGAAATTCAGCAAAGACATGAAAAGGGGAATCTCATGAGATTTGATCCTAATGGACCTAAAGAAAATGTACCTGCTAAGCAGAGCTAGGAAGCAAAGGAATATTTCTATATGTCTACAATTTATTTCTGAGGGTTAGAGTTACAGGAGGGCTGCATCTGGGGCAGCTTCACATACCAAGAGGCAGCTGTATAAGTAACTTTGTTCAGCCTGCAGATGTACAAACATAGGTAGCCGCAAATCAAAGAACAGTTGTTTCACATGTGTTATATAGAGACAATATGTAGATGGGTTATACATATATACATAATATGTATGTGTGTATATAAATACATGTGTGTATAGACAGACAGATAGAAACCTGAATACGTGTATTGTGTTATATATTATGTTGCTATCTATGTTAGAAGATGTTATTACAGCAATCACAATCAATGTTGCAGGTATGCCTAGAAAGACTGACTTGAAATGGACTTTTTTTTGCCACCTTGAAGATGTGGATATTGTTCTCTGATTTGCAGCTGCCACAGCTATTTGAAGAATTGATGATACCTCCTGGTTTGGTTTCTCAGACTGCTGGGTTAGATTTTTCTCTAAAAAAAAAAGACCTTGAGGACTAGGATCTTGGAATCTTGGTCTGGAAGTTGCCTCATTCATTAGTCACCTGGTCCATCCTGCTGGAAACTCCTCTACACAATGTCCCAACAATTACATGCATTGAACCAGGCAAAGACAAGGGATAACAAGATATCAAAGATGAACCTCACTTAGTTGCTTCTATTGCCTGGCACATGAGAGCTCAGTCACATCCGTCATTATGCTATTGATGAGCCTTCAGTGTCGCTATATGTTTAGGGAATTGCGAGTGCAATTTCAGAGAGCCAAAGTCAAAATTGCTTAATGTGAGTTGAATCAACAAGCCAGGGGATAGAGTAGGGTAATGGCTCAAGTCTAACCAGTGGTCAAGAAATCCCTTTCCCTATAGACAACCTGGTTGTCTCATTCTTCATTTGTAAAAGAAGGGCTTTTGATCCCCCTCCTTTGCTTATTACCTGTGTAGAACTGAAGGAAATAATTTCATTTTCCTAGGCCTCAGTTTCCTCGTCCCTATAAAGGAAGATTATTGAATAAAATGTTTTTTGAAGTCCCCTCCAACTCTAAATCAATGAGCCTAGTAACTTTCAAAGATACTCCCAAGGTCCAATTAATGTTTTGTGGATCTATAGCTATCATTTAGGAGTTTCTGATGCTAAGCTTTTCATGCAGATGTTAGAGCTGAATTCATTAATCGAGGAAAATCTTCCAATACATTAGATGTGAGTGGATGAGTGGATAAAAAAAGAAAATCATACAACAACAATGACAAAGTAGAGCTGGGATATCCCAGTAGAGGTTTGGGTTCAGTGAAATGTCTCCAGCTCCATTTTCCATATCATAGATTCAGCAGATCCCCAAATGCATTATGTCAGCACTTTCACTCTTTAATTCTTAAAAAACTATGTATTTTGAGAGAAATTTTATCCATGTGTTTCTGATTCATTTATACTTAACTCATCAAAATGCCATTTTGTGAGAGCCATTGGATGTCTAAGAATACCCCTGAGTCCTTTCCATAATGCTGTTCTCTTTCAACTTGAAAGTTTTGTTGTGTCTCTCCTGGACCGAACTTGAATATACCAGTTTAGGTCCAAAGTTAGAATCTGTGAAGTTCAAAAGCAGTTTTAGAATTTGGCAAGATGTGATTCTCTGGTTCAACTGTTCAGAACTGCTCCGGAATCTCCATTTGTTTCTCTGTCCTTCGGCTGTTCTCTTTCTGTCTTTCCTGCCTAAGTCACGCATGGTGGACTTTGTGTGATCTGTATTCTCCGCCTCCTTTTCTTTCCCATACTATTTCTCTTGTCTTCATTTCCATCCTCTTTCCGTTATTGGTTTCCAAGCCTCCTCCCCACTCCCACACTCCTTCTGACTAACTCAGCAGTGCTTTAAGGTTAAACTTCCATTTTTATACTCCTGTCTTTACACCAGGGCCACTTTTCTTCCTGTCTGTCTGATTCTGTCTTACTCTGTTGTCCGAGTTTCCACAGATGTCTTTGAGGTTTTCCTTTTATTTTTCCCTCCTTTCTCACTATGGGTGGTCTGGATTCTGGACAACATAAAGATAACCCATCCTTCTTCCCAACGGTCTAGCAGGCGTGCAGAACATAGCACTCGGCCAATGTCATACAAGTGTTATTCCTTCAAAGGGCCCTGTCTGCAGAAAGGTGACCCCATTGTCCTCTTGTCCCTGGCAAAGAATCATTTAAGACCATTCCAAATTATCTAAAGGGTCAACATGCTTTTGAAAAGGAGCTATTAATTATTCCATTGCCAAACTACCTTTGATTTGTGATAAGCAGAATAAACAAAATGATGTTCCCATTAGGAGGTACTGCTTTGATGACTTTGAAAAGCAGAGAAAATCAGCAAAACTCATTTCCAAGAGGGCAGGAGTTTGTATCCGCTACTTATCCCAAATTGGAGCTGATCATTCTGAATGGTATTAAAGGAGCCCGAATGCAAATGCACCAATTTCTGAATCTGAGCCATAGCATAGACATATGGTAGTGTTTAGGCAGGGCCTGCCCTATGTAAAATTGGTAAGGAGTTAAAATTTGCCTTTAGGCTTGGGCTCCCTTCCAGGTGTCCAATGTCTTCAGACTTTCTGCCACCCCCTCTCCTTAGGCTTGCCTAAGCAAGACCCTGAGCTATGGATCTTTCCCCTACTCCTCTTCTTTGGTTCAAAACTTACTAGTTCTGAGTTTTGCCTATGTCTATATGTATATCTGTTGTCTCCTCAGTTAGGGTGTAAGCTTCTGGGATCAGGGATGGTTTTTGGCTTTCTTTGTATCTTCAGCACATAATATAGTGCCTGGCACAGAGTAAATCCTCCAAAGTGCTTCATCACTTGAGTCTCCACTCCTTAGAGTTTTCTTTTATACTCATGTGATCCCCCTTCCTCCTTTCTAGCATGTATAGCTGTCATTCCTGTCTATCATATGGGAGATTCAGGGATCCCTTCAGGTCTTATATGACTTATTCATCAATACCAACTTCTAATTACATGCTACCTTTGGGCAGGTAAACCCAAGAGCCCCAGGAATTCCACTGCTCTCCACATCAGTGGCCTGACTTCAAAGACATCTTCCCAAAAGGTTACCCTTTTGGAGATGTGATCCCATAACTACTTCTGCAGGTGCTGCCACTCTCTCCCCTTGGTAGTCACAGCTCCTGAAGACCAAGAAAGAAAAGTTAATTCCAAAGCCCTTGGCTCTGTGAAATGGTTCAAAATTAGAAATACATGATTTTATCAGTTGGAAATGACCTTAAAGATAATGTATCACCATCTGCTTTGTTGCTTCACCCTAAGGATCATGGTACCTTTCCATCTGACTTGCAGTTGAAATCTCCATGTGTGGTCTCCCTGCTTTAGGATGTGAGCTCCTTGAAAGCAGGCACAGTCATGTCTTCTATTTGTTCATCCACATGTAGCGTTTAATGAATGCCTGTCATTTATTCACTTGCTAAGAGTTTCCAAACTGACCCCTAAGCCAGAGCTACAGATATGGGGTGCCATAGCTAGTAGAAGAGACAGTTTCCAGCTGCTTACTCGCTCTTGGATATAGCCCTCTAGGATACATGATGTTATTCCAGTAAGCTCTACCCCAACACAATGGAGTATATATCTTGGGTCCTTGTCTGCTTTCATACCTCCTTTCCTGCTTCTTTTCTTCTATTGAGCAATTTGGTGATCATAGAAACATCCTGAAAGACCTGAGAATGATAGCAGCAAGGTTAGCCAATCAGGAAACTCACAGGATGAGTCACATATGGAAGGAAGCCAGGCTCCAAAGCTTCCTGTGGTAGACTCGAATTGTGGCTGCTATGCTCCAGGGGAGAAGAGTCCACTACACTAGGTAGTAGCAAAATACCTGATCAACTACTCTAAGATAATATGTTCAATTAGTATTTATCTCTTAATATGTCATCTCCCAAAACACCTTTTCATTTTAATAGCGGTCTTTATATAGGAGAAATATTATCTTAACCCAACTCTAAGGGTGGGAATTTCAGGCATAGATTGACAGGGAAGAGTCTAGATTTGTATTTTCATTATTGAGCAGATAATTTTGCCTATAAATCATTTGTTTGATAATTCTCATTGAATTTTGCTCCCTCAAGCATTTTGTTATTGTTGCTTAGGTATTTTTTAGTCATGCGTGACTCTTCATGACCCCATGTGGGGTTTTCTTGACAAACATACTGGAGTGGTTTGCTATTTCCTTCTTCAGTTGATGGAGTTCAATCTCCAGGCATGTTTTTGTTCAAAACCTAGAAGATACCAACAGTAGTGGCCTTCAACGAGCTGCAATGTGATAGGTTCAGTAAAAGATGGTAGAAAATGTAGAATTACAGCATGTTAACTCTATCTCCCTTTAACCCTCTTAATAATGGCTGGGGGTGGTTGAAGGTGGTATCTTCCCCAAAGTCACTCTTCTCTTCTTTACAGCAAAACTATCAAATCAAAGTCTTTACTCTCAGAGGCAAATTGTGATTTTGGCTTAGAGTTTTATTGATCTACTATGGGTTAAGCATTGTGGAATGAGCCCTATCTCTGCTGGAAGAGGACCTGGTTACATATTCTATCTTGTACCCACTACTTGTGTGACTTTGGGCAAGACAACTTCCCTGTGCAATTATTTGGCACCTGGGGATCCTTCCAGCCCTAGAGCTATGGTTCTGAGTCTTTACTCATTGTAACAGGTGCAGAAATACTCAGATGAATCAATCTCTTCCCTCCTCTATCTCTCTGTATCTCTCTCTCTCTGTCTCTGTCTCTCTTTCCTCCACCCCCAAAGCAATTGGGATTTAACGATTTGCCCAGGGTCACACAGTTGGTAAGTATCAAGTGTCTGGATTTGAACTCAGGTTCTCCTGAATCCAGGGCTGGTGCTCTATCCACTGAGCCACCTCACTGCTCCCATCTCTACTCTCAAAGAAATTTTAGTCTAGTAGGTCAGATAAGATAAATGCCCAAATAATATACAACAATAACTGCCATTGATATTGTGCTTTAAAAATGTGTATCTCACTGGATCCTTAGAACAAACAACATTGGGTTGATGATGTGGGTGTTATTCTCCCTATTTTGCAGGTCAGGAAATTGAGAGTCAGAGAGGTTAGTGTAAGACACGAGACTCAGTTCTTCCTGGCTCTAATTGCAGCTCTGTACTCACTAGCTAATGATGATGATGATGACGATAGTTAACATTTGCATAGAGGCTGTGTGCCAGGCACTGTGCTAAGTGTTTCACAGATATCTCATTTGATCGTAACGACCGCACTATGAGGTTTGTTGTTGCATCATTTTTCAGTCGTGTCTGACTCTTCATGACCCCATTGGGGGTTTTCTTGGCAAAGATGCTGGAGTGGTTTGCCATTTCCGTCTCCAGCTCATTTTAAAGATGAGGAAACAGAGGCATACAGGGGGAAGTGACTTGCCCAGGGTCACACAGCTAGTAAGTGTCTGAGTTGAGATTAGAACTCAGGTATTCTGGACTTCAGGCTCGACGTTCTAGCCATTGTTCCATCTATATCACATGCAAATATACATTTATATATACATATATATATATATAAAACAAATGACTAAAAAATAAATGAGAATATTATGAGCACTAAAAAGAGGCACAAAGTGCTTTGAGATTAAACTTTTTGAAAAATATACAAAATGTATCTCAAGGAGACTTCTAGGAGCCAGGATGGTGAAGCAAAGCAGTAAATCCCTTTAACTCCCCCATATTCACCTCCAAAAATACCATAAAATAACTCCCCAAATGAATCCTGGAATAGCGGAACCAGCAAAAAGAGTCAAACAATCTTTGAGTCCAAGAAACTTGGAAGATCAACAGGAAAGGTCTATCTTATTTGGGGAAGGGCGAGCACATCCAGGACAGGAAGCATCCCAGAAAGTCAGCAACAAAGAGGCCCTACCTCAGACAACCTACATGTGATCTGAGCCCCAGGGTGGTGGAGTAGGCAAATGCCCACACCACGGACCCTCCCACCCACCCCCCCCCACACACACATGCCTCAGCAAAGCTACAGGAATGGGCAGTCTCTAACTCTGAGAACTCTCTTGGGCTTCAGTGTAGATCTAGGCAAAGAGGCAGCTTCCAACAGCCAAATCTCTACATGCTTCAGCATAGCCTTGGGCAAACGGGTAGATGCCAGCCCTGTGGGTGACTAAGCAAACAGGCAGCTGCCAACACAGAGTTCCTACCATGTGCTTCAGCATAACTCTGGGCTATGCCTGGGCAATGCTTGGGCTATGCTTGGGAAAACAGGCAGCCACCATTGACCAAACCTCCATTCAGCATAGCTCTGGGCAAACAGGCAGCTGTCAGCTGCCAGACTGCAATGTGCTTCAGCATATCTCTGGGGAGCCACAGAAAAACCCCAACAGTCTCAGCACATGCTAGATAACATCACTAGCACCCCAGATTAGAGTCAGGTAAGCTGCCAGATCCCTATAACCTCCAGCAGTGCCAGCCACCCCCACCCCACTCCCTCAGGACAGCAGCAGCCACTAAGGTCCCCTGTGAGACTCAAGGCATCATCAGTGCAGTACCAAGTCAACAGCAAGGGCCTGCAGCCCTTGACACAAGAAGCCTGACACAGTATTCTTTGCATTCTGGGGGCAGAGTTCAAGTTTAAAAGACAGGGAAAAGCCCAAAAAAAGATGAGTTAAAAAACAACAAAATAATAATTTGACCATAGAAAGTTACTATGGTGACTGGGAAGATGAAGACACAAACTCAAAAGAGGAAAACAATGTCAAAACACTTATGGGTAAACTCCCAAAGAAAAATGGGAAGTGATCTCAATCCCAGAAAGATCTCATGGAAGAGCTCCAAAAGGAGCTAAGAAATCATAAAAGAGAGGTAGAAGAAAAATTGGGAAAAGAAATGAGTAATTTTAGAGAACTATGACAAAAGTCAACAGTTTAGAAAAAGGAAACAATTGCTTAAAAATTAGAATTGGCCAAATGGGAAAGGAGATATAAAAATTCACTGAAGAAAACAATTCCTTAAGAAGAGCAACTGGACAAATGGAAAAGAAAGTACAAAAGCTAACTGAGCACCCAAATGGATGCAGAGACAGCAGCTGCACAGATGGCAAAAGGGGCTCCGGTGTTCACCTGTAGCATGATGTGTGTCTGGGCTAATAAATTGATGGCTGATGAGGCAGGATTGCTTGGGGCTGCCTGGGTCCTGCCCTCCTCAGGACAATTCCAGGTGCACCTCCCCCTGGGGGCATAGGGATATATTATATATCAAGTCATAAAAATTGTTGTGGGGGTGGAGTACCACCACCTACCCCTGGGGGCCTTTTTTCTTTTAAGAAAATCACTTTTGGGATGGCTGTCCTTGCTGCTGGGGGCGATTCACCCCAGTCCCCCTGCACCTCCTCTGCTGCTGCCTGTGCAGGGGAAAGGGGGGGCATGGTGCCTGTAATTATTAAACATAAATTCAATTTTAAAAAAAGCTGAGGAAAACAGCTCCTTGAGAGTTAGAATTGGGCGAGTGGAAGCTAATGACTGTATGAGACATACAAGAATCAATCAAACAAATTCAAAAGAATGAAACAAATAGAAGAAAATGTAAAGTACCTCATGGGAACAACAGCTGACCTGGAAAATAGATCCAGCATAGACAATGTCAGAATCTTTGGTCTACCTGAAAGCTTTAATCAAAAGGAGGACCTGGACAGCATCTTTCAAGAAATTATCAAGGAAAACTCCCTTGATATCTCAAAACCAGAGGGCAAAATAGGCATTGAAAGAATCCACTGATCACCTCAGGAAAGAGATCCCAAAATAAAAACTCCAAAGAACATTGTAACCAAATTTTAGAACTGTGAGGTCAAGAAAAAAAAAAACTACAAGTCGCCAGAAAGAAAGAATTCAAATATGGGGGAGCCACAATTCGGATTACACAGTTCTTAGTAGCTGCAACATTAAAAGACTGGGGTCATGGAACATGATATTTCAGAAGGCAAAGGAGCTAGGACTATAACCAAGAATCACTTACTTTGCAAAATTAAGCATAATACATAAAGGCAAAAAAAAGTTCTTCTTCAATGAAATAGAAGGATTTCAAGCTTTCACGGGGAAAAGACTAGAGGTAAACCAAAAATTTGATCTCTAATGTCAAGACCCAAGAGAAGCATAAACAGGTAAAAAGGAAAAAGAAACATAAGGGATTCAACAGAGCTAAACTCTTTACATCCCTACATGGTAAGATGATACTTGTAATTTTTTTTTTTGATACTTGCAATTCTTAAAAATTTTATCACTAATAGTACAGTTTGAAGGAATATGCATATCAGACAAAGGGCATAGGTATAAGGTAAATTTGAGGGAATGACAGAAAAAAATAATTAAAGGATGAGAAAGAGGAGTACACTGAGTACTTAAGGAAGGGAGATGTAGAATGAAATAATTTATTTCACATGAAGAGGCTCTAAAGATGTGGAGGTGAAGATGGGAGGGTCAGTGATGGGCATTGCTTGAACCTTACTCTTATCAGTATTGTTTCAAAGAGGGAATAATATACACAATCAGTTGAATAAAGAAATCTCTCTTACCCAACAAGGAAGTAGGAGGGAAAGAGATTAAATAAAGGTGTGGAGAGAAGATGGAGGGGGTTGCCATATAGAAGCAAAACACTAGTGAAGAGGGAAAGGGTGAAAGGAGACAGAGGAAAAATAGGAGAAAAAATAGGACAAAGGGAAATACACAATTAGTAATCATAACTGGAAATGTGATGAACTCTCCCATAAAATGGAAGTGAATAGCAGAGCAGAACAAAAACCAGAATCCTACAATATGTTGTTTACACGAAACACACTTGAAGCAGAGACAGACACGCAGAATAAAGGTAATAGGCTGAAGCAGAATCTATTATGCTTTAGCTGAATTTTTTTTTTAAAAAAAGGAATAGCAATCCTTATCTCAGGCAAAGTAAAAGCAAAAATAAACCTAATTAAAACAGATAAGGAAGGAAACTAAATCTTGCTAAAAGGTTCCGTGGATAATGAAGCCAAAGCAATATTAAACATGCATGCACCAAGTGGCACAGCACCCAGATTCTTAAAGGAGAAGTTAATTGAGTTACAGGAAGAAATAGACAGCAAAACTATACTAATAGAGGACCTCAACTATCCCTTCTCAGAACCTGATAAATCTAACCAAAATATAAACAAGAAAGAAACTAAGGAGGTAAAAAAGAACGTTAGAAAAGTTAGGTATGACAGACTTTTGGAGAAAATTGAATGAAAACGAAAGGAATATACCTTTTTCTCAGCAGCATATAGCACCTACACAAAAACTGACCATGTATTAAGGCAGAAAAGCCTCAAAATGAAATGTAGAAAGGCATAAATATTAAATGTACTCTAGTCAGTTCATAATGCAATAAAAATTACATTCAACAAAGGGAAGTGGAAAGATTGATTAAAAATTAATTGGAAACAAAATAATCTAATCCTAAAGAATAAGTGGGTCAAAGAAAAAATGAAAGAGACAACCAATAATTTCATTAAAGAGAATGACAACAATGAGATAACATACCAAAATTTATAGGCTATAGTAAAAGCACTACTGTGGGGAAAATTTATTTCTCTAAATTCTTACATCAGTAAGTATTTACATCAGTTAAATAGAAAAAGAACAGATCAACGTATTGAGCATGTGATGAAAAAAACTAGAAAAAGAACAAGTCAAAAATCCCCAAATGAGCACCAAATTAGAAATCCTGAAAACCAAACATGAGATTAATAAGATTGGAAGCATTAAAAAACCTATTGAACTAATAAATAAATCTAGGAGTTGGTTTTATGAAAAAAGCAATAAGATATTTTAAAAAAGAAGAAAGCCAAAAATCCCGTTCAAAAATGAAAAGGGTGAAATCACCATCTATGAAGAAGAAATTAAAACAAACATTAGAAAATATTTTGCTCAAATATGTGCCAATAAGTCTGAAAACCCAAATGAAATCAATGAATATTTATGAAAATATAATTACCCATTTTGACAAATCAGGAAATAGAATGCTTAAATAACCCCATCTTAGAAAAAGAAATTGAGAGCATGGGCCCTAGAGTCAGGAGGACCTGAGTTTGAATCTGACCACAGACACTTGATACTTCACTTGGGCAAATCACTTCACCCGGGCTCTGAAAGAAAGAAAAAGAAATTTTTAAACAAGCCATTAATGAACTCCCTAAGAAAAAATCCTTAGAGTCAGAGAGGTTCACAAGTGAACTCTACCAAACGTTTAAAGAACAATTAATTCCAATACTACAAAAACTATATGGAAAAATAGATAGAGTCCTATCAAACTCTTTTTATGACAAAAATATGATGCTGATACCTAAACAAGAAGAACTAAAACAGAAAAAGAAAATTATAGATTAATTTCCCTTTCCTTATTTCCTTATTTCCAATTATAGCACTACATAACAATAATTATACACTATGAACAGGTGGGATTTATAAAGTCTTTATAGCAAGTATTTCTGATGAAGACCTCATTTCTCAAATATATAGAGAACTGAGTCAAATTTATAAGACTACAAATTATTCCCCAATTGATCAATGGTCAAAGTATATGAATAATCACTGTTCAGATAAAAAAAATCAAAGCTATCTGTAGGCATATGAAGAAGTATTCTAAGTCACTTTTGATTAGAGAAATACAAATTAAATAATTAATGTTGGAGAGGATTGGGGAAATTGGAGCATTAATTCATTGTTGGTGGAGTTGTAGACTGATCCAAACATTCTGGATAGCAATTTGGAACTATGTTCAAAGGGCAACCAAATTGTGCATAATCTTTGATCCAGCAGCAATATCACTTCTAAGTCTGCATTCCAAAGAGATCATAAAAAGTGAAAAGAACCTACATGTGCAAAAATATTTACAGCAGCCTTTCTCATGTTGACAAAATAATGAAAATTGAGGGAATGGCCAACAATTTGGGAATGACTAAACAAGTTGTGGTATATGGATATAATGAAATACTACTGTGCAATAAGAAATGATGAACAGGCAGATTTCAGAAAAACCTGGAAAGATTTGTACGAACTGATACAAAGCGAAATGAGAAGAAGCAGGAAAACAGTGTACATAGTATCAGTAACATTTTGTGTTAACCAACTATGAATGACTCAGCTCTTCTCAGTGACACAATGATCCCAGATAAGTACAAAGGACTCATGAAGGCAAATGCTATCCACATCCCAGATAAAGAACTAATGGACTCAATGCAAACTGAAGCACATTTTTAATTTTACTTTATTTTTTTTTGATCTGTGTCTTCTTTCATAACTGTGACTTATATGGAAAAATGTTTTACATGATAGTACATGTGTACTCTACATCAAATTGCCTACTATTTTCAAAAGAGGGGAGGGAGGGAGAAAAATTTGGATCTCAAAATCTTGTAAAAATAAGTGATAACATTGTGTTGACATATTAGTGGAGAAAAAAATAAAATATTATCAAAAATAGCAAAAAAAAAAAGTCTCCAAGCACAGTATGGGGAAGGGAGCCCCACACTCCCAGCCCCTGGTATGGTGTTCAACTTTTATTAGGTAAACGTTGACTGACCCTTGAGTTTGTTCGACTCACAAATAAAAAGGTTCATCAGGATAACCAAAAATACAGATGTTAGTTTTTGTCTTCCCTTGTTCTCCTGAACCTGCCTTTGGACGGATGATAGTGATAACTGCTACCCATCAATAGAACTAAGATTTGCAAAGCACCTTACAAAAAATGATCTCATTCAATCTGTTGACCACACTGTGAGGCAGGTGCTGTTATTCCCAGTTTACGTGTGTGAAAACAGAGACAGAGGCTGGGATGTGCCTTGGGTCAAGCAGCTTGTAAGGGTGTGAGGCAGGATTCAGACATAGATCTTTCTGATCCCACATCCAGCAGCTATGCAGTGTGTGGTCTAGCTGCCTTGGTCCTTCCTTCTGACGTCTCTCCTTTTCTGTGTTCTCTACCACCTTCATGGGGCAGGTGGTTCCAGTGGTTTATCCTTGCCCTGCCAGAACTCTTCTCCATTGCAAACAGCAGCATCAGGCTGTGGAAGTTTCAACTGTAGAGGAGGAGGCCAAGTACCATCTGGTCATGAAATAGAATGAAAACTGTCCTTTGAAACAATGGTCCCAAAGAAAAAGTTGAAGTCTACTTGTGGATCTCTTGCTTTCCCCATCTGTCATTGTGGTTCATGGAGAAGTAACGCAGAGCAACCCAAATCCCTAGAGCTCAGCATGCAAGAACAGGCTTTAGCTTTGCACTCTTGCTACACAGACACAAAGTACTCTATAAACCTTATCATCTGAGACCAGCCTCACGGCCCACACAGCCCAGGAGTCCAACTCTGACCATTACAGCATGAGACATGCTGTAGGAGCTTATGACTGCCCTCCCAGATGGCCACTTGTAATTATTAAGGGAGACATCCCTAATCAGCCTTGTTTCTCTGAGTAATTCATTATGGATTTGTTCCAATCGTTCCCCACTACCTTCCAAAAATGAAAATGAGTTGAGAAAAACAAAAGGCTTAATTTTTGCTCTGGTTTCTTTTGAGAATTTCTACTAGTTCCTGCACACATGCATCCATGCACACACATCTCTCTGTCTAGGACTGCAGAACTGTTCCTCCAATTTGTTGCCAAGGTTTGTCTTGACCTTCAAGACATTGCTTTTTTCCTACAAGCTGCCACTTTGGTGCAGGACCTCATTACCTCATGCCTAGCCTGTTGCAATAGCCTTCTGGTTGGTCTCCCTACATCAACCCTCTCCCTACGCCTATCTATCCTCCAGTTAGCTTCTGTTAAATAAAAATCTGTGATAAAAAGAAATTGAAGGACAATTTCCCACTTCCAAAGTTCTTTTCCTAAAGCTCGTCTGACCATGTCACATCCCACCCCAGTCAATCCACTCCAGCAGTCAGTCCCATTACCTTCAGGATGAAATATCAAGTTCTGCATTGGGCAGTATAAGCCCCTTCATAACTTGGCTCCTTCCTATGCTGCCAACCTTATTATGTATTACTGCCCCCCATTCCACAGCCCAGCTACCCTGCTTTTCTGGCTGTTCTTCACACATGACATTCTATCACGTAATTCAGTGCCTTTGAAATGGCCATGTTGTACACTCAGTAAACTGTAAGCTTCTCAAGGAAAAGAATGTGTGACTTTTATAACTGTCTTCAGCAGGCTTTGCATCCTTCTTATACTTTATTCTCCCACTAACGTCTGACCTGGAACCTTTTTCCTGACTACCCCTACCTGGAATGCTCTCCCTCCTCACCTCCATCCCCTGGCTTCCCTGGCTTCCTTCGAGAATAAGCTCAAATCTTTCCCTCTGCTAGAGACCTTTTGCCATCTCCCAGCCTCCCTTCTCTATATCCTATGTTTTTCCTTTTCTTTTCCCCCCAGCGCTTAGACAGGTGCCTGGGGTATGCAGTGGTGTTCAGTCGCTTTCAGTTGTTTCAGACTCTTCCTGGGGTTTTCTTGGCAAAGGCACTGGAGTGGTTTGACATTTAGTTCTCCAGCTCATTTTACAGATGAAGAAATGGAGGCATACAGAGTGAAAATGATTTGCCCAGGGTTGCGCAGCAAGTAAATTTTTGAGAGCAGCTTAGAACTCAGATCCTCTGGACTGGTTGGCACTATCTGCTGCACTACCTAACTGAGCTCGTAGTAAGTGCTTCATACGTATTGATGGACTGACTAGCTGATTTCTCCTCTAGGGCTCCAGATTTTCCCCTTTCAAGATCCTTCTCTGAGTTTCTTCTTCCCTTTTTTCCTTCTGGTTGGTCTCCTCCTCCCTTCCCCCTTCACTCTCCTCTTTACTAATCTGGCAACAAGGCCTCCTGCTGAATACTTGGGTTACTTTCTTTGCAGTAAGTTGAGTTGGTTTAAGAGTCAGGACTACTTGGTTTCTCCAGTCTGGCCTCAGACACATATGAAGTGTGTGACCCTGGGTAAGTCATTTAACATCTTGGTGCCCCAGGGTAATTCCCTAAAACCTCCATTATCAGGGGTTTGGTGCATGCCAAGACACCTATTACTGTGTAACAGTTGATGATTTACCTTGGTAGAAGGAGTTTTCTTAAAGGTAACTCCCTACACTGAACCTAATTTAAAGAAAAATAAAAGACTCAGTTACTCTAAGTTTTGGGGTAAAGTCAATCCTTCTGAGAAATCTGACCTCAGTCATGAGCTGAGTGACCTTGGGCAAGTCACTTACTTTTCTTTGCCTCAGTTTCCTCATCTGTAAAATAAAGATAATGACAGCACCTACATCTTAGGGTTGTTGTATAAGGCTCAAATGAGATAATATTTAACACAGAGCCTGGCTCCACCATTTGAATAGTGTAGGTGCTCTATAAATGACAGCTATTATTATTAGAAGGAAGCCAAGGGTCTAGAGATAAACTTCACTTAACAACCTGTTGATGGCTCCTTTCATTTAAACCATTCGAGGACAAATAGGGTTCTGGGCAAGGAACACGAAGTTTATGGATCAAATGGAGTTTGATTCAGTACAAGAAGTCCAGTTCAATCAACATTCATTAAACGTGTGCTCTGTGTCAGGCACTCTGCTAGGCTCAAGAGATTCAAAGAAAAAAATGAAATCTGAGTGAAGTCTGCCCTCAAGGAGCTTATATTCTACCAGTAAGAAGAGGGTGTACAGAACATAAACAAGTAAGTAAACTAAAAATACATTCAACGTACTGTAATTTCAAGACAAATAGTGTGGTAGTAACTAGAAGGACAGGAAAGAACTGGCGTAACACGTGGCAGCTGAGCTGTGGTTTAAGAGGTTCTGCATGGGAGGAAGGATGGAGTTTACTCCATACATGGTGGGCCACTTGGGCAAGGGCATTGAGACAGGGGCTAGAATACATTATTCAAAGAGTCAGCAAGCCAGTAATCCTGGAATGGAGAATTGCCAAGGAAAATACCTGGTGTTTTTTTGTCTATACTTATATAACCTTTTCAAGCATTGAGAGCTTTTCTAACAAGATTCAAGATAACATGATCAGCTTTGTTGTTCAGTTGTTTTAGTCAGTGTCTGACTCTCCACAACTCCATTTGGGGTTTTCTTGGCAAAGATACAGGAGTAGTTTGCCATTTCCTTCTCCAGTTCATTTTACAGATGAGGAAACTGAGGCTTCAGGGAACCAGGGTTAAGTGACTTGCCTAGGGTCACACAGTTAGGACAGTCTGAGGTCTGATTTAAACTCAGGAAGATGATTCTTCCTGACTCTAGGTTCAGCTCTTTATCTACTGTGCCAATTTCTTAATATTTCTAACCCCAAGGAGTATAGAAACTGCCAGGAATGTCCACCCACATTAGAAAAAGAGGCTCCTTGGCTTAGGAGATGTTTTTTAACTTTTAATAAGCACATGTTGAGTGTCTAATTCACATATATCACTGTATTAGGAATTACTTCAGTAAAAGAAAGCAGCGAGGGTTTGTGCTGGCTAGAATATCACCCTAAAGCAATGGGATTTTGCAGCTGACAGATAAACCTAATAAAGGCAGGAATGCGAGCTAGGCAGATGGAGGACAACGCTGTTGCTTTTTAGTTTATTTTTTGTTTTGGTCTGAATTCATTTGCATGTTAAACCAGAGATGAACTTGAAATTTTCTTGCCCTATATCAGATAGATGTCTAAGATAAAAGATCATGATCTCTGGATGGGAGAGCAAAATATGAATAATAACAATATTAGCCTGGGTTGGGCCATTCATACAGACTTTTGGTAGCTGGATGTGTTGAGCTTGCTCTTAAGAAGGAGACAATATCTAGTCACTGTATCTTTGCAACTAGAGCCAAGATGGTCAGCAGGTGTCTCTAAAGAGACACAGCCCAGGATCTGGCTACAACCTTGTTGGACTAAATACAGCAACTCCTCTCCACGTATTGTTCTGTTTGTCTCTGCTGGTCACTACTAGTCTTGTAGGACTCCTAACAGTTACATCAGCTGGGCAGTTCTGTGCTGGACTCTTGTGGTATGTTCTAGGAATGGTAGTCTCATGGGGCATTGAACCAAGGAGTTCAATGGTTGCTAGGCATGTAATCTGCGCTGGGCTTTGCTCTCTGCTACCAACTAATGAGCAGACTCTGTTCAGGGTTACGTGGTTGTTGTTTTAGCTCTAGTTGGGGAGGACACAGAGGCTAGAAAACCTCTTTTTTTTTTTTTTTTTTTTTTTTTTTC
>CM053769.1:695045601-695099401 GCA_028658325.1 Potorous gilbertii | reverse complement strand
CCTTCACTGTGTTTCTGCGCGGCTTCCACTGCTCCAGAATTTGTCAGGAGCTCTTTTTACAGGAAATCTATGGGCTGTGGGTTCGGACCTAGCATAGGTGAGTCTTTCTACTCCGCCATCTTGGCTCCGCCCCCCGGAAAACCTCTTTTTGATAAGAAACTTCCAACTCTTTATTCCTAGCCATCACAACCAGCTAACAAAAATCAAGCAAAGTACCTCCAAGCTAAGGTTAAGCCTTTTTCTTTCAGATCCTTCTGTCTGGGGTGGAGCTCACAGATCTCTAACCCAGACAATATTCTGATTTAGGGCTGGAAAAGCCCAGGAGCCTATCTGGCTTTACACACAGATGAATCTGAGTCAAAACTAAAGGTAAGGTTTGGGGGCAAGGTTCTACACTGCCCCGCCATGTTCTGCCTTTAATATGTATTTGTATGTTTATCTAATGTGAGGTGATATATTTGGGATTTGGGGTTTTTTTCACTCGTGTGTAAATTGGATTTAAGTGAGGCAGAGTTGCACCAAGTTGTCAGCCTCACTCTCCTCCAGAGTCATCATAGCCCAGTGGCAGGACAGAGTCATGGCCGTTGGAACAAATGGTTCTCATCCACCTATTCCACCAGAGGAAGTCTTCACAGGTTTGGGGTAGACACCCCCTAACTCACCATTGGGTTTAAGACCCCTTGGTTACCCTCAGCTTGGTTTGACCTGTCTGCCAAAGGTTTACCTGGGTGTGGCTGCTGCTCATGCTGCAGCTTCTTGGAGCCACAGGTGAGAGTGGGATGGAACAAGTGAACTCCAAAGATGGAAAGAGCTTGAAAAAGGGCTCAGCAGCCATCACACCAAGGTACTGGTCCTCCCTGAACACCCCACCATGTATATCTGCAGAGAACTTCACTGCTTATTTACTTATTAAAAGTCTGATTGATGTGTTACTTTTTCATATTACAATTCTAACTTGTTCCCACTCTGTGAGCTCTCCTATAACAAAGTAAAACAAGCAAGTAAAAATAGCAATAGTAACCTCATACTCCACATCTTTAGCACCTCAACTTTTGTATTAAAAATGAACATAATTCTATTTTCTCTTCCTCCTACCTTATTAGAAAAGAAAAACAAATTCTTTATAATAAATATACACAGTCACACAAAATAAAATTTCCTTGTTGGTTATATGAAAAATATATATCTCATTCTGTACCCTAAATCTGTCGCCTCCCTGTTAGGAGATGGAAAGTATACAGTGGTGTACTGGCAAAGGTTTAACAACTGGCTTACTGAAAAAAAGAACATGTATGCATGAAACACTTTTAAGTTTAATCTGTGTTACTAACGTTCTCAGTCATTTAAGTTCAGACAATCTTCACAACAATGTCAATCTCTAATCTGTGTCTGCTGTTTTTTGAGGTCTAAGTATTCTAGCAATCAGCTCTCTAGAGCTGGTTTAAGCTGACTTCAGTACATCCCCGACAGGTTTCAACATTTGTCTTCTAGAATTGTGGAAGGTCGTTGCATTGGTGCTTTGGAACCATGGATAGTTATTGTTTCAGTCATAGTTCATACAGGTTCTAGACTTTAGCAAGTGAGAATCCTTGTTATCTCCTTACACTGGCTTCAACAGAAATAGATTTAGGAATTAAATATAGGTAGAGGTAGAAGAGGAAAAGGGGGAGATTGAGGTAAGAGAAGGAACTGAAGACATCCTTTACCTGGTCCATTCAGGGCAAGGTCTTTACTTCTCACCAGAGAAGGACATTCTGCATTCCCCTTCACCTACAGCAGAGAAAGCCTTACATGTAATAGGATTAGACCTGTGCCTTGTTCCTGTATCGTAACAGGGTTCCCATTCTCTGGATATTTTAGCTAGAGAATAGGTCTGTAACGAGTCTAGGTAATCCTTCTGTCCTCCTCATCTGGTGGCCTCTTGATAGATGTGTTTTTCTAAAATGGAATTTGAGTCCATCACACAAGATAAGACATTTTGATTAGGTACATGAGTGTAAACTGAAGTGGGCTCCCAGTATGAAACAAGACTTTTTAGATCCCCTTTTTGGCATGTCTGATTGTGCAGATCCAATCCATCAAAAAACATCCCAGCATGAAACATCAAGAGCAAAGCCTGCATTTTGAAGTTAAATGTAGCCAGCTTAAATCCCAGCATGATGCGATGAAGTCACTTTCTATCTCTGAGGGGAATTTGATTCTTTTTAAAGAGTGTGATTTAAGGCTACAGAGTAGATACTAAAAATGCCAGTTTTCTTATTAAAATGTTTTGAGAATTATTGCTGGTAGTGATAATTAAACAATGAACTTTTTAAGTCCAATCCTCCCCCCTCACTCCCCACTCCTAAATAAGAGGAAAGAAAAGGTCAGTGGGAGCAGATCTTCGGCAGGTTACTCATGGAGACTGGCTGCCTCGATGAGAGGTTAGCACAGTAACTTGGCAGCTCTGAGATGTGAGCTCTCCTGAGCAGTGACTTCAGCTGGAGATTTTGCAAAATTAGAAAACACCTGGAGTTAGTGACCTTTGAAAGTAAACTAACAATTGGAAACCAGCCTGGAAACAAAAACTCAAAAGAAAAATGTATGTATCTCTGTGTGTTTAAATCATGAAAAACATGACTGTTGAAATGCAGAAAACAATTTTCCCAAAATAACAATTGTGCTGGAGAGTTGAATATTCATTCGTAGTTCAGTTACTGACCATAACACATTCTACTCTTTTCTTTGTTTGCCCAGTGACCAGTCCAGGGCCTGGTACAAAGTAAATGCTTTCTAAAAGCATCAATAGAAATTAAATTAATTCATTAACACCTCCTTCCTTCAGACTGTTGCTCTGACATCCCAGGGCTCTGTATTATTTTGTGGATGAGGCAGAGAGAATGAAGCAATCTGCTTGGAGCTATCAAACCAAGTAAGTGGCAGAGCTAACCAAGGCCAGGCTTGAACACAACCGACTATGTGTCATGCCCACCCCTCTCCCTCCAACTCCCTATGGTGTCTCTGCCTCTCTTGATAGTTGTGTTTTCACAGGTAAAGGTTTATCACAAACAAGTCGACCTTTGCTCACCTACAAGTGCACTTCAGAAACTGAGAAACTAATAGATTTGGGCCCCAGGGCTGCTTTTCACTCAAACTAGCTGATGTTCAAATGCCAAGAGAGATTTCCTGTAAAAATAAACCCAGAAGTAAGGAAATGGAAGGAAAAAGCAGATAATATTCAGTCTCTTTTAAGCCAGACTTCTTTTAGGTCAGACCTTTTTAGTCTGAGGCCATGAACCCACAAGGGTTCCATGAAGATATTTTAGAGGGTCTGTGAATCTGAAGAGGAAGAAACTTACAGTTTTATTTTCGCTAATCTCTAACTGAATTAGCATTTCCTTCCATTATGAATGTAAGCAACAAACCATTATTTTGAGAAGGGTTTAACAAGCTTCACCAGACTGCTAAAGAGCCCACGACACATAAAAGATTAAGGATCCCTGTTTTAGGGCCTGGATATTTGGATTGATGCTTATTTCCTTGATTGAATTTCAATACAGCAGTTTCTATTCTCAAAGAATTTACTCATTTTTTTAAAGCAAAAGGAAGAAGTCAATATCATGGCAATATCTGAGATGTGTATGCCATCTTCTGGATCTAATGATATCTTGGAAAGAGTGAGCAGATTATACCCTGTTTTTACCTAGCCACAGGATAATTGCATTTTGTTAATAGAGAAACTTCATCAGAGAAAGTGTCTTAAGCCCCTGACCTTGGATCCACAGGTTGATTTTCTCATTCTCTTATTCTGGTCTTTGATAGATTATCATTTCCATCATCATCATTTTCATGATGTAATTTTTACTTGCCCTAGAGGAGATAGTGATGTACAGAATGAAATATACGTTCTCAGACACGGCCAATGTGTTTAACTATATTTGATCTCTTTGTTATATAGGAAGGCCTCTCCAGGGAGAGAGGAAGGGTTGGATGCATTAGTGAAAAATAATAGCAATACAATTAGAAAAGAATGAAATTATTGCCAACAAAACAAAGAAATGTACTGAAACAAACAGAAGTTCAGAGGAGAATGATGCAAAGAAATGGGGCCATTTTGAAACTAAGTTGTTAAATTTAACATATACTATTAAAAATTTCCAGATTAGTCATGAAAAAAGCAAGAAAATAAAGTGAAAAAAGCATGCTTCAGTCTGCACTCCGAGTTCGCTCTGGAGGTGGAGAGCATTTTTACCATGAGTCCTTTGGAATTGTCTTGGATCACCGTGTTGCTGAGAAGAGCTAAGTCTATCAAAGTTGACCATTACACAATGTTACTATTACTATGTACAATGTTCTCCTGGTTCTGCTCCCTTCACTCCGCATCAGTTCATATAAGTTCTCCAGGCCTCTCTGAAGTCTGCCTGTTCATCATTTCTAATAACACAATAGTATTCCATTACATTCATATACCACAATTTGTTCAGCCATTCCCCAGTGGATGGGCATTCCCTCAGTTTCCAATTCATCCACTCAATATTCAATTCCCAATTACATTTTAATCTGGTTCCAGCTGCTGTAGGAATATTGAGGAGCTACATGTTGATACTTTCAATGTAGAGAAGAAATGACAGCCCTGGGGTTTGAGGCTAGGACTTCCAATCCTAGATCTTAGCTCTTTCTACTTTCTGTGCCCTCCCATGTCCAGATAAGTGAGGCTTGGGAAAGGGAACCTGGACTCCTTCTCTAGTCTTCATGAAAGAGAGAAAATTTAAGGAGCTGCATCAATGAGGGAACAAAACATGGTGAGACAGTGTAACAGATGAAAGCATACAGCTCCATTGGGGAGAGAGGACTAACACACTTGAAACAGACTGATATTTGACATAGACGTTCTGTGAAGTTTTAAAGACAAGTTATATCTCTACATTTTGAAGCACGGTCAACTCAGGAACTTGTTTTCTGTTACTAACTATCCATTTTGCAACAAGAGTTGTTTGGTTTTTCTTTTGAGGGGATTGTGGGAGAAATAGGTAAGTGGAAATGAGAGGAAATGAATGTTTGTTCATTTAAAAAAGTAAAATAAAATAAAAGGTACATTAAAAATAACTGGTCTCCTCTAATTTTAAATTTCAATTGACTACAAGGAACATAGTTTACTACACCTTAGACCCCGAGTATGGTTCATAGCTTCATCCAAAAGGGAACACTCAGTTTTCAGTCATGTCCAACTCTCCATGATTCAATTAGGGGTTTTCTTGGCAAAGGTATTGGAGTGGTTTGCCATTTCTTTCTCCAGCTCATTTTACAAGTGAAGATATTAGGCAAACAGGATTAAATGACTTGCCCAAGGTTACGCAGCTAGTAAGTGTGTGAAGTCAGATTTGAACTCAAAAAGATGAGTCTTCCTGACTCCAGGCCCAGCATTCTGTCCACTGTATCACCCAGCTGTTTGGATATCAATGATTATTGACCTCACAGGAGGGGAGGTTACAGTGATGTATTATATAGATCTATTATCTACAAAGAAAAGCAAGCAACCATATTAGGAGACCTGAGGCT
This sequence comes from Potorous gilbertii, assembly GCA_028658325.1. NCBI lineage: Eukaryota > Metazoa > Chordata > Mammalia > Diprotodontia > Potoroidae > Potorous > Potorous gilbertii. Next base: position 695,093,863 of record CM053769.1, on the reverse strand, counting down.
TTCTCTGGCTTCCTAGAGGTGAACTAAGAAAAGACTTCCAAAAGAAATCAGTGATAGGAGACAAGCCAGGCAAGTGTCTAGGGATACAAATTCAGCACATCCAGCAGAGCATGGGAAAGACATCATCCTCAATAGTTCCAGCTCTCTGGGCTCAGCTCCTTTTCTCCCTAGCTTCACTCTCTTTTCTCTGCCAGCCAAGTTTCTGCAAGAAAACAAACATCCACCTTCATGTGCAAAGAGAAAGAGGGAGCATTCATCCACTCATCTCTTTCTTTTTTGGCCAGGCCTAAGCACGGCATGTGTATCAAAAACATGTCTAAGGCATCTGGCCTCAAATCCCAGCATCTGTTGCAAGAAAAATGGGGCTTTAAAACTGGCCCTCTTCAGAGTGGGTCGATGCCAAGTTGAATGGGGCCTCCCAGGTAGATTCTCTCTAGAACATATAAAGCATACAGGACATATTTCTCAAGGACAGGGAAATGTACTCTTTCCAAAATTCAGCTAGCTTGAAGAAAGTCAGGAAATAGACATTTATTAAGTCCCTACGATGTGCCAGGCACTGTGCTACAACCTTGAGAGGTAGGTACTAATACTATGCTCATTTTAGAGTTGAGGAAACTCAGACAAATTGAGCTTGTAACTTGCCAGACACAGCTAGAAAATGTCTCAGGGTATATTTGAACTCAGGTTTTCTTGACCCTGGGTGCTAGCACTCCTGTGCCACCTGGAAGTGAAGATGAGTCTCTTTTCTTGTCTTAAAGGCGGCTCTACCTTCCCCATCATTACCACCTTTAATACTCCAAAGGTCATCTAGGTTTTGTGATGTCTGCATTTGTTACTGAAGTGTTGCATCTACTTGCATGCGGCAAAATGTACATGTCATGAAAACCTGTAAGTTGCTTTGGCTGATTATAAAGAAGGCATGTAATTCATATAGAAAGGTAGTTGGGCCCATTGTACCGTGGTTAGGGAACTAGCCTGGCTATCTAGCATATTTCCATGCACAGAATTCCATTCTTAAAGATTCCCAGTAAAGGAGGTTCCACAATTACTGGCTAATGTGGTTGGTGGCTCTGTTCCTGATTCGATGCTGCCCCTTGGGTGAGCTAAGTAGCTTTTCTTTACTTTCTTCCCATACACAAGTGAGAGACTATATTGTAATGATGTCAAACTGTAGTAACACTGACCTCCCCCAAAGGACTATTGTGGCAATAATACTAAAAATGATCAAACAGTTCCTTAAAATACTAAGTGCTATAGATAAGCTATAAAATTTATACTGGACACATCATGTAATCTTAGTATTTCAAGGATGACTCCTCAAAACCTAAGTTCTTCTAGAGACATTCAAGTATTTGCAACAACAAAGTTGACTGTGAAGCTTACGGCCCCAGATTTTTACACTCTGATAGTATGTTTGAGACAAATGTGCCGTTGAAAAAGCCAAAAATATCATCAGCTTTCCATTTTTGCAGAGCTGACCATTTGCAATTTTTGGATTCACTCAACTCTCTCCTGCTTTTCCTTTTTCTTTTCCCATGTATCTTTTCCTCCTGTTTCTTCTCCTGAACTTACTTTTCTGTTTTTTCTCCTCTACTAATCAATCCTTCATCATTCCTCTCCCCTTTTCATTTTTCCCACTCTACTTTCTCCTCTCCTTTTGCATTCCCACTCTCATATTTTCCTTTTCCTCTTCCTCTTTTCTCTTCATTCTCTTTTCCTCAACTATTCACGGGCTTCTCCCCCGACTCCATCCCAGTTCCCCTTTCTTTTTCCCTTCCCACTTTTTCTATTTGTTTCTATTTCTAACCCAGCCCCTAGCCATTAGTGAGTGCTCAATAAAAATGATTAACTAAAACACTGAAAAATCCCATAATTTTAGAGGTTATATCATGATTAAGATAATTGAGGAATAGGGGAGTGAAGAGAAGGATGATTTTTTCCATAAAAATGGAAATTGAGAATGTAGCCTGGGATAACACAAAAACAAATGGGTGATAATTCAGAACCCTTAAATTTCACTGTGGAACAGATTCTAACCATCCAAGAAAAAAAAGCCAACCTCTTGTCATAGGTCAGGCACAAAGGAAGGAAGGTGGGAGAGAGAATGTCCCTGATGGGGAAATGAGAGCAGCTTCCTAGCTTTCTATGAAATGGGGAACAAGAAGAAGGCTGAGGGAGAGAGACAGATCCTCAGGGGAGAAAACCAAAGCAAGTTCCTTAGCCTTATGCCCTCCAGGGAGGACGGGAAGGTAGCAGATACAGTGGTGAGACTGTTAAACAGGAAACTGGACCACAGGACAAGGGAAGTATGTGCAAATAAACACATTTTAAATGACAGAAAGCTGTGCATTGGATAGATTGGAAATGATATTTTACTGCAGATGCTTTCCTTCTACAAAAACCAGCATTTCCTCTAGACTAATATTCTATAAAATGGGATTTGCATGCAGTCATTAAAATGAAATTTGGGGATTGTCTGTTCAATTTGATACCTATACTATTCTTGTCTTCCATGCACCTGCATAATTGACTTGATTGAATGAGACAATGCTTTGGAAAGTAAAGTACTTTAGCAAAGTGAAATCCCATTTGGAAGTGGTGGGCTGCTGGTGGTTATGAGATTTTATTACAATCTACATTGGTTGAGTCAAGGGAGCCTCCAGTTCTGCTTGTTAAGATTTAATACAGCAACAAGAGGTCTAGGTAGAATCCCCAGGGAGGGCTGCTAGATCTGTCACTGTTGGCAAAAGTGAGATTCCTGAGCTTGAGGCATTATAGAATATATAATATATATGCATATATTTGCATGCATACATGTTTTCTTTATATATATGAATACATTTTTTCCATATATGGCAGATGATTATTAGTTTAAAAAGACCAGGATGGAGGAGAATGCCCAGCATTTGGTGCTTCGTTGTAAAGCAGTAAAAAATGCTATGACCCATTGGTTACGGCTTAGAAATATTTTTATAGAATAAGAATACATTGCAAGAGATGTGACCTTAGAGATCATCTATTCCAAATTCTCTTTTAGCAGAAGAGGAAACTGAGGCACCAAGAGGTAAAGTTACTATCCTGAGATTATACAAAGAGTCAGTGATGTAGTTAATATTGTTACTAATTATCCTGGCTTCCAGACCAATGTGATATCATTTGGTGGAACCAATTCATTGTGCTGGAGTTCAGTCTGTAAACTGAATGTATTCCTTCTTTTCTGTCTAACCGAAAATACCAGAAGAAAAGTTTTAAAACTATGTAGGACCAAAGAGACTTTTTTAAATGAGGAGGACCTACATGTACAAAAATATTTATAGCAGTTCTTTTTGTGGTGGCAAAAATATTGGAAATTGAGGAGATGCCCATCAACTGGACAATGGTTGAATAATATACGATGGTGATGGGGTACTATTATGCAATAAGAAATGGTGAGTAAGCAGATTTCAGGAAAACCCGAACGGACTTGGATGAACTTGTATTATGCAAAGTGAAATGAACAAAACCAGGGCAACATTGTACACATTAACAGCAACATTGTGCGATGATCAACTATGAATGACTTAGCTCTTCTCAGCCACACCATGATCCAAGGCTTATGATGGAAAGGACAAAGGACTTATGATGGAAAATACTACCCACATCTAGATGAGGAACTGATGGACTCTAAATGCAGATCAAAGCACATTATTTTCACTTTGTTTTGTCATGGTTTTTTTCCCCCTTTTGGTCTGTTTCTTCTTCCACAACTGCAATTAACATGGAAATATGTTTTACATAACTGTATGTATAACCTATATCAAATTCCTTACTACTTAGGAAGGGGAAAAGGGAGGGCAGAAGGAAGGGAAAAACTTTTGAAACTCAAAATCTTATAAAAATAAATGTTAAAATTGTCTTTACACATAATTAAATATAATACATATATAATTTTACATATGATTACATATGATTGGAAAAAATAAAATACTATTTAAAAACTATATAGGAACATATGACTAAGACATATTTGAGAAAAGAGGTATAACATATATGGAATAGAGTGGCTGGGAAAAGTTGATGGCATGTTGTCCCATATCCTATGACTCCCATCTCTTTCCTTTCTCAAGGAATGTGGTACTTCACTCACTAAAATCCTTGCCTTTCCAACTCCTGCCCTTATACTAGGGGATTTCAACATCTGTGTTGATGCTTCCTCTCAATTCTTCACTTTCCTTAAATTCTATGATCCTACTCTCTCATTTCACTTTGGCCACACTCAGCAGTGATCACGCTCCTGAATCTCAGCAATACTTCCATGATCAAAAACTTCTGAAACAAAAACTCTATAATCAAAAACCCTTATGGGGATATGACCCACAATCTAAGAAGTGCTGAGATAGGTCAAGAATGGAAAAAGTTTAAGTTTAAGAAGTCCTATTCTATATGGCCATAGCCTTCTATCATCCCACCTTTCCCTATGCTTTACCTCTCCTGAGTCACTCTCATCATGACCTCTAATCTCTCTATCTTCCTGTACTTTCCATGGCCATTACCACACTCTGACTTCCTAATTGTGATCCTGTGATTAACTTCCTAATTGTGATCCTGTGATTAATCAGTTCAAATCAAGACTCATCAACTCCAACTAGTCTATCATAGTTATCACCTTGCTAAACCCTGCTGAATGGAGCTAGGGGTAGTCATGCAACCATGCTGACAGAGTGAACTATGAATTCATACTATCCAAATGCATCTGGGTCCTCACTGCATCAAGGCAAACCTTCCCACAAAAACGTTTCCAAACCTTCTCTTCTCTTCTCAGTCATACCATGCCTCCACCCCATCCTAGCCCCTCTCTCCGCTGAAAAGTACAATTATTTCATTATTTAAAAAAGAATATAATTCACTGTGAGTGTCCTTTTCTTCCTCTCAGTCCTCCTTTAACATCATTTCCTACTCTCTCTTTCTCGTAGTCTCAGTCAGATGACCCTTCTCCTTGCCAAGGCTAAACACCTCTGCCTGTGCTCCTGTTCCCAAGACTTCTCACTCACTCATCCTTTCTCTTTCTCTTTAATCTTCAGCATCTCCCTAAGTACCAATTCCTTCTCTATTGCCTTCAAACATGACAAGTTCTCTTTCTTCTTTAAAAATACCTTCTCTACACTCAAGGGTCCCTTAAGGCTGTCATCTTTTATCTCTCTTTCCACAGACTCATAAACTCCTTGAAAGACTCCAAACTCCTTGAAAAGGTTGTCTACACTCACTGCCTTGGCTTACTCTCTTCCCATTCATTTAGAGTCCCATCCATATGGAATGCCTAAATGAATAAACAGATAGCTAAAAGATAGCATTGATGAATACATCTGGAAACTTGCCCATCTTCTCCCAGGGAGATTGATTACTACCTTGATGGGGGACAGGAGAAGGGAAGACAGGGTAGGCCCTCCTCTGAGGAAATTATTTTTAGCTGCATCCTCCACCCTCCATATTGATGATCTAGGAGCACATTTGATTCAGAACACAAAGCCAATCATTTTCCTGTTTGTAATCCCTTAAAGGGGAAAGGGTAATCCTTAGCTTACATTTGCCAATTTTATTGTTTCCCACCAAATGCTAATTGCATGAAATTCAATAGCAAATAGAAATCAGAGGAGTTATATAGGTTGAATATATCTGAAAATATAGAAAGCAAATGGATAGGGTTAGAAGTGATTCTAACCCTAACCCTCGATTCTATCAGATGGGAGTGAGATACGGTCTTATTCAACCAAGAAAGTCCCTGATGTCACCAAAAGGAGAAATTTCCTCAACTCTCTGGGGAGGCACATTAGAAATCAGAATTATGTTGAAGAGCTGACTTTCCCTCGATGTCTGCAAGAGAATCTTACTCTTTCTCCTCCCTGGAATGGATTCTGAGGAGAGTCTGGAGCCACATGTGTCTCTCTTGAAGAAGGAATGAAGAAAGTTTCTCCTTTCCAAAGGGTCAAATTAGCATTCTCTTCAGCAATTAGGAGAATCTCATGCAAAATGCCCTAGGCTTGGCTAGAAAGCCAAGTGACATATAACCTACATTATAACAACAGAATTCTAAGGGTTTCTCTGTCTCAGGCCTCTGCCCACTCCAGGCTGTCCTACAGACAACTGCTAAAGTGATTTTTTAGAAGCATGGATCTATGTGACCTATCTGTTAAAAACAACAACAGTGACTCCCTACTGCCTTAAGATAAAATACAAACCCCTCTTTTAAAGACTTTCACAGCCTAGCTCCCACCTATTTTTCTGGGCTCATTGTTTATTCATTCTTCCCCATTTCATACTTTATGATTCAGTCAAATTGGTCTTCTTTCTTTTAAGTATACATGACCCATCCTTAAATTTAATATTTATCAATATTTTTTCTTTCACTTTCTGACATCAGACAATCAACTAAACAATAAACCAAATCCTAATTTTTAGTGTCTGTCCATTTCAGACCTGTAAATGATCATACTGAAAATTTGGTGATTGGCTTTCATGAGCAGATATAAGTTGGCCCTAACACATCATTACATACAACTCACTCTTTTGTCTCCACAATTTTGTACTGGCTCTTTCCCCTGCTAGGGATGTAATCCCTCATCACCTCTACCTCATAGAATCCCTCTTTTCCTTCAAAAATCAACTCAAACAAGATCCTCCCAGATGCTGGTATACTACCTTGTATATATTCTCTTTATATTGATTCTGTATATGTTTGTATAATTATAATGTAATTTCCTTTTTGTACACAGTAGTAGCAATGTGGAATGGGGACCAACTGTGAACCTATTAAAGGCTGTGATCAGTACAATGATCCATGACATTTCCAAAGGACCCATGGTAAAAAATGTCCTCTACTTCTAGAGCAAGAACTGGTGAACTCTGAGTGCAGGTTGAAACATATTGTTTTTTACCTTCTTTATTTTTCTTGTGTTTTCTTATTGCAACATGGCTAACAGGTAAATGTTTTGCAGAACTTCACATGCAGTTTATTTCTTGCCTTCTCTTGGGGGAGGAGCTGGAGGGAAGGAGAGAATTTGGAACTCAGAAGGAAAAAAGATGTTAAAAAGAATTCAAGTTCCTCATGAGGAGAATTCTATATATGTGTAGGTGTTTAATAACTGATCGACAACAAATGATGGAAAGAAGACAAAAATACCACCACTGTTTTGCCTCCATGGCAAGGAGAATATATTCACTTTACTGGCAATTTTAGAAGATTAATAGAGAGGTGAAATCCAAGATAAGTGGAAAATAGTACAACTACTCTTGATGATCAGGCTCTTAATGTGCTGAAGGAATTCGTTGAATGAAGTGGTAGATCTACTCACTGAGCCACTGTGGTGATATCTGAGAGACCATGAAGAATGGAAGCTATGCCACCGATTGAGTTTTTGAACCCCTTATAGGAAAGTGGGTACTTGAATTTAACCACCAAGACTTCAACTAAATCTGTCCTTGATTCTTGTATCACAACCTTCTTTGCCATTCTCCAGGCAGGGGAGATTCAGATAACGTTTGTAAAGTGCTCAGCACAGTGCTTGGCACATAGTCGGTACTATGTAAATGCTAGTTGTCACTATTATTCATTTTGTTTATAGGTCTTTGCTACAACAAAAAGCTTGCCATAAATCCTTTCTATGTAGCTGATGGTACATTTCACTTGCCTCTGAGATCACTTCACTCTTCAGAATATAAGGAAGTATCAAGTGGAAGTGTTATTCTTGACCTAATTCTGTATAATGGGGAAAAAAATAATTACTAAAGTTAAAATTTTTAGAAACTTAGAGAAACATTACCACACCATTTAAGAGTTTATAGAAGATAAGGAAAGTAAAAATCAGACACATGACACTTGGTGAGCTCAAATATCAGAGAGTTCAGAAAAAATGTGAGCACAATGCCATGATCTAAAGTTCGGTGGGAAAATTGTCTCAGTGCAAATGGGATATTCTCAAAAACAAAATTCTAATGCTACAAACACAAGGATTCTGATGAGAGCAAAGGGGGAATTGTCTAGAGAGAATGATGTGGACATATCAAGACATGTTTAGGGCAGAGTAAAAGGAGATGTTCACCTGAGCTCTCCCCCAAACACCTCCAAATACTTTTAAATAACGATCCAAAACAAATTCTAGAGTGACAGAACCCACAAAAAGATGGAACAATTTTCATGCCCAAGGCAGCTTAGACGATCAGAAGACAAACTCTGTTGTGTGAGAGTGAAAAAGGAGTGCAGTTTAGAGCAGGACATGCCAGTGCAAACTGGGGCCCAGCAAACCAGGAACAAGCCTTGGGGTGACTTAATCAGCGGCAGCAGTGATGGTTTTTGGACCTCTCAGATGGTAAGGGAATCAGGTTGTGGGTCCAATGGAGATTTATAGGGGACTCTTGACTGGCACCAAGGATAGGATTCTGTTGCATTACTTATACTTGGATCTTGTCTTAGTCCCAGTGTGAGGAGGAACACTTGAAGACTAGAGCTTGTGAAACAAAGACCCTGGTCACAGTTCAGGGTTGAAAAGCATGCTTTTGGTTACTCACAAGCCAGTGCACAGAAGCAGTAAACATACCTCTTCTCAAATCATATCACCTTGGAAGGACCAAAAAACTCCCAGAATTACCTCTGAAAAAGTCTGAAGCTTGGCACAGTGCCCTCTCTACTTGGAAAGCAGAGCCCCACTTCAGCATAGTTGAATGTCAAGAAATAGGATGGAAAATGAGCAAACGAAAGAAAAAATTCTGGCCATAGAAAGCTACTATGGTGACAAGGAAGATCAAAATTCACAGTCAGAAGACAGCAAAGTCAAAATTCCTGTATCCTAAAGCATCAGAGAAAAATATGAATTGGTCTCAGACCACAGAAGAGGTCAAAAAAGATTTGAAAAATCAAATAAGAGAGGTAGAGAAAAATTGGGAAGAGAAATGAGGGCAATGCAAGAAAATCATGGGAAAAAAGTCAACAGCTTGGTAAAGGAGTCCCAAAAAATAATGGAGAAAATAACACCTAAAAACCAGAATAGGCCAGATGGAAGAGGCACACAAATGCCATGAAAAGAACAATGCCTTGAAAAGTAGAATTTACCAAATGAAAACAATATATAAAAGTTGAATTGGCCAAATGGAAAAGGAGGTACAAAATACAAGAAAGAAAATAATTGAAGAAAATAATTCCTCAAAAGTTAGAAGTGGGCTAGTAGAAGCTGATGTCTTTATGAGACATCAATAAACAATCAAACTAAATCAAAAGAATGAAAAAAAAACAGAACAAAATGTTATATATCTCATTGGAAAAATAACTGAAGTAGAAAATAGATCTAGGAGAGAGAAAGAAATTAAGAATTACTGGACTATCTGAAAGTCATAATAAAAAAAGAGACCTAGACATCATCTTCCAAGAAATTATCAAGGAAAATTTTCCTGGTATTCTAGAACCAGAGCATAAAATAGAAGTTGAAAGAATCCACCAATCACCTCCTGAAAGAGATCCCAAAATGAAAACTCCCAGGAATGTTATAGCCAAATTTCAGACCTCCCAGGTTAAAGAGAAAGTACTATAAGTAGTTAAAAATTCAAATACCATGGAGCAAGAGTCAGGATAACACAAAATTTAACAGCTTCTATATTAAAGGATCTGAGGGCTTCAAATATGATATTCCAGAAAGCAAAAGAGTTAGGATTATAATCAAAGATCATCTATCCAGCAAACTAAGTATAATCCATCAGGGAGAAAATGGTTAATCAATGAAATAGAAGATTTTCAAGCATGTCTGATAAAAAGATGGGAGCCAAATAGAAAATCTGACTTTCAAATATAGGATTCAAAAGAAGCATAAAAAAGTAAACAGGAAAGAGAAATTATAAGGGACTTGATAAGGTTAAACTGTTTATATTGTTACATGAGAAAATGATATTTATAACTCCTAAAACTTTCTCATTATTAGGGCAGTTAGAAGGAGTATACTTAGAGCAGAGGTGTGAGTTGAATGTGATGGTATGATTATCTAAAAAAAAAACTACAATTAAGGAATGAGAAAGAAGAATGCACTGAGAGAAGGGGAAAGGGGGAGGGGGAATAGGATAAAATAGGATAAATATAAAAGAGGCCTGGAAAAGATTTTACAGTGGAGGGGAAATGGGGGAAGAGTGTAGAAGAGTACATGAACCTTACTCTCATCACCGTTGGCTCAAAGAGGGAATAATATACACACTCAGTTGTAGAAATGTATCTTACTATTCAGGAAAGTAAGGAGGGAAGGGGATAAGATAAGGGGGGTTGCTGATAGAAGGGAGGGCAGTTTGTGAAAGGTTAAAGTCAGAAGCAAAACACTTTTGAGAATGAACAAGGTAAAAGGAGAGAGTGTAGGATAAGCAAGGAGGAAATAAGAGGGAGGGAAATACATAGTTGGTAATTATTATTGTGGAAAAAAGTTTACAGTGAGTCTGTCTGATAGAGACTTCATTTCTCAAAAATATAGAAAACTGATCAACTTTTAGAAATAAGAACCATTCCTCAATTGCTAAATGGGCAAAGGATATGAACAGGCAATTTTCGGACAAAGTAAGCAAAGCCATCTATAGTTATATTTTAAAAATGATCTAAGTCACTATTGATAAGAGAAATGCAAATTAAAACAATTGAGTTACTTCACACCTGCCAGATTGACTTATATGACAGAAAAATAAAATGATAAATGTTAGAGGGAATGTTAGAAATTTGAAACACTAATGTCCTATTGGTGAACTTGTATACTGATTCAACCACTCTGGAGAACAATTTGGAACCATGCCCAAAGGGCTATGAAACCATGTGGATCCTTTGACCAAGCAATGTCCAAAGAGATAGAAAACAAAAAGGAAAACGACCTATGTGTACAAAAATATTTATAGTGGCTTTTTTCGTGGTGACAAAGAATTGAAAATTGAGGAGATGTCCAACAAGTGGGGAATGGCTGAACAAATTGTTGTATATGAGTATAATGTGCTTTAAGAAATGCAAGATGCTTTCAGAAAAACATGGAAAGACTTACATAAACTGTTGCAAAGTGAAATGAGCAGAAGCAGAACTGGGAGAACAGTGTACATGGCCACAGCAACATCATATGATGGTCTACTATGAAGAACTTAGCTATTCTCCGCCATACAATGATCCCAGACAGCAGGACTTGTGATGAAAGACGCTGTCCATTTCCGGAGAAAGAACTGGTAGAGCCCGAATGTAGATCAAAGATATTTTTTCTTCATTTTTCTTGAGGTTTTTTCGTCTGTGCTTTCTTCCACAGAATGACTTACATGGAAATGTGTTTTGCATGACTATATATGTATATCAAATAGCTTGCCTTATAAATGACAGGGCAGAGTGGGGAGGGTAGGGAGGAGGAGAATTTGGAACTCAAAATTTGAGAAAAAGAACATTAAAATTGTTTTTGCATGTAACTGGGGAAAAACAAAATATTAAATAGGAAAACAATTAAAAGACTTTTTAAAAATACACATACGGAAGGTAGAAGTAAGGGTAGGTAACTTAGAACAAACACAAAAGAGCTCTATAGTCCTATGAAAGTACTGTTAGGTACACTAAAGAACAGTGCCAAGGCTTTAAAATTTTTTCTTAAAACTATATTGAGGATAAAATTAATATCAGAAAAGTGATAGAGCTGCTAAGAAGGCAAGATAATGGTACACTAAGGCAGAGAAACTCACCTTTTTATTTCACTTTTATTTTCCCTAATAAGAAGTCAGCATAGTGCCATGGGAAGAATACTGAACTTTAAAGTCATGACACTTGAGTTCAAGCCCCAGTTCTACCTCTCTCTACCTGGGTAAGTTGATTACTTTGTAGGTAAGTCAGTTAATTTCTACCTTGGGTAAGTTGATTAACCTCCTTAAGCCTCTGTTTCCTTGTCTTTAAATTTAGGGAATTAGGCTAGAAGATCTCTTAAGTCCCTTACAGTTATAAAGTAACCTTTAGTAGTTCATCTATCATGAAATCTTGTGTCAAACAAAAATTATTAACAGCATTAAATCCTAAAATAAGTGAGGACATGATAAGAGAATAATATCTCACTGCTCTGGGTTCACCAGATGTGTTATGAATTGTAGCCCAGGGCAGTGCAAAGAACTTGCCAATATTACTCAATTTAGCCAGCCCCAGTCATACTTCACATTTCACATTCTTCATAGAACCACACTCAGTCTTTTTGCCCTCTACATTGTCTTACTTTCATGTCTGTACTCCAAGTGTATTAGCCCAATACATTGCAGAGTAAGCACTTAATTTTTTTTATTCATTCATTCGAAATTGTTGAACTTCTGCTGTTGATCTTGATTTTGTTATTCATTTTTAAAGAAACAAACAGTATTACATGTCAATACAACCAATTAAACTTGCCTTGTAAGTTATGGTGGAATTGTGAAGTGATCCAACCATTTTGGAGAACAATCTGGAATTAGGCTTAAAAAGTTGTTAAACTGCCTTAACCTTTACCCAGAAATACCACTATTTGATCTATTTCCAAAGATGATTAGGCAAAAAGGGAAAGAACCTATATATTCTAAAACAAGAAAGAACTGGAAATGGCAGGGATACCCATCAAATGGCAAATGTTTGAACAAGTTGTAGTGTATGGTTGTGATGGAATACGACAGTGCTACAAGAAATGATGAGCTCAATGATCTTAGAAGAACATGGAAAGATTTATATTACCACAAAATAATGAGGGAAATGAGCAAAATCAGGAGACATTATATACGGTAAGAGGAATATTGTTTGAGTGAATAAGCCATTTTGATGATTATAAATGCGCAAATGAACTCTAAAGGACATATGAAGAAAGGCATTATCTGCATATAGGGAAAGAACTGATAAGTAGAGGTATATGTAGAACAATGTTACACACATACACACACACACACATTTGTGTCTAATGGTAGCAATCTCTATGGCAGGAAGAAATAAAAAGGAAATGAGTAAGATAATTTTGTTATATATTTAAAAGGAATAGCAAATTTTACTTAATAGAGTTGTAGTTTCATGTGGAATCATTTTTTTTTTATTGTACTATGTCATGGAAATATTTGTTTCATTCTATAAATTTTAAATAAATAAATAAATAAATAAATGCATCTAAATTCATAAAATGTCATAGAAACATTTTAATTATTCCTTCTAAATTTCCATCATTCCATCTAAATCTCCTCCTAAACTTCAGTTTCTTAGTATTCATTTCTATTCATCCCTTCTCATTCCTTTATCCTCTTACATGGTTGCAATTAGTATGTACTTTTTTTTCTGATTTCACCTTATTTTTTTTGTGTTACTTTACAAAAGTCTTTGTTCATGTCTTTAACTTTTTATATTTGTCAATCTTACTTGCATTATTCTGTTCCGTTACATGAATACCATTCAATTTGTTTAATCATTCCCCTGCTGTTGAAGATTTACTTTATCTCTAATATTATGCAATGACAAACAATACTTCTATGAAAATCTTTGAACACATAACTCCTAGGTTGTTTTTGACAATGCTTTCAAATTATATTCTCAACAATGGAAATATTAGGTCAAAGTGATTATTATAAACTGTTAGGATGATTTCTATAACCTTTGCTGGGTATTGCCAAATTGTGCTCTAAAAAGATGCCCTAAATTTTCTATTTCATCAGAATAAATGTATCTGTTTCTCCACAACTTCACCATCGAGTTGTATTGATTTCAATTGTTTTCACCAGTTAGAGGTTGGCAGTTTAAAGTTCTTTTATTTGTATCTCTTGATTGTTAGTGAGGTAGAACATTTTTTTTCAAATGATCATTAGTGTTTCCACTCTTGAAAATCATCTGGTGATAAAAAATATTTTTTGCAATAAAAAAGAAATGGATACAAAAATATAGTGGCTAGAGAGCCAGCTTAGAAGACAGGAAGATTTTCATTCATCTTTTACCTCTAATATATACTATCTCTGAGACTTCCAGATAAGTAACTTACTCTCTCAATTTCCTGGAAAACTCTCTAAGACAATGGTTGTAGAGAAGTTGCTGATATTCACTAGCAGAGGAAGTTTCATCAACAGGAAAGGCCTTACAACAGTGAAATCACAGGTCTGGTTTTTTTTATCTCTATATTATTTTTCTTTTGATTATGTTGTTTTTGCTGAACTGTTTTAAAAAGAGCTTTAACACAAGTTAATCTTGTTCTTAATAATTCCTTCTATTTCTTTAATAAAAACAAATTCATCTCTCTTCCATAATTGAAATAAAAACATTATTCTACTTTCTTCCATCTGTTTTATAGTTCTTTATTTTTTTTATTTTTAAATCTGTCATGCAGCTGGAATTCATTGAGTTATATGGTATAAGATGAGGGTCTAAATCTACTTCCTGCCAAATTGCTAACCAATTTTTCCCAAATACATTTATTAGCTAATCCACTCTTTCTCTAGAGTTTTTTAAATGGGTTTAGCAAGCAGTCATTTTTGCATATATATTATATATACATATGTACATATATATATGTTGGATATATCTTTTCTCTTCTATTTTATTGATCAATTCTCTAATTTTTTTCTGCATCATATGGTTTTAATGATAATCACTCTGTAATATGCTATAAAATATGAGACTCCAAAACCACCTTCATCAACTTTATTTTTCAGTATTTCCCTTGATATTCTTAACCATTTGTTTTTCCATCTACATGCCATTATAATTTTATATAATTCCATGGTGAAGACCCTTGGTATTTTGATTACTGATACATTGAACACATGAATTTAGGAGATAATGTCATTTTTTACTACATTTTTCTGACCCATCCATAAAAATAGAATGCCTGTTCATTTAGATCTTCTTTCATTTTTAGTCATCATAGTCTTATCATTGCCCTTAAACAAGTAACATGCATTTTCAGTTAAACTAATTACTAAATAGTTTATTTTTTACTTATTTTCATAAATAGTAGAGAGGGTTTTTTTTGTTTTCTTGATATTTATTTCTAGTAAATAAGAACAAGAATTTTTGAGGACTAATTTTTTATCCTGTGACTCTACACACTATGTCATCCTCAAGCAATGGTACCCTGATCTCTTTAGCTCCAGTATTGATCTCTCTAATATTTCTCTCCTATTTTTTTCAATTGCTAGAATTACCCAACACTGAATTTTAAAGACACACTAAAAATGAATATCCTATTTTTGTACATGTTTTTAAATAGAACTGTTTTCAATGTTTGTCCATTGCATGTTATACAAACTTTTTATTATAGAATGAGGACTATGCCTGTTATTTCATTGGCTTAGGAAACTGATAAGTCACTTAATCTCTCATTGATCCAAGCAATTCTCTAAGACCAAAAGTTGAAAAAGGTTGCCAATATGCATTTATAGAGGAAGTCTTCTCTCTGGGAGATTCATGCACCAAAGAAATCACTGGACTGGACAAAAATAGCAACTATAATAGCTGGCATGTCTATCTATCTATCCATCCACCCATCCATCCATCTATCTCTTTAAAGTTTATAAAATATTTTACGTGCAAGAGAATGGTCACTAAAATCTCAGCCCAAGTCTGAAAAGATGTGGCCACCCCAGGTGATTTTTTTTTTCTGAAATATGAAATAATCCCTTGACTGAATTACAAAGGAAGCAATGCAATAGGATGAAAAATAGTGAGTCAGTCCTTTAAAGTCAGCATACTGAGTTTCAGAAATAGAATTGAAGAGGAACTCAGTTTCTTAGGGGAAAGGAGAAAACTCATGGAGCTAGAGAATGAAACAATGTTTAAAGAAACAACATGGAACTGGGAGGGTAAAAATGAAGGTCTAAGCAACCAACTCAAAGAAAGGAGCCAGGAGCAAGGGAGTGAGACTGCTTGGGATAATCAGGCATGAGGACAGACACTGTGTTCAGAAGGGTAAACCTCTTCAGAGAAGAGACAAAGGTAGATCTAACACTGAAATGTTTTGCCTAAAATTACACTTCTGACTGGGAGCTTGAAGCCAACACAAAGATAAAGAAAATTATAGATCCTTTGACACTGTTTCCTAGATTGAAGAAAAAAATATTTATACTGGGAAACCAATTTGGGCAACTGAACAGTAGAAATCTGTGGGCAAATAGGAGTGGTTTAACCCCTTAATATTGATACACATCAATTATTTCATTTGATACTCATAACAACTTTGCAAGGCAATTATTGCCATTTCTATTTTATATAGGAAGAAACTAAGACTTAGTGAGTTTGAGTGACTTGCCCATCCTTCACCACTGCCCCATCACAAAAATGTCCAAGTGTCGGCTGAATGAGCACTTGCCAGGGAAGTTGTAGAGGAGGTTTCTGCTCAGGTATGCCTGGACTAGATGGTTAAATGGACCTTCAACACTGAAATTCTGTGTAACTGTGATTCCATCCAAGATTTCATCCAAGGAGAATTCTTTTTCTATGCAGTTCCAAAAGGAACTTTTTTAATATTTGAAGCATCTCTTTCATCAGCATTTCTTTTCTCCTATCTAAACTCTTTTATGAGTAGAAAATATTCACTAGATATCCTGGACCAAATAATTATAAAGCCTGTGAATTATAGCCATAGAAATTGTAAGCACTTGCATCTTTGCCCACAAAGGAGAGAAATGGGGCTATAAAATATTCACTGTTGCAAATACAAGAGGGCCTGATTGGAAATACATTTTCACTAACTTGTGGAAACCCTGAATCCTTCAAAGTCTCATGATGATGAAAGCACACTGCTGGCACCTGGGCTCAGTTTGGTACAGACAAAGATTATACTTGACCTGAACTACAAAGCTTTCTTTTCCCTAAGAAAATGTTTATTTTATCGTGTAGCAGAATAAAGTTATACCATCTGTCTGCCAATTCAGAATGAAGTTAAAGATAGGAGTCTGAGGACTTCTAGGCATGGGAAAAAACTTCCTAAATCTCATGATTAGTAGATTCCCTTCTTGTCACAATTTCCCAAAGCAAATTGACTTATGAAATAAATTTTGATTTTTATAATTCTAAAAGAGAGTGACCCCCACCTACTTATAAAATCACCTCTAGAAAAGCAAAAGGGTGAGAGAGGGCAAGAATAGCTACTGCCTAGAGTTCAAAATCATGCCACCATTGAATGCATTGGTTCTCTGATTACTATAAATTTAAATTGGCCTGAGTAGGAGCTCAACATAAAAGTATCATTCAAAAAGACAGACGGCATCATCTACACTGGAAAAACAAAGTGGATGGAAAACATATTGTCCAGATTACAACATACAGTAGAATGGGAAGTCCCTTAAGTTAGACCATCTGTACAAAATACCCTGGACAGTTACTGAAGATGGAAACTGAACTAGGCTTAGAATTAGATTGGAGGGCATTGATCTGTGTTCCATTTGAAAAAACTGTATAGTGCTTTCTATGTTCCAAATCATATTCTTACTAAAGAGTCCACTATTAAAAAAAATAAGAGTTTCTAAGTGATGTCCTGAAGGTAAAACTAAATCATGGAATACTACAATATCAGATGGGAAGATACATGATAGATGAAATCCTTTACAAAAGCACATAAAATCATAAATCTTGAGCTGAAAGGGACCTTAGAGGCCATCAGTTCCAACTCTCTTATTTTACAGATGTGGAAACTAAGGCATTGAGAGGTTCAATGACTTTCCCAAGGTCATACAGTTAGTAAATGTTAGTAAAGGATGACTTGAGCCTGAGTCTTCCTGAGTCCAGATCCAATACCCTTTCTACACAGCATAAGGATTGCACAAAATGAGAAACTCAAAATGACTTTTGGTCTCCACATGTAGAAGAAGTACCCATGCAGCCAATATCAAAGATTTGTCAAGGTCTTGAAATATGAAGCTTTCTTTGAGAGGAATGATGAAAATTTTAAGAGTATCAAATAATAAGAGCATCAACCTTTGCATTGAGTACAGTTTTTTATGTTTATTTTGTTCTCTAACTGTGTTTCTTTAATGGGGTTCCTTAAGAATGGTTTAACACATGGCTTGTATCTTATTGCTTCTCTGAGGCTTGAGCATTGACCCCTAGCACTGCATCCTTAAACAGACCTGCATTTTGCTACTTGATTTTGCAATCCATGAAGAATTTCTTACCATCACCCAAGTGATATAGTGATGGCTCATTTGAGAACAAACACATTTGTCCATCTAAAAGTCTTAATCCAGGTGCAGGGAACCTGCAGCCTCGAGGCCACATGTGGTCTTCTAGGTCCTCGGGTATGGCCTTTTGACCGAATTCAAACTTCACAGAACAAATCCTTTTATTCAGGGCATCTGATCTGTGAAGTTTGGATTCAGGCAAAGGGATGCACTTAAGCACCTAGAGAGCCACATGACCTCAAGGCTGCAGGTTTCCCACCTCTGCTCTCATACTCATCAAGGATCTTCTCTTGTATTCTGATATTTATCTCCTACTTTTCTTTTAAATGAGAACAGATAGACATTAGCTTTAGGGAAGGTGATGAAAAGAATAAGCCACAGGGAAGGATTGGAGACTAATCAAAAGGGCTGACATGTGGGAAGAAGGCTAGAAGTCTGCTTGGAACATTTGAGTTGCTCAAATGGCACCCGAGTGGATTGCCAGCTGTCAGCGGCACTGAATGGAGCAGATGAGCAGGTGCAAGAACGTGATGATGAGGGACATGATGACAGTCCTATGCCAGTCACATTTTCCTCACAAGGTGTCCTGCTCATCTGTTATATATTTGAGCATTTTTTATTAGGCGATTTAGAGATTTTTAAGCTATTTAGAGCATTTAAGGTTTTGTATCTCTGAACAGATGGTAAGAATGGTGAGTACGTGTGCAGTTGGCATGTGTGTTGGGGGAGGTGATACTGGACAAGCAGTAAGGGTAAGGAGAGAAGGTGGCATCCTCCCACATGTCAGCTCTTTCCTCCGTCATCACCATGCTGCACCTAGAAACTTTCTATCTCTAGGATATTCTCCAACTATGTTTATATTTCTAATGTATCCGTGGTCCTCTTGTCATTCTCAGACATTTGGAAAGAAGAATCCTTGCCACCTCCTGGGATCTAGCAAGTTTTGCATCTCTGCTTGCTAGGAACAATACAGAGAAAGGAGTGAATGAAACAGCAAAATAAGTTGAAGCTGGCCTTTAGCAGTGCTAATATATTTTAGGATGTTAGGGGAAGTGCTTTTGTGGTGAGAGAGAACTGCGGGAACAGATAACCTCTGGGCACCCTAAAAACCCATAGATTTATCTTGCCCTAGGTCAGATAGAGATAGGGAGAGGAAGTAGACTCATGATTTCACTGGTATAGGGAACTCCCACATAAGTAAACATAAATCAGCATCTTCTCTGTAGAGAATTACCCAGAGCACTGAGAAGCTAAGCTAAGCCCAGGGTCATAGACAGTAATTGTCAGATATGAGACTTGATCTTCCCTGCCCCACGCAAGAACCCAATACTCAATATACACCAATAACAGATGGAAAACTACCATATCTGAATAGCTGAGGATGTTCCCTGCCTCTCCAGGCAGGAACAAGATACCCAGTTCTTGAATTCACAGATAAAACAACAAATATACTTGGAGACAACCTTAAAAA
This sequence comes from Potorous gilbertii, assembly GCA_028658325.1. Lineage (NCBI taxonomy): Eukaryota > Metazoa > Chordata > Mammalia > Diprotodontia > Potoroidae > Potorous > Potorous gilbertii. The sequence goes on along the minus strand of CM053769.1, from coordinate 695,074,275 downwards.
TAACCATATGATCCTCAGTTCAGATCCAAAAACTAGTTGTGGAGCCAAAGACAAACAGGCCACAAGACCTAAGAGAATTTTAACATACTCTACTTTGTGAATGATCAAGGACTCTGTGGAATGAAGCTGCTGACCTGATGCAAGAATGCCTCAGGATGTGTCTCAAAATCGGCAGACAAGTCTATGGTTATTCTACCTTCCCAGGCCTTTGGTGATACCAGTACACCCACTCTTGAATTGGCCTCTGCCATCTGAGGTGGGTATAGTCAGTGGCAATCCCTAGGTCCCATTATCTCCAAGGGAGAATACAGACACATCTCATGCATCTGCAGCCAACTAAAGTCAACTAATCAAGCCAAGAATAGGTTTTAATAAGGGTAGGAGAACTCTGAGCCCTAGAAAATATTATGACCACTTGTGTAGATCATAAGAACACCAACTTGCGCTCTCTCTCTCTCTCTCTCAAATCACTGAGTTCTGTATAGTCTGTTTCAGGATGGGGATGTTAGTCAATCACCAGTATCCCTCTGCAGCCAGGATCATGTTAACTGTCCCATCCCCTCCTGTGGGTTGAATTACTCACAGGTTCATCCACCAATGTCAAGCTCCTTGTGTTGGTTCGTCAATCCCTTGCTCCCTCAAATGGCAGCTCTGAGTCTTTGTCTTCTAACTTGCTCTACACTGACCCCTTTGAACGCTTTTGGGGGTTTGTTTGAGGTCTTGAGAAAGACCACCCTCTTTTCCCTTCTATCTACCAAGCAGTGAGTGGCAATTTTTCAAGCTTCCTCTGGCCCCTCCATTGCTTTCTTAGTAGAGCTCCATGTCATAAAAGATCTGCTCTGCTTGGGCCACTCCCCACTCCCTTATTATGGTGTTACTGAGGAAAGCAAGGCCACTGAAGTATGGAAAGAAGGTAGTGGCTGTTGCCAGTAGTAGCATGAAAGCATCAGTTTCTCTCTGACACTGCGGCTTCCGGAAACCAGCATGTGAAAGCAGGGCTATGTAAAGCTTCTGTACTGGTGTTTGAAGATCAACCAACACAGAATGCCCATGCAGGACTTGAGTTTTTTTGGAAGGAAAACGAGTAAACCAGTATCAGGAATCTGGGATGCAATACAATTAAAAATTAAAAAGAAAAATAAGTATGACCATTACAGTAAAGACTTCCACCCCTCTACCTTCTATGGGAAGAGACGAAGAGGAGAGAAGAAGCATTTATTGAGAACCTACGTGCCAGGACTGTGCACAGTATTATCTCATTTATCCGCACAAGCCTAAGAGGTAGGTGCCCTTCACAAATGAGGAAAATGAGACAGACAGAGATTAAGTGGTCTGCCTAGGGTCACACAGCTAGTAAGTGTCAGAGACCAAATCTGAACTTCGATCTTCATGACTCCAGACCCAGAAATCTATCCACTCTATCCCTTCATTGCCTATGGGAGGAAGCAGATAGAGTTCTGAGAAAGGGTTATGTTTAGGAGTGTCAGGAAGTGACCTCAAGACTGGTGTTTATCAAAAGATGGTTTCAGAGAAACTGTGACTGCTGTAACAAGGAAGGCATTTGGTGCTTGTGATGAGAGTGTGCCCTGGTTTTGCCTTCCTGTGATGTTAGAGTAGAGGGAAGAAAAGAGGGTTCTAGCAAATGATGGCAATGTTTGAAGGCTTGGGATTGACAAAAAAGTAAAAGGTGTCAGTGTGGACAAATGGAACCCTTGGGTGTGTTTAGAAGGTTGTTGAAAGCAGAGGCAGGGAGACTATAGACCTGTATGGGTAGAGGTCTGACTTACTCTCTAGAGGTAGCATTCTATCCTCAGCCTCACAAGTAAGGAGTATATCCTATCAGAGAGTGAGTTGTGATAAAAACCTGGAAGATTAGAATCTGTTTAATGAAATATACATAAGTTTTATATAATATACAGATATGTATGTGTATTTATGTGTGTACATATATACATATGTATTGTATGTACATATGTGCACATGTATATATAAATACATATGCATATATGTATGTATATACACATATGAATTGTGGGCTTCTGCCCTCCCTCCTCAATTCAGTATCAGATATATTCCCTTGGTCAGGGATGGGGACAGGGTGATACAGGGTACTGGACATCGTGACAGCCTGGTAGGACCTTATTATTGGCTTAAAAAATAGAGATTTGGCATTTTTTACTTTATCCATTTGTGTCCCCTTATCTTATGTCTCCATGGAATTCTTGTGTGCTGGACTATGCTGACCTGAGGTCTTGAGCTCAGAAAAATACTGAAGGTACATGGCAGTGTTGAGTTCATATTATAAGTATGGCAAAAACTTTGCTATTGAAATTCCTTCTGAACGAAGAAAGCAACCCACATGTACCAAAATATTAATGTTAGCTGGTATTATAATGACAAAGAACTGGAAACCAAGCTGATGCCCATCAATTTAAGAATGGCTAAACCCTTTGGAATATGAATGGAATGGAATACTATGGTGGCCATGAGAAATGATGAAAGGGATAGATTCAGGGAAACCTAGGAAGCCTTGTATGAAAAGACAGAGAGTAAAGAATTTGTACAGTAAAAATAACATTTTAAAGACAAAAATTTTGACATTCTTAAGAATTGTGATGAATGGAATGACCAACAACAAATCCAGAAGCCTGATGAGGAACTGAAGATACATAATGAGACATACCGTGTTTGACATGGTCAATGTAGGAATTTATTTTACTTAAGGATATATTTGTTATAAGCATTTTGATTTGCTTCTCCATCCCCACTCCCACTTTAGTGTGAGCAGAGGAGAAAATAAATGTTTGATTGAAAAAATGACATAGAAATCTTTAAGAAATCACTTCTGAGTCACTTTCTCTCCTTTTGGGTATGCCAGCAGCAGAGGTCATGGGAGCCTGACAGCCAGCTTCAACACCTGCTTGTTCAGGCCTGAGAGCTGGAGCTTAGATAATAGAGCATGCCTCTACATGCCTGGGAGAACAGTCAAGCTTGTGCTGAGCATTTATACAGGAAACAGTCCATGGGAGTAAAACAGTCTTTTGTACACAGGAAGCTGTGGTCCTCTCTGGTGTTCACTTAGTTTAAGACTTCAAAAGATTTCCCTGGGGCACAGACACAAGCCCAAATCAGGACTGTTAGTATATTTGCTACAACATTTTTCTAAATAAAAATGGAGCTCTTGAAGTGAGGGTGAGGCATTGATAAACATGAAGAGAGCTGATAAAAATGTTAAAATGTTTCTAACTCCATGAGTTTCCAAAATTATTTGGAGTTTTTGAGAGTCCCTTCTCATATGAGTTTCTAAAGCTTCTTTTCTTCCTTAAAATATTTTTTACAATTACATGTAAAAACAATTTTTTAGCATTTTGGTAAATTTTGAGCTCCAAATTCTCTCCCTCCCAGGGAGAAGGCAAGCAATTTGATATTGGTTATACATGCCCAGTCATGCAAAACCTATTTCCAGATTAGTCATATTGTGAAAGAAAATACGAATTAAAAAAAAGTAAAAGTAAACAAAGTTTAAAGAAAAGCGTGATTTGATCAGCATTCAGACTATCAGTTCCTTAGCTGGAGTCAGATAGCATTTTTCATTGTAAGTCTTTCTTCATTGTCTTGAATATTTAATTGCTGAAAGTAGCTAAGTCATTCGCAGTGGATCATCACACAGTATTGCTACTATTGCATACAGTGTTCTCCTGGTTCTGCTCACGTCACTTTGCATCAGTTCATGAAAGTCTTCCCACATTTTTTTCAAATCATCTTGCTTGTCATTTCTTATGGCACAATAATATTTAATCAATCATGTACCCCAGCTTGTCCATCATTTCCCAAATGCTGCACATCCTCTAAATTTCCAATTCTTTACCACCACAGAAAGAGTGACTATAATTATTTTTGTAAATTTAGGTCCTTTTTATTTTTTCCTTTTTTAACCTTTTTGAGATACAGACCTAGGAGCAGAATAACTGGACCAAAGGGTAGGCACAGTTTTATAGCTCTTTGGCCATGGTTCCCAATTGCTCTCTAGAATGACAAAACTCTACTAACAATCCGTTAATATCCCAGTTTTTCCACATCCCCTCCAACATTTGTCATTTTCCTTTTCTATCATATTAGTCAATCTGATATCTGTGAAATAGTATCTCAGAGTTGTTTTAATTTGCATTTCTTTAATCAATAGTGACTTAGAGTATTTTTTCATATGGTTATAGATAGCTTTGATTTCTTTTTCTGAAAATTGCCTGTCCATATTCTTTGACCATCTATTGGGAAATGACTTGTATGGTTATAAATTTGACATGATTGCCTATAATATTTGGGAAATGAAGCCTTTATCAGAGAAACTTTCTATTAAAAAATTCCCCAGTTTTCTGCTTCACTTTTAACCAGGTCTTTATTGGTTTGCTTGTGCAAAAATTTTTAATTTAATGTAATTTGGATGTTATTACCACTTAACACATATGTACTTAGTATTGATATTACTTCATTGCCTATAGTACCTTTTTAGCAAAATGTAGTTTCCCTGCTTATTTCTTTCAATTAGATCTATTTTTGCTTTTTCTTTGTCTGAGATCATGATTCTTACCCCTGATTTTTTTTTCCTTCAACTAAATTACAGTGGATTCTCTTTTAGCTCTTTACCTTTATTTTGTGTGTGTTTCTCTGCTTTAAGTGTGTTTCTTATAAACGATATATCATAGGATTCTGGTTTTTTAATCCACTCTGCTCTCTGCTTCCATTTTAATGGATAAGTTCATCTCATTCACATGCGGAGTTATAATTATTGTGTATTTCTTTGTGCTCTGCTCTATGAAGAAAGCCAGGCAGCTAGATAGTATGGTGTATAGAGTACCAAGGCTGGAGTCAGGGAGACTCATCTTCCTAGTTCAAATACAGCCTCAAACACTTACTAGATGCGCCACCCTGGACAAGTCACTTACTTATTCGCCTCAGTTTTTCATCAGTAAAATGAGCTATTTCATTCTTCAAAATGAAATCCTTCATCCTTCTTCAGAAGGAAGTAGCAAACCACTCTAATACCTTTGCTAAGAAGATCCTAAATGAGGTCACAAAGTCTTAGACATGACTGAAAAAATGACTCAACCACAGAGGTTGAAAAAGGTTAAGTAATTTGTTCAAGGTCACATAGGTATTACGTAACAAAACCAGAATACAAAACCTGGCTCTCTGCTTCCACATCAGTATTCTTTTCATTATACTTTGTAGACCCTCAACAGCTGACTCTGATGTGAAAATATTGAGTGAGCCTGGACCTCTGCTGGGAAGTCTACAGGGTACCATTAGTGCATACTTGTAAAAATCAGGTAGCTGTCAGATGATAATCACCTATTAAATGAGGGAGACTGGTTCAAACAAACAAAAAATATTATAATTGAAAAGTGAAATGTAAAAAGAATCCTGAGTAGCTAACAGGATTTTTGCACTAATAAACATTAACTATTAGCTTTTTAAATTTTATTTTTAATTAAAATTTATTTTCCTAATTCTGCTAGCTTCACTCTATATCAGTTTATAGAGGTCTTCTCACTTTCCTCTGAAACTGTCCATGGATTCTTATGGCACTCTAATATTATATGAATTCATGTAACATAATCTGTTTAACTAATCACCAAGAACTGCCCCTTTGTTTTTTAAGTTTTAGTTACTATCAAAAAGAACATGGAACAGCTATGTGGTGCAAAGGGCAGAGTGTTAGTCCTGTAGTCAGGAGGATCTGAGTTCAAATCTGGCCTCAGACACTTACTAGTTGCGTGACCCTCGGCAAGTCATATCACCCTGTTGGCCTCAGTTTCCTCATCTGTCAAATGAGCTGGAGAAGAAAATGACAAACCACTCCACTATCTTTGCCAAGAAAAACCAAAAAGAGTCAGCCATGACTTAAAATGGTTAAACAATAAAATAAAAAGAGCTGCTAATTTTTTTTTTAATATACATATAGGTCTTTTTCTTTGATCTCTTTAGGATATAGGCATTGAAGTGGTGTAGCTGGATCAAAGGATATGCATGGTGATGTAACTTTCTGAGCATAGTATCAAACTGCTTTCCAGAATGATTTGTACAATCCACAACTCCACCAACAATGTACTAGTGTACCTATTTTCCTGAAGGCTCTCCAATATTTGTCATTTTCTTCATATTTGCCAGTCTGATGGTGTTATGTAGAAACTCAAAGTTGCTTTAAATTGAATTTCTCTAATTATTAGTAATTTAGAGCATTGTTCATTTGATTTTTTTGATAGCTTAGAATTCTTCCTTTGAAAACTACTTGTTCTTATCCTTTAACTGTTTATCTTTGACTGTTAAGGGAATGGCTTGATTTTATAAATCTGAATCAGTTCCTAATATATCTTGAAAATAAGACCTTTTTTGGAGAAATTTTCTGTAAAGATTTTCCCCTTTTCCCATTTCCTTTCTAATTCTATATTTATTTATACAATTTTTTATTTTGTTAAATCAAAAATGTTATTTTCTATGATCCTCTCTAACACTTTTACAGTCAGAAACTCTTCCCCTATCCGTAAATCTGAAAAGTAAATTTCTCCTTGTTCCTCTAATTTGTTTGTGATATAATCATTTCTGTCTAGGGCACATATCTATTCAGAGCTTATCTCAGTATGTGGAATAAAGTGTTTTAATCCATTTGTCTGGATGTGGCATAGGGATGGCAAGTAGGCTTACAATTTCACTAGAACAGGGAATTCCAGATGAGGAAACTCTCTCTGCCAATCAACCTTATCTGAAACTTAAAATCTTAGGAGTTATTTTTTTTTAATTTTACTTATTTTATTCCAAATTTAAGAAATAAAACAAGCATTTTCATAACATATTATAATATAAAAAAGATGATTGTATGTGAAACTGAAATCTATTATGTACAACTTATATATATAGGCATATACTATATATGTACTATATACATATAATATATATACACATATATATTATATATGTACAACATATATAATAAAGTTATCATGTAACTTACTTCTTTCCCCTTTTTTCTTCCTCTTTTCCCCCTTTCCCTGGAGTTGTCTACTATTAGATACAAATATGTATGTACATGTAAAATCATTCTGTACCTCTATTGATCACTTTCTTCTCTGGATCCAGACTGCATCTTCCTTCATATGCCTTTTGTGGTTAACTTAGGTATCGATAACAGCCGAAATGACCGAGTCTTCAAAATAGTTCTTAAAACAATGTTGCTTTTGCTGTACATGACATTCTCTTGATCCTGCTCATTTTACTTTTCATTATTTCATGCAAGTCTGTCCATGTTTTTCTAAGATCATTGACCTTATCATTTCTTATAGCACGGTATTGTTCCATCACAATCATATACTAACTTTTCAACCATTTCCCAATGGATGGGCATCTCCACAGTTTCTAGTTCTTTGCCACCACAAAAAGAGCTGCTATAAACATTTTAGAACATTGTAGGTCTTTTCCTTTTTCCCTAATCACCTTCAGAAACAGATCTATGGCTGGGTCAGAGGAAATAGGCAATTTAATAACTCTTTGGGCATAATTCCATATTGTGTTCCAAAACAGATCCATTCAAGGGTTCTTAACATTTTTTATTTTTATTTTTTGACATGGACGCCTTTGGCAGCCTGGTCAAACCTGGACATTTCTTACAATATTTGCGAATGCGTAGAATAAAATGCATAGGATTAGAAAGGAAAAACACAGCAAAATATTTTCAAAAAAATAAAAACCAGTTTAGAGATTGTGAAAAAAAAACCAAACCCATGTTGAGAACCCTAAGTGTCGATCACAGTTTCCAATCCTCCACCTTTCCAATCTCCTGCTCTGGCTTCACTCCCCTCTATATATTAGACAGTAATTCAGCAATTCAACCGTATATATTCAGTTGTCCTTGAGTTCTCTGCCCCACTGTCCTATTTCCTTACCAAATCCCAACTAGAAAAGAAAGATCCTCATAAACTACCTCATCATTCATTCAAATTCTTTATCACTCGTTTGCAACATTTCTTCTCTTCAACGTGTAGGGAAGGGTAGAGAGACCCATTTGTGGTGAAGGCTGTCATGGCCTAACTAGAAGGGAGACAGTATAAACATCTCTAGCCTTCTTTCCCCCCACCAGAAGGGAGAGAGTATAAACATCTCTAGCCTTCTTTCCCCCACCCTTCTCCAAGGGGGACTTTTATTCTTGCCACAAGGGTAAGCAAAAAGTTGGAACCATTCTGCTCTCTTCAGAGAAAGGGTACAAACTAGAATCTTATTTCTCTGCTCTCATAAATGTTATTAATCTATGGGATGTGATTGGGTTCTATCTAACTTCTGATTGTTTGGTTATCATTATTAGGAGGAGGAAAGACCCTAAGTTTCAAGTCCAAGGCTTGATGACTTTCTTACCAAATTCCAGTTCTACAATGAACACTCATAGCAAAAAGTCAATAAAGCCATTTATCCAAATGAGAGCAAAACAAAGAAATCAGAGAAAGTACACATAGGAGAATATATAGTAGACTATATAGAGTGAAGGATCTCTCCCACTGGAAGTGAGGTAACTCAGTTCAACCAAGACAGAGAGTCCTGAATCTCACCCAAGGGAAAATGCCTCCAAATCTCTATGCTAGTAATGTGGGAATAGGAACATGATGGAGGCTGCTTGTTCCTCTCATAACTTCCCAGAGTCTTTTCCTTCAGCAGCTTGAAGTGGGATTGACCTTTTCCATCTTCTCTCTCAAAGAGCCAGAAGCACCTGAGGTGACTTGGTACTTGATGAGTGCTGAAAAAGATTCAAAGCCTCAAAAGTTACTGAAGGAGACTAGCCTTGAAGAGTCCTGAAGAAGACCCCTCCTGTTCTTGCCAACTGACCTTCATGTAGGGCAGGGAGTTCACTCCACCAATGAAGAGAGAGTCCCAGACCAGTGGGCTTTGGGAGAGGGATCCCAAATTCTTTATTATACCTTCACAAAATTTCTTCCATACCTATGCTGGAAAAGGAGCAAAAGTTGGAGCCAAAGACATGGTAGAGAAAGTCCAAAAGTGTAGCTTGTCAGGATGGTCAGAGTTATAGGTTGCAAAGGACTGAAGACATGGCTAGCCTGGGCATTTTACTTCAAGTAGAAGTTCAAGGAGGAACCAACTAACCAGAGGAAGGATCTTCAAGGGCCCAGTCTTTCCAGAAGGACAGTATTCATTCCAGTGTTGACACACCAAGTGAGGCAAGGTCTGTACCTTCCATCCCCTCCTAAGATGTTCTTCTATGCTTAATGGGGCAGGAACTTTCTCATCCATCAAGTTGATCCCAGTTTGTGACTACAACACAAGGTCAGTTATCATCAGGCCTGTCATACACCAAGGCAGGCAGCATGATGGTAATGAAGATTGTTCATTGGATGGGAGGCTCTGCTCTTTTGTTATTTGATGTAGCAAAGTTACAGATGAAAGATTTGTTGTTATAATTCAAAAATGGTTCTTGTCTTTGACAACTTAATTGTGTTTGCAGAGAAGTTCTGGATCCCTTCTCTTGCCAAGATGTGAGTTGAAGAAGGATCTACCAGAAAATTTAATGAAATAAAGCCATGGTGGGGAGGAGGGAAGCCGTATCACTACTGGTTGTAGCAACCAGGGTCCACTTGTTCTTTTGTTACCTGAGGTAAATATGTTCCCCCCTGCTCTTAATAATTATGTTCTCACATGCTACCACTAAAATAGATTTTGGGGAACGTAAGTCTTATCCTTTTCTCTTTTAATTTATGGGATAAAACAGGCATTTCCATAATACAGTGTAATAAAAAAGATGATTGCACATGAAACTGCAAATCTACTCTATGTATATCTTGCTATTCCTTTAAAATATATAATAAAGTTATCATGTAAGTTTTTTTAAAATTTCTTCCCACCCCGACCCTAGAGATGGCTACCATTACGCACAAATAGGTATATGTATACACACACACACACACACACACACACACACACACGCACACATATATGGATTTCAAAGTTTCTGTAAATAACCCAAGGAAGAATTCAAGTGATGGGGTTCAAAAGCACTGCATCATGGAAGAAGAGAAATCTCACTGGTTCTGGTGTCAGAGGCCTGGTATCAAGTCCTGTCTCTCCTACTACCTGTGTGACCTTGCAACCACATCCCTTACCTGTGACTCAGTGTCCTCATCTGTAAAATGAAGGCGTCATATGATGTGGCCATTGAGGTACTTTCCAATTCTAAAAGAAAATAATAGCCAGCATTTACATAATATGGCGCTCAAGGTTTATAAATCTCTTTCCATGTATTATCTTACTTGACGTTCACAACTGTCCTGGGGAGGGAGGTGCTGTTATCATTCTCAGTTTAAAGATGAAAAACTTGAAGAAGAAAGAGGTCACATGACTTGCCCAAGGTCATCCAGATGACAAAAATTCAAATCAGGATTTGAACTCTGGTCCTCTCTGACTCCAAATCTGTTTCTCTGTCCTCTAGACCAGATGGTCTTTAGAGCTAAGAGCCTGTGATCTCAGTTTTATTGTTTAGGAATCCAGTTTTAGCCTTTTTTTTTCTTTTCCTGTATTGTTCTGTCTTGTTGGACCAGTGGGTTCCCCATTTGTTTGTGTTTGAGATGAGGAGTAGCTTTAGTGTAAAGCTGATAATGTCCCTTTAGCTTAATTAAAAACATTTTTAAAAAACCAAACAAATAAGTCCTTTCCCATGGTTGTGAAGCTGACCTGACCCAGAAAGCCAGCAGCGGTTACCTGCCAATGAGGCCCGTCCCAATTCCCTCACCTGAAGGTCTCCTATGAAGAGTCTGGCTGTGCTCCCTCAGCACGTGTTGGAGAACAGTTTGTGCACAAGAGGAAGCCAAAAGGAGGATTTCAGAACTGTGGAATTCCCTCTCCCTTCCACGTGCCTATAACGTGTTCACTTCCAATAACCAAGGACCTTTTCTTCCCTCTTGGCTAAGCTTCAACCAAGACTTCTGTGAGAAACTGGAACAAATGAAGAGAAGTTGGGGGCCAAATCAGTGAAGCAAGGCAGCCTTCAGGCGGCATGTTGGCCCTCCACCTGACTCCAGTGGCTGAGCCTGGTGGGATTGACGTACCAGCAGCCAGGCTGTTCCCGGAGGTGGTAAAGTCAGCAAAAGCAAACCCTGCACCCTGGGGGGCAGGATCTTCCCTCCAGCCTGGAGCACAACTCTCTGAGTGGCTCTCATTCATTGCCAGAATGTATAATAGGCATGCTCATATGTGTGCAAGCACAGAGTTGCAGCTGTATGCCATACCCTAAACACACACAGTGTATACTGCCAGGCTCCACTATAGGAACCTACTAGACCTGAGACTCCTTTATCATCTTATTCCGTGAATCTACATAAAAATGTGAGGGAGGAAGGAGAGAAAGAAAACTCTAGGTAGCATATTACTGTCTTTTTCCTTATGTCAAAAAGAGAGTCATATTTTAGCTAAATATGAACATGATACAATAACTCCTTATGTATTCAGAGATCATTTATCCAACAACTTCAGCACCCTAAAATAGCCAGGAATTGGGTGGTCAGGGGAACATGTGCCTTTGAGAAGCTAAAATAGATGTCACATAAAATTTTAAGAGTTTTGAACCATGCTAAGACTTTGGGGATACCCTGTACATCTAGGAGAATTTCTCAGGTTCTCATTCAGAGCTTATTTACTCTTATTTTACATGCACTCTTACCTAACAAGCTTGGATAGCAAATTTTCCAGTCTACAGTGGATGAGAAATAGCAGATCAGAAAGGGGGACAGATACTTTTAGAAGCAGACGTCATGATGACGGCAACGATACCATTATATAATGCTTCAAAAGTGCTTTTCTGTATTATCTAATTGCATTCTTAAAAGAATCTGCAAAGTATTCTCTCAGTTTCTCACAAAGCTACTTCTCATTTCAAACACACACACACACACACACACACACACACACACACACACTCGAAACCCTCTGGCTAAAATGGATGAATTGAAAAAAGGAAAAGAAGGAAAACTCTCTTAGTTGTGGAGGTACAAGATGTTTTACAGATGAGGAAATGGAGGCCAAATGACTTGTCCCAGGTCACACAGCTAGTAAGCTTCTAAGACAGGTTTTGAACTCAGGCCTTCCCAATCCCAATTCCAGTCTACTGTGCTACCAGATGCCTAAAGGCAGGAGAAGTCAACATTTGACATAAAAGAAGAAAAAGAAATAGTGTCAAGGACAGACATGTCACTATATCAAGGAATTATAATTTGTCTTTGTGGACAAATCTCAACCTACTTTTTACTTCTGGTCTTAAAGAGTTTCCTCAGGATCAGAGGAGTTACATGATTTGCCCAAGGTCACATATAGCTAATAAAAACCAGAGGCAGAATTTGAATCCTAGATTCAGATCCAGCACTCTACTCACTACCTCATCCTACTCCTCTCCAAAGATAGGAGCAGACACAAGAGCTCCCAGAACACAGCAGCTGAGGGCCATGTGGGAGAGGGGCATGCAGCTATATGGGCCTTCATAGTCTCAGAGTACTTGACCGGACTGCACAGTATGGCAATAGACCCTCCTTAAAAGCCCTTTTTCAATGCCTCATTGAATGACTCTGGGTCATCTAAAGCTAGGCCAGTGGAGCCCAAGTTATGACAAATTCTCCTACACTGGGAAACCTTCTAGCACAGTGTGAGCAATAGCTTCTGTCTTCTCTCCAAGGACCAACTCAGGGAAGAATGGAGAAGCTCATCACTAGTAGGTGATAGAATTTCATATCCATGACAATATATGAAAATAAATAATTTTTGATGGTCTTTAGTCTTCTGTAGCCCTAGGGCAAGCTGTGGTCTGACTTGTATCCAGAAGAGAACCAACCCTGGGATACAGATAGAATTTCAAAGGGAAGGTCTTGAGTTACGGCACAGACAGAATTACAATTGAATCGATACTAGGAAATATTACTGACCTCTACCAGATAGGTAGCTAGAGCACAACAATTTCTTTGTTTCAACTATGAAAAAAATTTGCCAAGTGATATAGGTGGTATATATGACAATACCTATACAGATACATAAAGCATCCAGCATGGTAGGCTCTTGAACTCCTTAGACATGGCTGGTTCTCCATCTAACAGGGACTACACAAGTCACCATTTTGAATTTAGCTTTATGGAGACAGAAGGGGGTGTAGGGAATACAAAGACCCAGAACTCTCCAAGATTATCACCACTTAAACTTGATCTGTATTTAACAACTGTATCCTAGCAAACTAAAAACACCTGTGTCTGTGTGTGTATTTTTTTCAAAAGATAGGGAATAACTAATTACATAATGGGAGCCATTTCTGAATCTGTGTATTGGACCATCATTAGAAACAAAAAAATAACTGGAAGAAAAGAAAAATTTGGGACTATATGTACATACACATAACATACACACATATATGCACACTCACATACATACATCTTGTTATAGTTGTTGTTGCTTCTTTGTTTTCAAGAGGACAAATGAAATCCCAAGTGATGTCTTGACTTGCTTATGAACTGGATTTAAGTGAGGCAGAGCAGAACAGAGTCATCAGCTTCACTCTCTCTTCCAGAGTCATCAACTCTAGAGGTAAGATAAAAGTTAAGACCATTGGTGATGACCCAACATTCAATGGATGACCTTGGAGTCTTCAATGTCTGACCAGCCTCAAACCCCTGGGTGAGTTAGGAGGATGTTCACCCCAAGTACGTGAAGACTTCCCCTGGCAGAATGGACAGACAGGAACAATTTGCTCCAATGGTCACATAAAAGTGGCTGAAGCAGGGGCTGTGGAGAGCTTAGAGCTTGGTCAGATATGCACACATACAGAGTATTTCAAAAGTCTTAATGCAATTTTAAGCATATTAAACTGAACTGAGATTTTTGGGATGCCCTGTATATACAAATATAAATATATACAAATACTATAATAAGGAAAAGACATCGACAACAACAATCTCTATTTCCTATGGAAATTTAACCAATTTAAAGCAATTAACACAATGAGGATCACCAAAGAGTTTTGAAACTATCTCAACCAACAGATCCTTGATTCCCTTCTTTGTCAAAAGGAGAGAAACGGCATCCAAGAACAAAATTGATTTAACATATATTTAAAACTTTAAAGAGGAAGAGAGTAGATTATAAATCATATCCCCTTATGAAACCAAAAAAACATGGTAGATGAAAAAAGTATTTATAGTAAGTTTACCAGATTATCCCATGAATATTTACATTTGAAATTGGAATGAGAACAAAAATAGATGCAAAAAATGAAATTGTCAGCTTTCCATTATAAACTATTTTCTCTATTAATGGTGTTGGAACCATCACATTTGGACTTAATCCTTGATGTACTAAATAAAAAAAATGTAAAGGGCCCTAAACAAGACAGAAAAAAACGGTTGAACATCAACCTCTTCTCTGCGAAGAAGGGCTAATTGCTCTTTTGTGTGTCAAGTCCATAGCTTCGATGATATTTCAGTTCTTTTGTGAATCAGACCCATAACTGTACGCAGTCAACAGAATGACCAATATGGCCTTTCAACTGTTTTACTTAAACCACACTGGCAATTCCCCCTATGCCTCAAACCCTGCCTGTTTTTAGGTGAGAATTAAGAAATTCCTTTCCACTTGGAGAAAATATGTGCCAGAAATTGATCAGTTTTAAGTACTTTGAGAAATCAGTTCTTAAGATAATTTGAAGAGATAATACTGAAAAAAATGAGAAAAATCATTTATGTTAGCTACTGAAAATCAGCAGTGGAGGGGATGTGAACCAGCACCCATATGACTGACTATTTCCTCACCTCTATAAAATCTTTGTGAAGATAATTTACACACCTACCCAGGGTAGCCTTGATAAAAACAAAAGAAGGGAACAAGAAAACCCTTTGTCCTTTATTTCTTTGCTCTTTCTATTACTTTGGGCAATTCTAGCTATCCAGGCTTTAGAAGTTCTACTTGTAACTAGAAATAATTTATTGTGAAGTTTCTTCGGTTATGGTTGTATATGTAAATACAAGATATAACCTTGAATTCCCGTCATTAATATTAAAGACTAAGTCAATATTTGATGTGAAATGCCTTCAGTGAATATGCCCTTTGTACATGCTTTATGCCTGCAAACTCATTCAATTATTTAATTACCCAATTACCTGCCATCACTTACAAAGCAGGGATTAGATTCATAATACTATGGAGTTTGTTTCAAACCAACCCATACATTAAATAAGGTTGACATAGTTTCAGTCTAACCTTGAGCACAGCATTTACGCTAGTTTTCTGCACCTGGCTTTAAATGAGCTGATTCTATTTCTGTTTTTTCTTCCTCTCTTTTAAATTCATTTTTATGATTTGCTGCATTTTCCCAAGCTTTCAGCTACTTTTACCCCACCCTACCACCCAGGAATCTTTGCTCCATAGTCAACCAAGTAGCTTAACTAAGGATTGTGCCTAAAACACTGTTACCTATACCAGACACAGGGAGGCAAATTCAAGTCAAAAGGAGGTGGTATGACACCCATAGAATCTGTAGAGATCACACTTACTTACTAACTGTAGGGACAACTGTTCAAATCACCCCTATGGCAGTTGTCATAGCAGCCATTCTCTCTGGAGAATTGGTTGGCACCTAGAAGGACCCAATTTCTCTGACATTTGGAGAGGAGGGTGAGGAGTGCACTAATAGGGAGGCTGGGCAGTATGAAATTGCTTTCCTTTGTGCTAGCCGTATTGGACCAACCTTTCAGGCATTTTAAAGATTGCCTTTTGTTAACTAGAGAATGATAAAGGCAATCTTTGGAGGGAAACTAGGAGAGTGAGTGGACCCAGGAGGGACAGCAAGGAGGGCTAAGAGAACAGCTGAAACGTGGTGGACCCAGACATCCTTTTGTTTTGTACCATCTGTGTGTTGTGGTTTTGGGAGGAGAGCCAAAGGAACGAGCAGTTACCTGTATTGTGTAGCTCTAAGCTGCTGAGCAGGGAGCCCCTTCTGAAGCTGACACAAAGGCCTCACAGAAAATGACAGGCTCATAATAGCCTGGCAAAGAAAGCACTTGAGCATTTGGCTTTATGAATATTGAGCAAAAATTCCTAAAATAAATTATGAAAATTACTCAAGTGAAGGAACATCTGAATCCCATCTCAAGCCTAAGGCCATTAATTTGTAATGCGGAGTATGATAATAGCTATATAAATGCTGGAGATTGTCGAAATACTGGTGAAAGTTTGTCAGCCTGCTAATGGTGGTACAACTTAATATTATTTTTAAACAGCACCAAATGCCTGGAACCCCCAGCCATCTTAGGAAATGGAAAACAATTGAAACATATGCATAAAATTAAAGACTCAGTACCTTGACAGTGGCAGGATTCAATAAACAAATCATGGACCCTCAAACGTACATGTGTACATGTGAGCATACACACACACACATGATGGGGAAAATCTGAATTAGAAAATGTTCTCTTTGGTATATCTCTATCTTGCTCAGTCATTTTCAGTTGTGTCTGATTCTTGGGGACCTCACTTGGGGATTTCTTGGCAAAGACACTGGAGTGGTTCTCCATTTCCTTCTCAAGAGGATTAAGACAAACAGAGATTAAGTGACTTGCCCAAGGTCACAAAGCTAGTAAGTGTCTAAGGCCAGTTTTGAACTCATGAAGGAAGATGTGTCTTCCTGACTCCAGGACCAGGACCCTATCCACTGTGCCACCTAGCTACAAATCCCTACCTATAAATCATTTATAGTCTTCTTATCCAAGTTATTTAAAAAGGTAAAGTCCTCCCATAGATCCACTAGTTTGGATAGGTTCCAATGAACATGACACAAATCTGTCAGTCAATAAGGAACAAAGTGTCCTAGAATACTGGGATACAGAGAGTGGTGTTTTCAGTTAAGGGACAGAAGAAAAGTGGAGATCTTGAAAGTGGTCTAGCAGTATTATCCAATAAAGAGTAGCAGCTTTGAAGGGAGAAGACATGAGTTTGAATACTGGCTTTACCCCGCTTACAACCTGTCTAATCTTGGCAAGTCATTTAGCTTGTATAAATTTCATTTTCTGTATGTATAAAAATAAGAATCCTCCCACCTCTAAATATTGTTGGTTTTTAGTCATATCGGCCTCCTTGTGACCCCATTTGGGGTTTTCTTGGCAAAGATACTAGAATAGTTTTCCATTTCCTCCTCCAGCTCATTTTACAGATGAAAAAACTAAGGCCGACAAGTTTAAGTGACTTGCCCAAAGTCACACAGTTAGTAAGTGTCTTAGACCAGATTTGAACTCAGGAAAATGAGTCTTCCAGACTCCAGGCCTACTGTACCACCTAACTGCCCTGCTCTAAAACTTATGATTCCATGAAACTCAAGTTTTATTTGTCTCTTGTTGGAATAAAGAAGAAAGGAAGTAAGTATTTATTAGGCACCTACTATATGCGAGGTACCATACTAAACATTTTTGAAAATATGACCTCATTCAATCCTCGTAATGACCTTGGGAGATAGGCACCATTATTATGTTAATTTTACACTTGAAGAAACTGAGGTAAACAGAGGAAGTGATTTGCCTAGAGCCACAAGGCTAGCAGGTATCTGAGGCCAGTTTTTAACCCAGATCTAGCCACTGTGCCACCTGCTGACTAGTTGGTTGGGTGGGTGGGTTGGCAAAGTCTTAGACTGTTGAGGAGGCAGATATCCATGGAGTCCATGGGTTGGGAGAGTAGAAAGCATTGTTTGTAAAATTCAACAGAAGTGACATGGTAGTATGCACAGCGTGATAAATTTTCAAGAGTGATTTATGGAATCTGTCTCATGATTGTATAGTATTACCTTAGTTAATAGATGTCATCTGGACATGCCTACCTCCACCCCCATCCTGTCCCCTAAGAATCCAAATCCCATTCAACTCAATTCAGTTCAGCTGTCTCCAGTCATGGGATCCAGTTACTGGATATATGCTCTGCCCTGTAGCTAACTCTTCCCCACTTTTCACACTTTTCCCAGCGATTAAGAATCAAATGAACAAACTGGCCTTGCCATGACTGATATGAAAAGTCTGAAGATCTCCTACTTTGTAGCCCCATTTAGAATTTCTGTGCTCTTCAGTTTCATGCTGGCTGCATCCTAAACTCGCTTCCCTGAACAATGCCCCCAGTTCCCTCATACTCATCCCTGGAAGTCCCAGCCCTCTAGTTTCCCTCTCCAGGGGTGGGGAACCAGCAACCCTGAGGCCATACGTGACCCTTTAGGTCCTTAAGTCTGGCCCTTTGAATCCCAACTTCACAGAACAAATCCTTTTACTGAAGAGATAAGGGCTATCCCATATTCCTCTATCTTGCTACTGGTTTGGAGTCCTTGGAACTGCTGGTCTATTGTTCATAAACTGTCCTTTAGAACTGTGCTCTCCCCTCTCCAATTTACTTTGCATATGCTTTGTATTTATTTACATGTGTACATGTTTTCTCCAATGTAATGTAAGCTCCCTGAGGGTAGAGTTAGTTTTATTTTCTTTGTAATAGATACTTTAAAAAAAGTTAGTTGAATTGAAGGAAGGAAATAAGCATTTATTAATCACCTACTATGTGCAAGGTACTGCACTAAGCCCCAGTCCTCAAAACAACCCTGAGAAGTAGGAGCTACTATTCCCATTTTACAGTTGAGGAAACCAAGGCAGGTAGAGGTCAAGTAATTTGTCCAGAGTCACATAATTTATAAATGTCTTGGATTGGATTTCAGATCTGGTCTTCTTGCTTTGACTTCAAAGCCCAACTCTTTATGGTTCACCTTGGTGGCTCACTGAAATGCTTATTATGTGCTAGGCACTGTGCCACTGGCCATATAAAGAGAGAAATGGTAATACCCTCAAAGAACTTACATTGTACTGGGGAGGCAGTAGTGGGAGCCATGATAGTGGTGGTGGTAGATACCACTTGCACTTATTGAGCCATTTTCAGAACTGTCTGACTCTCCATGACCCCTTTTGGAGTTTCCTTGGCAAAGATGCTGGAGTGGTTTGCACATTCCTTCTCCAGCTCATTTTTGCAGAGGAGGAAACTGAGGCCAATGGGATCACATGGTGACTAAGTGTCTGAGGCTGGCTTTGAAGTCAGGAAAATGAGTCTTCTTGACCAGGGGCCTGGCACGTTATCCACGGTGCCACTTAACTACCACAGCTTGGATACATACAAATTGACACACAACAAATTCAAAGTTGGGGAGGGGAGAATCAGGAAAGGACACTTGAACTGAGCCTTGTAACAATCCAGAGACTTTGAAGGTTTCCCACCCCCACCCCTCAAGAAACTTCTAAAACAAACAGAACCCTTTGGGACCATTTCCTTTCTGTCAAAATCTTTCCTCGATGAGCATTTTAACCAGATTTCAAAAATATCCAGACATTTTGGAGAGGAGTGGAGTGTAGAAGGGCAATATCAGGGACTTAGGTGTAGGCTGGCCTCTGCCAGAATCCCCCTAGGGACATTTCTGTTCCTGGGCAGGTCTTTTCCAGGCTCCACCAGTGACCTGCCTTCACCCAAGGTCTCTTGAGCAGTCAGGGCTGCAATCTAACCATTTGTAAAATTACTTCCTTCTTAAATGTAGCCTGACAGTGATGTAGGAACTAATGTATGTCAAATGCTCCAGGTTCTTTCTCCAGGCATAGACTATGTCTTTCAAGGTATCATTATTTAAAATCCCTTAAGAGGCTAGAAATTCTGACAAATGCAATATGTGGAAATTCAGAATGCTTTATGGAAAACCTTATGCATATGTAAAAAAAATATTTACCATAACAGTTCTAGAACAGCAAAAGGCACTTAATGGGCTCCTCCCCACTGATCACCAGACAAGAAACAGGATTATAAATAAATGTGTCTTCTGGGAGTTACTGTTGTTCATTACCTGCGGCATCCTTAATTTTGACAGTCTTTGTGTAAGCTTATCATGCTAATCAAGTTATAGGAATTTGATTTCAAAGGAAAGACAGCTTCTCTCTGAAGGAAAATAAGTCGGCCTCTCGTCCAAGTAAACAATATTTCACTAAGGACAATGCCCTTTAATTTGGTAAAGTGGCTTTTGTGCCATCTGCAGAACTGAGCTATTTTTCAGTGCTGCACTAATAATTGAATTACAGAGGGAAATTGCAAGTAATAGAGAGGAAGGAAATTGATGGCTTAATTTTTATTAACCAAAAGGGAAAAAACTGAGGCTTCCTGCTATGTTCCAAAATGAAACAAAGGGAAAAGATGCAGAGAGGCAGCTCCAGGTGGCAGAAGGACTACTCGGTGCTTATACAAACATAAGCAAAATCCTTTAGGGAGGAGAAGACACCAGACAGGAAAGAGGGAAGTAGAGACAGATGAAAGTACTCCCCCCACTCCATAAAGAATGAGGACACCTGGAGGTTAAGGAAAAGGGGGCAGGTCATGAATTACTGCGAAGAATAACATTCAGCCCCCCTTCACTGACAGCTTGAATTCCGAGGATCCACATTTTCACAATATAAAGTTATAATCTGTATTTCCTTTTGCTTTTCTAGAAGAGAATGACAGTGACTTCATATCTTTGTACTGCCAGGGAGGAATGAGAGCCTCACAGGAAACTGAAGGCCTATAAAACGTTTGATGAATTCATCAGGGTCTTTCCCGGATCTTGCTGGGCTGGCCAGCATCCCCTGTTGCCTGGACTGCTCAAATATCCAGACCAGTGAATGATGACATGGGGGCTGAGGCTGCCTGCACTCCCTCCTGGGATCCTATAGGGAGAACCTCTTCTCCTTCCTGTGGAGTTAGTTTCCTTCCTCTCCCAGGAGCAGACCCCGGCCCAGATAACTTGCTAGTGACCGGCTCAGGCTAGCTGCTGTCAGGTGATCATTTTCAGATGTTTGATCTGTAGGCTGTGGAAAAGGAAACAGAATGGAAAGATGTCAGGAGTGAGAGCCTTGGCCAAGAAGAAGGCTTCAGGTTTGTCCCCAAAGGAAAGAGATGCACCTTTTCTTCACTGGAAAGAGAGGATTATGGGTACCAAACGCTTCATATACTGTCAGACTCAATTGATATGATGGTTAGTTTTAGTGAACTGTTTTCATTTTTCTTTTTTTTTTTATATATAAGGGGTGGCACATGGAGGTTGTGTAAAAACAGAAAATATCAGCAAAATGTTAAATGTTTTAAAATAAAACAAATGCTATTATCACCAACATTTTTGCATTCCCATGTAATTGCATTCCCATGCTCTAGCACTGACCAGGATATTTATTATTCACAGAGTTGAGCTCAGGGTTCAGTTTCTCTTAAAAGAGAGCACTCCAAGGGTTTTAGAGAATGTTGAAAAGCCTTGTATGAACTGATGCATAGCGAAATGAGCAGAACAAGTTAATTCAATAGGAACAATATTGCGAAAGTGGACAACCTTGCAAGACTTAAGAATTCTAATAAGTGCAGTGATCAGACGCTGTTCCAGAGGACTGATGATGAAGAATCTAAGTCCTGTCTGAGAGGTGATGGACTCATGTGTAGAATAAAACACATTTTTTTAGATATGACCAAAGCAGGAATTTGTTTTGCTTGACTATGCCTATTTGTTACAAGGATTTTCTTTTATTTTGTATTTCGTAGAGGGATAAGAAAACCCTATTTGTGTTCATTGAGAGAGATACAGAGACAGAGACAGAGGGGAAAAAAGGAAGGAGGGAGGGAAAGAGGGAGGGAGGGAGGGAAGGAGGGAGAAAGAGAGAGAGAGAGAGAGAGAGAGAGAGAGAGAGAGAGAGAGAGAAACTCTTAAATCTGCCTAGGAAGGGGAATAAAGTCTCCCAAGAAAGATCCAGTTCCTTGACTCTGAGTGGGAAGTTCAGGGCCTTCTTTAACTACAAGGTGTGCTAAATGAATTCATACCACAGTTGTAAGCTTGGTGTGTTCACTAATGAAATGAAAAAGCCACAAATCATCCCCTGCTTTCCCAAGAGAAAACTCAGGAAAGAAAATATATAGAAACATTCAACTAATTAAAGGAAGTTGTTTGCTTACATTTAAACTCTAATTTGGAGGATGTCTTGTTATTAGAGAAGAATTCCCAAAACTATTCAGGTAGATGATGACAACGCCATGAATAGAATGGAGACTCATTGTTCCTTAAATTCCATTATTTATTAAAGTGATGACTTTCTCAATGACTCGGTTTTACTAAAATTACTGAGATTAAGCCTATAGACAGAACGCTGTTTTCCAGCCCCAGCCTCCCTATCATCACTGTTGAGTGAGCACCCCTTGGTTAAATAGCCTGCTTTTCTAAAAGTAAAAGGAAAATGCAATTAGACACTTTCCAGTATCTCGTGACCTTTGGAATACCCTTTGTTTGTGTAGTTCTTGCTTATAAGCTGTACTCTAGCTGCAAACATCCTTTAAAAATGCCTGCTACTTCAAGTTGCCTAGAGCCAAACCTTCCCTGAAATGTTTACACCAAAGGAAAACATTGAAATCTGTGGTCAGGGTTTTATCTCAAAATGTAATCTACAAGTCCTGAAATCCGCATCTTCCAGCTCCTCTTGAAATTTGAGCGATCTTGACCCTTTAATTAGGAAGCCCCTAATAATCCTGATGACTTTGGTGGTAACACTGTCCTCCCTAGGGGACCTGAAACGGGCTGGATTTCTGATTGCCAGTAGATGCTGGTGCTCCTTTCTGGTACAGTTTGGTTAACGTTGGAAGGCAGGCATTCACCAACAGTTTAGGTCCCCGATTGTGTTCTCTCTAAAGCGATTGGCATAAATTGTACCTGTTGGTAATGGCCCCTGACATTTCAAACATCTCTGGTATGCTTCAGCTTCCTCCTCCCCTGTTCTATTAATCAGGTCTTGGACACCAGTATAGAAACAGAGCAATCTTCGAGTTCATCCGGTCCCACCCTCCTCATTTTACAGATAGAAAGGCTCTGAGGCTTTCTCAAAGTGACATAGGGTGTAGCTAGCATTGAAACCCGGCAAAGCCAGCAATCTTTCTACCTTACTTACTACCCTGCAGCTCAGAAGAACCAGGATCACCCTCTTTCTCCAGAATCCTCTTTTTTTTATCCCAGACTGCATGGCTTCCCTAAAGAATTCTCTGCCTTTAAACCCTCCTCTCTCCCCTTCTTATTGATGGCTCCCTCCCAAGGACCACCATTGGAGGATGCCATGTTTCACCATGCCTGACCTCTTTCTCTGGACTTCTCCTTTATACCGACCAGCTCCTTCACTCCAGTGCAGATGCTCTTCTGCATCCTCCAGCTGATTGCAGACTTCCCTTTATGGGTCATTTCCCCATTTGAAGGTGAAGTTTGGCTTGCTTGCATGTATTTATACTTCCATTGCTCAGCATAGTTCTTGGCACATAGTAACAGTAAATACTTCCACCTGTCTGTGTGTCTGTCTGTCTGTCTATCTATCTATCTATCTATCTATCTATCTATCCACCTGCCTATCTATCTTATCTATCTATCTATCCACCTGCCTACCTATCTATCATCTATCTATCTCTCTATCATCTATCATTCATCTATCTACCCATCAATCATCCATCTGTCTATCATTCATTCATCTATCTATCTCTCTATCCATCATCTATCTATCATCCATCTATCTGCCAAGCTGCCTATCTCTCTCTCTCTCTCTCTAATCTTGTTGCTTAGTCATTTTTAGTGGTTTCCTCCTCTTCATGACCCCATTTGGGGTTTTCTTGGCAAAGATTCTGTAGTGCTTTGCCATTTCCTTCTCCAGTTCTTTTTACAGATGAGGAAACTGAGGCAAACAGGGCAAAGTGACTTGCCCAAGGTCACACAGCTGGTAAGTTTCTGGTCATATCTGGACACAGATGTTCTTGATTCCAGCACTCTATATACACTGTGCCATCTACACAATCACTGACTAGAATATTTTGAAGTTTTACCAAGTTTTTTCAAGTCTCATAAGGCAAATTTCTCAAGGCCAGGGGCTATTTTGGCTTTAGCACCGTGCGTAGCAAATAATAAAAGTTTAATAAATGTTTATTGATAAATATATCATGAATTTTAAAGGCATCAAATAGCCCTGATTCAATAAGCCCTGGGTAACTGGCCCAGGGGTCAAAGGGACCTCTAATTGTTGGACTTTTCCTGTTAGGGGCCTTTCCTGTAGCCTGTGGGGGTCTTCTCTGTGAGAATCAGGCATTTGGGGGACAAAAAAGTCCTTTTTTATCTCCTAGTGCTCCTTTTCTTTAGCCCTGGCAGCATTTTTCCAATTAGTAGGTAATCTGAGTGGGTAAGCAATCTGATTTCCCTGCCCTTCCTTGCACCCCACATAGAAGAAAGCTGCCTGATTAACTAAAGGAAATGCTCTGTTGAAGGTTGGTCAGCTTGGGAGTTACCCTGTGAGCTTATACCCTCTTGAGCTACTTTCTTCCTCCTGCCCCCTCAATTAAGATTTCCACACTAAATAGCCAGTATGTTATTCCGCAGGCAAACTGGCTTTTAATAGACCATGTAAGTTGGAATCTGTATCTTAGAATGGTGTCTTTTACAACGTAGGGAACTGTCCAGATAGAAAAACTATCCAACTAGCAGAGCCTCCCATTCTTCAAAGCCATGTGGTATTCCCTCAGGGCTATTTCCACAAACGAGCCAGTCCACAACATACAGAGAGCAGCATTTATGTGGCCTGAGAGTATAGATTTATGAATCATCAGCTCTCATGGACTTCTCCTTTACAACTTCTTGTCATGAGAGACAATGATACATTGCCATGTGCTCTCAGAGAAGATGCTGTCCCAGTACTCTCAGGAAGCTTAACTCTATACATCAGAGGGTGGAATTTGGCCCCTAAAGTTATAAAAAAACTGAAGTGATTATGCTACAGTCAAATATTTTCCAAGTGTGCTCTATGTCCATCTGTGCAATGGAAATAAAGAGAGGAGCTTTCAGAAGAATGTTCAGGACAGATAGGAAGACAGTCTGTGATGTAGAGCTCACGTGCTGTGGTATCCCTAGGAATCAAGTCCCCAGAATAGTGGCCCCAAAGCCACCCACTGCACAAGGTACTGAGCCAAAAAGGCAGGACAGGTTTAATGCATGATTCCTAGCTTCGGTGAAACTGTGGTGGTCAGTTACAGTTTGTCTCTGGCTTTTTTTCCACCTCTCTCATGTTATCTGGCAGAAGGCTAGGAGATGGAGATCGATGACTGTTGGATGACTTACAGAAAGAAGACCTATGCAGCATTGCTTAATTACCTATAATAACAGTACTTCCCATAATACTTGCAAGTAATTTGAATACAAAGGTATATAAATCATGTCTCACATGGATTTACAGGGTTATAGAATCATAGCTATTGAGCTGGAACAGATCTTTGAGACAATCTAGTCCAAACCACTCATTTTATAAATAAGGAAACAGACCTAGGGAGGTTAAGGTCAGTGTAGTAAGCATTGGAAGTGGGGTTCACTGATTCAAGAGCCACCCTGCCTCTTTCTTTCTGCCACATTGCCTTTTTTTCCTTTTCAAAGCACTTGTACTAAAGGTTTTTATTTTTTTAAGTCAGTGGCTAAACTTCAAGGAGGCTTACTTGTGAAAGAAGGTAACAGAATGTAGTGGAGAGGGTACTGGCTGAGAGTCAGGGAACCTGAGTGGTCGTCCCACTTCTGCTACCCGCTTATCACAGAATCTAAGAAGGTGAAGGGATGTTATGGGACACATGTACTCAACGCCTCCCAGAAAGATGAAAGGTCTCCTCTCCCCCTCAAAAGATCCTACAATCAATCATCTAGCCTCTGTTTGATGACCTTCTGTGATGAAGATCTCACTACCTTACAGCCTGTTCTATTTGAGGACAATTGGACTTATTGGGAAATTTTTCCTTTTGTAGAATTAAAAATTTACCCCCAAATTACTTACTTCCACCCATAGCTAATGATTCCCTTCTTGAAGTACAAACAAAAATATCTAATTCTTCTTCCCCAGAGCAACTCCCCAAACTTCTTTTTCATCTGAGTGATATCAAGGAAATTGGGGTAAACTGATTTGCCCAGGGTTATACAAATAGTAAGTGTCAACTATCTGAGGACAAACTTGAACTCAGGTCCTCCTGACTCCAGAACCAGTGCTATATCCACTCTATCACCTAGCCACCCACTCTCCAGACATTTGAAGACACTACTAGCCTTGTCCTACAAGTGTGGAATGAGGGACATGTACTTACATGTACAAAATGTCTTCTTTGGTTTTGCTTTACCATACTTCTTAGTTATAAGAGGGTTACTACGTGGTGCAGTGAATAGAGACCCTGCCAGAGCTAGGAAGACATGACCTCAGATTTGATGGGTTACCTGTGTTATCCTGGGCAAGTCATTCAACCTCGGTTTGCCTCAGTATTCTCCTGTAAAATGGGGACAATAAGAGCACCTACTTCCCAGTGTTGTTGTAAGAATCAAATGAGCTGACATTTGTTAACTTCTTAGCCCGTATTCAACATTGTTCAAATGTCATCAATAATAATGTTATTTATTACTATGGAGTAAGGGGGAACAGGGAGAAAAGTCACTGGAAAACTGCAGCAATGTTTAAAAACCAACATCACATTTTAAAGACACCAATCATCCCATTTAATGGCCCTGGGTCTCAGCTTTTTCATCTATAAAATGAGGGTATTGGATTAAGATCTCTTCCAGCTCCAGATCTATGATCTCACAATTTCTCCTCTAAACGTTTCTTCCAGGTGAAACTGATTTTTAAAGGTATATGTTTATGTGTATACACACACATACATACATGCATGCACTTTTAAAAACACATATATGGTCATTCCCCAGTTGATAAATGGTCAAAGGATATGAACAGGGAGTTTTTAGAGGGAGAAAATAATGTTATCTATAGTCATATAAAAATGCTCTAAATCACTATTGATTAGAGAGATGCAAATAAAAACAACTCTAAGGTACCACATTACACCTATCAGATTGATAGGTATGACAAAACAGGAAAATGATACACGCCGGAGAAAATGTGGGAGAATTGGGACACTAATTCTTTACTAGTGGAGTTGTGAGCTGATCCAACCATTCCAGAGAGCCATTTGGAACTATGCCCAAAGGGCTATAAAAATGTGCATACCCTTTGACCTAGCAATATCGCTTCTAGGACTATATCCCCAAGAGCTCATAAAAATGGGGAAAGCACCCATGTGTGCAAAGATATTTATCAAAGCTCTTTTTGTGGTAGCCAAGAATTGGAAATTGAGGGAATATCCATCATGTGAGGAATGCCTGAACAAGTTGTGGTATATGAATGTGATGGAATACTATTGTCCATAAGGAAGGACAAACAGGACAACTTCAGAAAAACATGGAATGATTTACATGAACTGATGCTGAGTGAAGTGAACAGAACCAGGAGAATGTTATACACGGTAAGAGCCACAGTGTGCAAGGACTGCATCTGATAGACTTAACTCTCTGCAGCAATGCAAGAACCTAACATTTCCAAAGGACTCATGATGCAAAATGCCATATACATCCAGAGAAAGAACTATGGAGTCAGAATGCAGAATGAAGCAGACTCTTTGCTCTTGCGTAATATTTTGGTTTGGTTTTTTCTCGTAGTTTCTCCCATTCATTTTAATTCTTCTATGCGACATGACTAATATGAAAATGTGTTTAACAAGAATGTATGTGTGGGACTCATATAAGATTGCATGTCATCTTGGGGAGGGAGGGAAGGAGGAGAAAAGGAGGGGGAGAAAATTTAAAACTTATGGAAGTGATTATTGAAAACTGAAAACCAATTAATTAATTATAAAAAATAAAAACATATATATGAGAAAGACAGGGCATTATAAACTTTGGAGGCTTAAATTCATTGAGGCACCATAGAAATTGTATAGTTATCATGATGAAACATGCTAGCCTCTTCTAAGACCTGGATTTTAGTCTCAATTCTGCCACTTCTTGTAACTGAGTAGGACCTTGGACAAGTCTCTGAACCACTGTTTCTTCCTCCAGTGCTTAGCACAGTGCCTGGCACAGAGCAGATCCTTCATATACACTTATTGAATTGAATAAATCTGTAACATGAAAGACTAGAACTACATTTTGTTTTTATTCCATTTTATTTAATTTTCACTTTAAATTCTCTCCCTCTCTCCTTTCCCCTCCTACTTATTGAGAAAGTAGGAAAACAAAACTCCATTAGAAATATACAGAATCACCTCCCTTCAAAAAACAAACCTAAATTTCCACATCAAACATATTTTTTAAAATTGAAAAAAACAAAGAAATGAAAATATTCTTTAATCTGCACTCTAAGTTCATCAGTTCTCTATCTGGAGGTGGATAGCATGCTTTATCATGACAACCATATAATTTCTAAGGCACCTTCTAATGATTTTAGGCCCCAAAAGTTTATAATGCACTGGCCTTCCTATATATGTTTTTAAAAGTGTATATATAGATATGAATATATATGTATAGATATGAATATATGTATATGAATATATGTGTATATGTGGTATGTATAGATATGAATATATATGTATACACACATATATAATGCATTAAAATTCTTTTGAATATCTATCTACATTAACATAAGTGTGTATGTATATACATATATATATATATATATATATATATATATATATATATATATATATATA